>JAQJVK010000033.1:3616748-4196467 GCA_035578135.1 Flexamia atlantica
TAGTATGTAGACACGTTAATAACGAGTTATTTCGAAAACCAATTTGTAACTGAAGAGCGCTTAGAAACAGACAATTGTTGCTACTTATTTTCACGCGCAGGTAGATCATTGTCCCTTATAAAAAAACATTTTAATTATAACTAACTTACTCGTCGTAAGTTGCTGCGATTCCTCGCATAATTCCGAAACTGATTCAACAACGTTGATCAGTGTTCTCAACTGTAATGTTTCACTTCACCACATACATATTTTTCTTTTCCCTGTAATATTTATTCCCTAATTCATTATTTTTCCACAATAATATAGGATACTAATAATAATACTAATAATAATACTAAGGATAATAATACTAGGATTAAGTTACCGAATATTTTACGATAGTTACAAGTAATTGCCTTAAATAATTTACTTAATATTCCTGTTCTTGTGTATTCTTTTAAAGTGTTCTTTTATCACCACATCACCCCTCAGGAAATCAACCATCAGATAGTTAATGTTTATTTAATTATGAATTAATCCTTTTAAATTCATGACACTTAAAAAAACTTCACAAAATAAAATGTGTACTAAAATTTAATAGGCCTAAATATACATCATTACATTTATTATAAATATTGTAAGAAAGTTGCAATCATAAAATTATTTCTTATAATACGAAATTCTAAATTAATTTTTATAACTAATTCAAATTTAGTATACAGTGATTAAAATGTTTTCTTCAACAAGTTGTGTGAACCCCAAGTACAACAATGGAAAGCACAAGCGCTGCAACTGGTCCTACCTCATCTTCTGCCGTTGAACTTCAAGGTGTTAAGATGTACTAATACAGGTCACTGTTCCTATATTTTAATCCCCAGTAATTTGGACTAGGTGTTTATTCCTAGTACCAGTAAGTAGGGAATAGCCCATAGTACCTTTTTTAAATTCACCCCTTTTTATTAATGAAAACATCAAGAAATATTTTGTACTGGGCGAAGATTGTATCCAATTGGTAAGAGCATCTTAAACCTACTATTTCCAGCCTAATCAGGAACATTTTATAGACTGCTATTTTATAAATTCAATACAGCCTAATTTGAAAATAACAGACAACAAATTACATCAAGATATTTTATTTTAATTCAACTTTTAATATTCAAGTGTCTTCGAAATTTTATTTCATGAACTCTAAGAATTCGCCCATCTCAGTTATGAAACCAAAATGGCATTGTTAAGCACTGATTGCCAAAATTAAACTCAGTTGGACATTTTTTTAGAATTTCAACAGATTTGAACGATTTGAGATTGCTCCGGCACGAGTTCTCATCCCTGAGCAGAAACTAATTAATTAGATCATGTATAATAACTCTGTACTAGTTGAACAGATTAAAAAATGTAAATATAGGTAGGCAATTTCACTGTTAAGTTAAAGCCTTACATATCCATTGAATAGTTATCTTCTCCTCTTAATGTCATATAAACATTGTTAGTCCACAAATTTATCCATCTCATTTATCTGAATTTTGTAATTTGTAAAATAAATATCAGTTTTTGTCGTCAAACTTTGTAAAAAAATAAAAACCTTCTGGTAACAACCCCAGAAGGTGGTGTATTGCACAACTTGTGCGGTTCATTTGGTGCGATTGGTGCGTAATATTTTGACAAAATTAACGAAATTTCAAATAAAATCTATCTATCTATATTATTAAAAGAATTTCTGGGATTTTGTACAGGGCAAATCGACCCCTATAAATTAATTTTTCTACACATATTTGGTATCAAATTAAAGCTATTACTCTCTAGATGTTCCTTTTGCGGGTTTGGAAAAAATCCCATGAAAACCCTTTACAGTTCGCGCCTTACTGGTTCTACTATCTGTGGTAGAACCAGTAAACTTTTTCCAATTCACATTTTTTTGTAACAAAACAGATGATCAAGATTTGAAAAGGTTCCAGAGATATACTAAAGAATGCAGGACTAGCAAAAGTAAGTTAACATTCATCCACATTATGATTTTGATTTCTTAAAATATTGAAGTTTTTAAGACAACAGAATATAAGGAAGAGTATTTTTCCAATTGAGAAATAAGGCCAACAACAGTCTGTAATCATTTTAATTTACTGTATTTCTTTTCTTAAAAGGAAACTTAAAAAGGAACGTATGTATAACTCAGGAGGTGCTAGAGATGGGATTTTCTAACAAACTATTGACACTGAATACATATCGATTCGTATTTCAACAATTTAATACATGTTTCTACATTTAGAGATTTAAAATATCAATAGTAGTGAATATCAACCTAAAAATTTCAAGTTTTAAAGAACATTATAAATTTAAAACCTGCATTTTGTAAGTAAATTTAATTGGAATGCGAAGGGTGTTGATGCGTTAACGGTTAGCCTGCCTACTTTAATCGATTTTGAAATGTACTAATAACAGTATGCCTATTTATTTATCTAAGATATTTCATAGAAAATTACTTTTGTTTGCCTGGGTAAAAATTTGCCAAACGTGTATTTAAGATGCGAAACAAAAAAGCGGGTCAATTTGAAAACTTAATTTCTTGGCCGTTATGAGCGTTGAATAATTTGTTTTAACGGCGGATGGCTATTTTATAAATGTTACATAGAGATTAGTTCATCTTCTTATTTTCTGAGTTAAGACCTAGACCTAACAAAGATGAATGCAAGGAACTGAGGCCTAGATGCTATGTAGAATTAAGATAAAGATTGAATATCGTGAAAAGAAAATACTAAAGCAGAGACTTGAAGATGCTCAAGCAATGAAGATCCATGTAAACTAACCCCCATTTTATGCAATATACATATGTTGTTGCACTGTCGAAATTTCTAACTGTAGAACGTGTACATAGAAACGTTCAAAGCAGATTTAATAATTGAACTTCCCAAATCCTCTGAGGAATATTATATCCATATTGAAGTTTTAAGTCTGAAGAAACAAGTTATATTTAAAAGTTTTCCCCGGTGAGAAGTTCAATTACTGGAAATTTTATTCCAGTGCTATGACACAAAGAACTAAAAAAACTCACATACTTCTTCATTGAAAGGTATTTTACGCTGCAGGACTCTATACATAATCGATGTCACTAAATCTTATTTTAAGTCGCAAGTTATTTTTAAGTCACGAAGTGACGCGGGCTGCTAGTAAGTATAAATGTAATTTACGTAAACATACCTAGCAAATTAAAAAAACAGCTGAAATTGTTAATTTTCTAAAATTTGGTATTTGGATTATCCCTGCCTTAAGGAATACATGTAAAATAAATTCTCAATGGGGCGAGCCTGATTATATATTTTTTACCTTAGAGAATAATAAACTGTATTCTTGTAGTACAGAATTCCCAAGGAAAATTCTTGTAATTTGATATTGTAATCATCAAGGTCACAATAAAGGCATGGGTAAGCTCACAAAATAGGTATCCCTTAAGGAATAAGCACAATGCTAGCGGCTTGAAGAGGGGCTATCATAAAGCCCCGACCTCTTTTATGATCAGGGGGCTTTTAGCTTCTTCAAGCCGCTAGCATTGTACTAGCAATACAGCATGTAATATTTTTCAGTACGCAGATGACATTATACTGTCCTAAATGTCAAAAAGATATTTTATCTAAAGAAAATGAAGTCAGACAGTGACTAATGTCTCTGAATGGTTTTCTGCTTAATTGTTTTCTTTTAAATGAGAGCAAAACCAAAAGCCCAATATCGGTGCCCCCGCCGTCTTGGGTAAAAAGTACCATTTTAGGTTTTTCCTAAATATCTCTAAAACATTCAACTTTATTTTACTATGTTGAGTTATAAACTGAAAGAAGGTTAAATTTCCTACAAGAAAAGGTAAACATTAATTTTATTATTGAATCGTACTTAAATCGTTCTTGAACATGTTTAGGTGAATATAATTTCAGTAAAATCGTACAAATTTATAAATAAGCCGCTATTTTGGAGTGTGTTTTTCCAAAGACAAAGTTGGTGTTGTGACTCGTCATTCAGAACTTATCTTTCAAGCTAATTTTAATGAAAGTTGAAAGATTATTTAATTTAATACTTTTTGTTGAGTCGATTAGTTCGTGGTAAGTTCTATCTCTATTACTCATCTATTGTCATATTGTTTGGTGTACATCGAACAAAAAGGCCACGAACACACATGTGTAATAACCTTGTAATTAAAACCCAATACAGTTGTATTACGTAATCTAAACCATGTTTCACCTTAGTAGTGAATGAATCTACCATGGATCTATACAAGCGTGTAATTTTTCTCTTCCTAGTACGTATTAATACTTTAAAGTTTTGTTAAATTACCTTAGTTGTAGGCAATTTTTAAGTGACAGATTTTCTCAATTCGTGATTAAACCAATAGTGTCTGTAATACATGATTTGGTTTTAATAAGCAACCGAAGAGTGTCATAGGCATACTCTAATTTGTAAGTTACGAATATCACATTAATAAGGGAAAGAGCTGTTTTTTGGGTGACAGGTTCCCTATAGACCTTAAACAAAATTGCCGAAACTCGCTCAAAACCCTCACCGCGAGATGAAATTAAAGTCCGACATAACTAATGCGGCCCGTCCGCCCATAAGAATAATAATAATAATGCCCCCGTTGCAGCAGACCTGCATACTCAGCGAATTTCAAATGCAAAACAACATTTTTCAATCCAACATAGCGAGATTTGACATGATTTGGTAAGCTTCATAAGAATAACATGGGGAATGAGTATGCAGGTTTGCTGCTACAGGAATATTAAAACTGGGTGGTTTTAATTCAATATTTAGTAGATCTGAACTAGAAGAAGCTATTTACCAAGTTTTAACAAGATTTGTTGAGAAATAACCAAGATATAGAATTTATCTTATTTCCCATAAGGTTAACATGGGGACAACGTACTGTGTTTACCACTTTCAATATCTCGGTAACCAATGGACATAGAGCAGTGATTCAAAATACTAAATTTTTTTTTTTAGAGCTGAATTCATTGGTGCCAACAACAATTGAAATTGAAATTGAAATTGAGTATGCAGGTTTGCTGCAACAGGTCCGTTAAAACTGGGTGGTTTTAATTCAGTATTTTAGATCTGAACTCGGAGAAACCAAATAACAAGTTTTATCAAGATATGTCAAAAAATAAGGAATATATAGCATTTATTTTATTTCCCATAAGGATAACATGGGGAATGAGTATGCAGGTTTACTGCCACAAAAATGGAAATTTCGGGGGTTTTCGACTAAAATACATTAGATCTCATCTAGATGAAGCCGGAAACCAAGTTTTATTAAGATATGTTGAGTAATAAGCGAGATATATAATTTTACTTATTCCCCATAAGGTTAACATGGGGACAACGTATTGTGTTTACCACTTTCAATATCTCGGTAACCAATGGACATAGAGGCATGATTCAAAATACTAAATTGTTTGTTTTTTCAAGCTGAATTCAACGGTGCTGGCCAAAATTTGATTATTTTTATTTTTCTATGTGAAAAACTCAAAAAACCCATTTTGGGGGGGTTTATCCCCCTTTACCCCCCCCCCCCCTTCCGGTGGTCCGATCGGGCTGGTTCACGAACTCGTCCAATTGATTACCTCTTTACATGTCCGTACCAAATTTCATAAAGATCGGACCATTTTTGCGGCCGCTATCGTGCTAACAGACACACACATATATTCGAACGAATAGTGTTTTTTGCTTCTGGGGGCCCCAAAACGAAAAGTTATAGTGGTCCCGAGCTTAGGTCTTACCATGAGACCTACGGTAACAACTTCTTCCCTACAGGGGAAATTCGCCAAAATTGGACTTACCAACATCCTGGACCAAGTTGTTTAACTCGACTTGTAAGCGTTTCCAATTGCCGGAATAAAATAATAGACTCAATAAACCATAGAGATTTGTTTATTGTTTGTTTTCTTTTCAAACTGTTATTGACGCGTTTTGTTTGAGTCAACGATCGAAAGAAAAAGCAATTAACATTCTTCAGCTAGTGCGATTTTATTTTGTTAGTTGTGAGCTGTGCATAGACCACCAAGGTAAGTGGGAAAAAATACACGTGGTAAAATTTTGCCTGATTCAGGTGAGTTTTTCAGTTTAAAATTCAGATATAAGGACCTATTATGTTCTGAAGGTGTTCTTTGTAGGTATCACTCGCCAATACTTATGCATATTTACTTTTAGCGAATTTCCCCCTATGGGGAAGTAGCTATTACCGTAGGCGGCACGGTAAGACTTAAGCACGGGGCCACCGTAACTTTTCATTTTGAGGTCCCCAGACCCCAAAAACACCGTTCGTTCATTTTCATATATATATAAATATATATATATAGGGATATATATCAGTCCGTAGGCGCGATAAATTTTGTAAAAAAGGTCCGATCTTGATGAAATTTAAAACAAACGTGTAAAGCATCATTCATGACTTCGAGTTCGAAAACCAGCAAGATTGGTTTACTCTAAGTAGGTTTTTTGGACTAAATAAAATTTATTTTGAAGATTTAGCACTTTTCCACCAGTTCTTTTTAAATTTAACTGTCAAAATTTAATTCAGCTTAAAAAAACAAACAATTTAGCATTTTGAATTATTATTCTACGTCAATCCGTTGCTTAGATATTGAATAGTATTGGATGTGCTAAACACAGTACGTTGTCTAATATTATTTTTAATTTTTCCCTCCAAAAAGTATATTCACCCTGATTTTAAGATATTAAAAAAAAATACAATTCAGAACATATGATTCAATTTTCAGATGATGAATATTTTATTTGTGTTTATTTTGAGTAGTTAAAGTTCATTGATCAAGATTTTGCAGAATATATATACTATATCAAAAATACAAATTATTTTTAAATTTAATAAAGAAATTATGATTATTTGGAGGGGGGGTGTCTTGGTCTAAACTGCCTGAAAATGTAGCATAATATATGGTATGTTCACAATGATGAGGATTGATAATATGTTTTATTGAAATTGGCTGGATATGAAGGTCTGTTGCAACAGGGATGTTTTAATTACTGTAAAACTGACCATATGATTGAATTTAATTTTTTCTTGAGTTTAAGTAATGTATACATGTATACATTGGTTTAAGTCATTTGTTTGTTTTGAGTGTTTTGAATTCATTGATTATATGTTTGTTGACATTTTTATAGGTACTATAACAAGATTACGGTTATTAAAAAAGAAAAAGACTAAGAATTATATACAATACAAAAATGTATGTATTACTAATGAAAATAAATGTGGTCTCTTTGTTAATTTTCCTCATGTTCAAAGCTCATGAATGATTAAACATATGTTTTTAGTATATTATTTACTTAACGTATCATTCAAACAATACTCTCCTTCAAATAGGTTGAATGCTCACATATACAAAGTAAATCCTATGGAAATTCGCTGAGTACGCAGGTCTGCTGCGACGGGGGTATTTTATTTACACATGCCAAGCTAATTAATTAATTTCTGACCAAGACTGAGTTTTTAGCGGCTCGTGCCTACGCACAGGAATTTACTCCTATGTAGGCACTAAATTCCAATGTTAATTTTTGTTAGGTACTACTTCAAATTAATATTATGTTTTATCTTACTGTTTCTGGATCATTTCTATGTGTAACCTTTATTTAGAATAAATGAATTTGATTTGATTTGATTTGATTACTAATGTTCTGGAAAGCCGCGCTGGCAGGTGGCGAAAACTGCAATCTCTCAAAGCATCTGCTAAAAACTCATGTAGAATGGTCGACACGTTTATGTTCTTCTTCCTTTATACGCTTTGAAAGTCTGCGCGCTGCGTTAGTACTCCGAAGGTTTTCTTACAAAATAAAAACGTCTGTATCAGCTGTTATTGGTTTTGTTTTGCCAGTGTTTTGGCAACCTTCTATAATTTGTTTCCGTTTAAGAACAACTTTCCTGTGCTTCCAACAATGAGGAAATTTATCAATCTAAGAGGAATCCATTCCACAACATAAAACCAAATTTTTGAAAAACAGACCTTCTTCAATGTAGTTAAACTTTTCAATTCCCTCCCGAATTCTATCAAAGTCGAATCAATCGAGGCCAGGTTCAAAAGAAAGTTACGGTCATTTTTAGTATCCAAGGAATATTACAGTGTTCAGGATTACCTTACTGATAATTCGGAGAGATTTAATTTGTTTTCATGTTATGTGTAAGAATCAAAAACATGCACTGTATTTTTTTATTATTTCTGTATACAGAACCTAAAAACATTAGGTGTTAAAACATTGTTGTGAGTTATAACTGGCCCCAATTCTTGAGGCCTAGTCTGCGCATGGGGCAGGGAGTGAGTAGGCTGGGAGGAGAGGGGAGAAGGAGCGGCAGCGGCGGTGAACTAGCCTGGCTGCGTACATTAGGCAGCTCGCACGTAATTACTGCTTCTCTTTCAATCGTTGTTCAGAGTATCTAGACGCTTTAATAAATACTATTGAAATAGTTCATATTATTGAATAGAATTAAAACAGAACATTAATCGCCAATAAGAGTCAATGTTCCGTCATTTAATGTTTTTAGGACGACATGTAGGGACACGAGATTGTTGACGGCTGAGAGCAGAATGACAGTGCTGCGCTCTGGCAACGCGTTGCCGCGCATGCGCACTAGCCGTTTTTGATACCGCGCATCCACCACACTGGGCCTCAAGAATTGGTCAGTTATACATATGTTTGTATGACGTTTGTCAATGCTTGTTTAAGTTTATCACAATAAAGTATTCTCTTCTTGATGATCACTATTTTATGTTGGCTAAACAAACAATCCAAGTACCTTTGAGTTCTAATAATGTCTTGTATGAAAAAGTAATGTTCACTTTATTTTTCATTCTTTTCTATAGAAACGAATTATCGAATACTGCAGTGTGGTGAAAAATATCGTTCAAAACATTGGTGAAAATGTTTTTGCGAATTGTCGACCATATTATGGTCGATAAATCTCACATCTTAAACATTGCATATAGCCTCGAACATGCAATCCTCCCTATCCACTCTTGTTATGAAATATAATATTTAAATATTTAATTTCAAACGCAGGTGAAGCCACAGGAACACCTAATTTTTTCTAAATACCGAACTTTTTAAGGTCGTTAGTCGTTAATTCCGTTATTGTCTTAAAGGGCTGATAAAAACGCCTTCGACGTTGGTCCTGTTAAAATGTTGTGCTATTTTCATCTGTGAATTAAAAAAGGGGCAGTTATAAGACTTCAATCATTTAATACTCTAGTATGTACAAATTTACAGGGTGTTTGGTATGTTACTGCATGATTTTAATTCGAAATAGTTCACTGAGTATGTGGACTATTTAAACGTAACTAGGCACAAAAGAGCAGAAATTTAAAAGGATAATATTGAAACAGTCGATCAATGTTGTGGCAGTTAACAAAAACCTTAACTTTTTGCCGGAATTGCGTAGGTGTTTTTTATATTGGAATAAGGCTAAAACTGCTTCCAAATGAAAAAGTTTTGTACGTATTGGCTTTTTCAGTTATTAAATTGAAATGGTAGTGAAATGTGTCCGTTCATTCCCACCTACCTCAAAATCTATGGAAAAAACTTTGAATTTAATTTAACATTGTATGCAAATACTCAGATAATCATGCACTTTTTTGTCACTAAGGTAACATTGCAAGATTAAACGATGAATTTAGCAATGCAACAGCCGAATAAGTCTTTGCAAATTCCGGAGAATCATGACTTTCTCGATGTGCCATTCAAATATTAGAAAGGAAAACAGCTATTTGAACCCCCAAAACAAACAATTTTACAGCAAAAACTGTTATTGAACGATTATGATCACTGAAATTAATTTTGAACAATCTGTGGCGGAGAAAGATTTGAATTTTAACAGCCTATGAAATTATCCAAAAAACTCGACTGCACATTGAGCTAAGATTTATTCCTTTAGACCGTTAAAACCTTGTTGATTATACTTTGTTTGAACGCTGTTTACGGCTGTATAAACAAACAACTTAAACTGCAGTTTCAAATTTAACTGTTTACTTATATATCAAACGCCCTGTAACTATCAATGCTTCAATGGCCTAAAAGTCACTTCTGACATGTGTATCACTTTTTCCAGATCATTCCTCTCCTGTACGAGCCAACGGCAGCAACGGGCTATCCACCACTAGGCCCTCCTCGTTAGTATTCAACAATCAGCTTTGATATTAATAATGCAGGGATTTGGGAGAATAATGTCCGTACATATTATATTACATCATGTTATTATTACAGTAGACTCCCTCACATCCAAATAGTTGTCCAGCCTGGTTTCGGTCCCGAGGTGGCCGGATAAGAACGAGTCTGATATTTAAAATACCCCCGTTGCAGAAGACCTGCATACTCAGCGAATTTCAAATGCTTCGATACATTATTTGGAAAGAACCTTAAATTAAGTAAAATAAACTTAAATTCTAAAATGAGCATACAACAATGTCGACTATAAAAATGACATGGGAAATGAGTATGCAGGTCTACTGCAACGTGGGTATTTCAACTGAAACAAAGAATTTATAGCGACTGCCCAACACGTCCAGCAACAGTAGTCCAAACAGTTACAGCATTAACCAATACGTCCAGAAACAGCAGTCCAAACAGTTACAGCATGTGTCCAATACGTCCAGCAACAGCAGTCCAAACAGTTACAGCATGTGTCCAATACGTCCAGCAACAGCAGTCCAAACAGTCACAGCATGTGTCCAATACGTCCAGCAACATCAGTCCAAACAGTTACAGCATTGTCCAATACGTCCAGCAACATCAGTCCAAACAGTCACAGCATGTGTCCAATACGTCCAGCAACATCAGTCCAAACAGTCACAGCATGTGTCCAATACGTCCAGCAACATCAGTCCAAACAGTTACAGCATTGTCCAATACGTCCAGCAACATCAGTCCAAACAGTCACAGCATGTGTCCAATACGTCCAGAAACATCAGTCCAAACAGTCACAGCATGTGTCCAATACGTCCAGCAACATCAGTCCAAACAGTTACAGCATGTGTCCAATACGTCCAGAAACATCAGTCCAAACAGTCACAGCATGTGTCCAATACGTCCAGCAACAGCACTCCCAACAGTTACAGCATGTGTCCAATACGTCCAGCAACATCAGTCCAAACAGTCACAGCATGTGTCCAATACGTCCAGAAACAGCAGTCCAAACAGTTACAGCATGTGTCCAATACGTCCAGCAACATCAGTCCAAACAGTCACAGCATGTGTCCAATATGTCCAGCAACAGCAGTCCAAACAGTTACAGCATGTGTCCAATACGTCCAGAAACAGCAGTCCAAACAGTCACAGCATGTGTCCAATACGTCCAGCAACAGCAGTCCAAACAGTTACAGCATTGTCCAATACGTCCAGAAACAGCAGTCCAAACAGCCACAGCATGTGTCCAATACGTCCAGCAACAGCAGTCCAAACAGTTACAGCATGTGTCCAATACGTCCAGCAACAGCAGTCCAAACAGTTACAGCATTGTCGAATACGTCCAGAAACAGCAGTCCAAACAGTTACAGCATGTGTCCAATACGTCCAGCAACATCAGTCCAAACAGTCACAGCATGTGTCCAATACGTCCAGCAACATCAGTCCAAACAGTTACAGCATGTGTCCAATACGTCCAGAAACATCAGTCCAAACAGTCACAGCATGTGTCCAATACGTCCAGAAACAGCAGTCCAACAGTTACAGCATGTGTCCAATACGTCCAGCAACATCAGTCCAAACAGTTACAGCATGTGTCTAATACGTCCATCAACAGCAGTCCAAACAGTTACAGCATTGTCCAATACGTCCAGCAACATCAGTCCAAACAGTCACAGCATGTGTCCAATATGTCCAGCAACATCAGTCCAAACAGTCACAGCATGTGTCCAATACGTCCAGCAACATCAGTCCAAACAGTTACAGCATTGTCCAATACGTCCAGAAACAGCAGTCCAAACAGTCACAGCATGTGTCCAATACGTCCAGCAACAGCAGTCCAAACAGTTACAGCATGTGTCCAATACGTCCAGCAACAGCAGTCCAAACAGTTACAGCATTGTCGAATACGTCCAGAAACAGCAGTCCAAACAGTTACAGCATGTGTCCAATACGTCCAGCAACATCAGTCCAAACAGTCACAGCATGTGTCCAATACGTCCAGCAACATCAGTCCAAACAGTTACAGCATGTGTCCAATACGTCCAGAAACATCAGTCCAAACAGTCACAGCATGTGTCCAATACGTCCAGAAACAGCAGTCCAACAGTTACAGCATGTGTCCAATACGTCCAGCAACATCAGTCCAAACAGTTACAGCATGTGTCTAATACGTCCATCAACAGCAGTCCAAACAGTTACAGCATTGTCCAATACGTCCAGCAACATCAGTCCAAACAGTCACAGCATGTGTCCAATATGTCCAGCAACATCAGTCCAAACAGTCACAGCATGTGTCCAATACGTCCAGCAACATCAGTCCAAACAGTTACAGCATTGTCCAATACGTCCAGCAACATCAGTCCAAACAGTCACAGCATGTGTCCAATACGTCCAGCAACATCAGTCCAAACAGTCACAGCATGTGTCCAATACGTCCAGCAACATCAGTCCAAACAGTTACAGCATTGTCCAATACGTCCAGCAACATCAGTCCAAACAGTCAAAGCATGTGTCCAATACGTCCAGAAACATCAGTCCAAACAGTCACAGCATGTGTCCAATACGTCCAGCAACATCAGTCCAAACAGTTACAGCATGTGTCCAATACGTCCAGAAACATCAGTCCAAACAGTCACAGCATGTGTCCAATACGTCCAGCAACAGCACTCCCAACAGTTACAGCATGTGTCCAATACGTCCAGCAACATCAGTCCAAACAGTCACAGCATGTGTCCAATACGTCCAGCAACAGCAGTCCAAACAGTCACAGCATGTGTCCAATATGTCCAGCAACAGCAGTCCAAACAGTTACAGCATGTGTCCAATACGTCCAGAAACAGCAGTCCAAACAGTCACAGCATGTGTCCAATACGTCCAGCAACAGCAGTCCAAACAGTTACAGCATTGTCCAATACGTCCAGAAACAGCAGTCCAAACAGTCACAGCATGTGTCCAATACGTCCAGCAACAGCAGTCCAAACAGTTACAGCATGTGTCCAATACGTCCAGCAACAGCAGTCCAAACAGTTACAGCATTGTCGAATACGTCCAGAAACAGCAGTCCAAACAGTTACAGCATGTGTCCAATACGTCCAGCAACATCAGTCCAAACAGTCACAGCATGTGTCCAATACGTCCAGCAACATCAGTCCAAACAGTTACAGCATGTGTCCAATACGTCCAGAAACATCAGTCCAAACAGTCACAGCATGTGTCCAATACGTCCAGAAACAGCAGTCCAAACAGTTACAGCATGTGTCCAATACGTCCAGCAACATCAGTCCAAACAGATACAGCATGTGTCCAATACGTCCATCAACAGCAGTCCAAACAGTTACAGCATGTGTCCAATACGTCCAGCAACATCAGTCCAAACAGTCACAGCATGTGTCCAATACGTCCAGAAACATCAGTCCAAACAGTCACAGCATGTGTCCAATACGTCCAGAAACAGCAGTCCAAACAGTTACAGCATGTGTCCAATACGTCCAGAAACATCAGTCCAAACAGTCACAGCATGTGTCCAATACGTCCAGCAACAGCAGTCCAAACAGTTACAGCATTGTCGAATACGTCCAGAAACAGCAGTCCAAACAGTTACAGCATGTGTCCAATACGTCCAGAAACAGCAGTCCAAACAGTCACAGCATGTGTCCAATATGTCCAGCAACATCAGTCCAAACAGTCACAGCATGTGTCCAATACGTCCAGAAACATCAGTCCAAACAGTCACAGCATGTGTCCAATACGTCCAGCAACATCAGTCCAAACAGTCACAGCATGTGTCCAATACGTCCAGAAACATCAGTCCAAACAGTTACAGCATGTGTCCAATACGTCCAGCAACATCAGTCCAAACAGTCACAGCATGTGTCCAATACGTCCAGAAACATCAGTCCAAACAGTTACAGCATGTGTCCAATACGTCCAGCAACAGCAGTCCCAACAGTTACAGCATGTGTCCAATACGTCCAGAAACAGCAGTCCAAACAGTCACAGCATGTGTCCAATATGTCCAGCAACATCAGTCCAAACAGTCACAGCATGTGTCCAATACGTCCAGCAACATCAGTCCAAACAGTTACAGCATGTGTCCAATACGTCCA
Source organism: Flexamia atlantica (assembly GCA_035578135.1). Lineage (NCBI taxonomy): Eukaryota > Metazoa > Arthropoda > Insecta > Hemiptera > Cicadellidae > Flexamia > Flexamia atlantica. The sequence goes on from JAQJVK010000033.1 coordinate 3,631,001, forward strand.
GCAACAGCAGTCCCAACAGTTACAGCATGTGTCCAATGAGCGCCGGGCACTGCATGAAGTGTCCAGTTTCGTTGGACACATGCGTTTGGACACATTTGATTGAAATTATCGAGTTACACCATGTACCCAGCACCGCTGAGCACTTCATGAAGAACCCAGGCTGCGTTGGACATTAGATACACTAGATACATTACTTTGAAATTCATTAACTGCCCAATTACAGCAAGTGGCTACGACGCGACGTATGCATCAAACCCTCGACGTTTGAAATCTATTCATATTCAAAACAGGCAGAAAATGGTTTAGTTGATTTTAAACAGTATTTTAGATTGTTTCAAATGATAAACTTTTGAAATTATTTCAATATACATTTCAAATATATGGGCAGCCGGCAAGATCCATACGACCAGCACACCTATAAAATGATGCCACACCCTGACGGTATAAACCACTTGCCCCAAACTACAATCAGCACAAATGCATAGTCGTATTTGAAACATAAGGCTTTGCATCACACTACTCAGAAACACTTGTTCTCTGTGCCTTAATCTCGGTTGAAAAGTTACTGTTTGCCGATAACTAAACAGTAAGTTTACTGTGCACTAGGAAGCGGAAATAACGGGAATTATTATTAATCAGAACAATCAGCTGACTGCAGCAATCCGACGTTTAATGCAAATGGACGGTTACTTTAGAGAAATGTAGTGGCAGCTCTGGAAGCAGTAGAAAAATGATTGTTTATATAGGTTAGGTTAGGAGAAATGAGAAACGTAAAGGTTTATGAAAGGAATGGGTTATGGTTAAATTTTTTTCTGAGTAGTCTGATGTAAAGTATCTACGTCACTGCCGTACTCGCATGAAAATCTCACGCTCGCCTCTGGCTCGTAGGGGAACTATCATGCTCGTCCGGTAAAACAGTACTTCACTTTCTAGTCTAGTAACGTAATATAGGCCTACAAATGTACTATTATTTAATACCAGAACATATGCCTCTAGATTTAAATATTCAAATTTCAGTTGATTTTGAATTCAATATCAAATTAATACTCATTTTATTGCTATTACAACATTGTACAAAGTTGAGAGCAATGTCTATGTTACAATAATTTTGATTGAAATATATACTAAAAATAAAACCTTAAGTAAACTAAAATTCAAATTAAGATCAAGACAACCTAGTTTAACCTAGTTTTCTCTATATCAAGTTGTCTCCCATTAATTTATTGCTTCATTATAATCTTTTTTAGAATGGTCTATAAATTCACTAACACTGTAAAATGCATTGCCTATTCAATGTTTTTAAACTTATTTTTCAAAGGTGTTAAATTATTCTCATTTATCATATGAGATGGTAAATTTTGACGGTAAATTTTGAAAAATGTTTAGTTTACGTTGCGTTCGCCTGAAGTTATGATTAAATCGAGTATTATAATTATGTATATCTCTTCCTTTTTTATTTTACATTTAGAATATGCGAAAAATGCTGTTTCTAAAATGTTAATTGAAGGAAGAGTTAACAAATCCATTCTTTTGAAGATGTCTCTATAAGACTGGGTTTGTTTCAATTGAAATATAATTCTTAAGGCTTTCTTCTGCAGAATGAATAAACTTTTCAATTGATTTTCTGCACTTCGGCCCCATACTATGATTCCATACGATAAGTGAGTAAATATTAGTCTATAATATGTTATCATTAGGACTTTTACATCTTAGTATTTTGAGGACATAAATATTTGAAGATACCTTGGAACAAACATTACTAATGTGATGCTTCCAGGTTGATCCTCTATGAAGATGTATCCCAAGGAATTGTATATTGTCCACTTTCTGAACTGTGTTATTTCCTATCTTTACAGTCGGACTATGTTGAAATTTGGGATATATATTTAAATTGATACACTTAGTTTTTTCTAGATTAACTTTTAAATTTATGTCAGAAAATAACTGAATACAGGAATTTAAATCTTTATAATTTTTCTCCAAGATTATTTGAATATTTTTCTGAAATGCACAAGGTTGTATCATCAGCGTATTGTGTATGGTTACGAAATTTTATAGAGGAATCACAGTTGTTAACATAGAGCAAAAACAACATCGGGCCAAGAACAGATCCTTGAAGGATTCCAGATGTTATGTCTGCGGACTCAGAGAGTTGACCATTGATGACAACTGGTTTTCTATTTTGAAGATAAGATTGTAGCCACATATGTGATATACCTGTTATCCCATAGTTATACAGGGTGTCCCGAAATTATGGTAAAATATTTTAGTATATGATAGTACAGGTAAAAATAAGAAAAAAAGTTAATATAAACATAGGTCCAAAAGTGCTTCGTTTTCCGTCTGTGTGTCTGTTTGTGATTTTTACATATTTAATCATATCTCATGAACCTCTTAACGTATAAACTTCAAACTTGGTACATGAATGACCACTATTAAGACCTATTTTTGTATGTAGTATCAAATTTATACTTTGTACCATTTCAAAATGGCGACTGTTTTTTGTTTTCAAAGCTAAATATCTTAAAAACCGTAAATTTTTGAAAAATTATACAAGAGACAAAAAAGTTGTGAAATTTAATCCAATTAACGCTGATATTAAGATTATGATGATCGGACTATTAATAACTGAGAAATATTAACTTTTCTGAATAAAAACATGGTCCTTTAGAACAAACTGTCAGAAATTTCCATGTTTTTATTTGGAAAAATTATAATTTCTCCATTATTATTAATCTGATCATCATAATATTAATATTGACGTTAATTGGATTAAATTTCACAACTTTTTTGTCTCTTGTATAATTTTTCTAAAGTTTACGGTTTTTAAGATAATTAGCTTTGAAAACAAAAAACAGTCGCCATTTTGAAATGGTACTAAGTAGAAATTTGATACTACATACAAAAATAGGTCTTAATAGTGGTCATTCATGTACCTAGTTTGAAGTTTATACGTTAAGAGGTTCATGAGATATGATTAAATATGTAAAAATCACAAACAGACACACAGACGGAAAACGAAGCACTTTTGGACCTATGTTTATATGAACTTTTTTTCTTATTTTTACCTGTACTATCATATACTAAAATATTTTACCATAATTTCGGGACACCCTGTATAGCTGTGGTTCTGTCGGCAGCCGGCCAGGCAAACAGGATGATGTCACACCCCGGAGGCATCACACCCCGCTTTGCCCCGGACTACAAGGCAGCGCAGCTCGGCGGCGCCGGCGGCGGCGGTGGCGGTGGCGGTGGCGGTAGAGTGCCGGCCAAGAAGCCCAGAACAAGCGGCGGCACGACCAAAGTAAACAGAATTGGTGGGTTCGCATCCGCTTATAGCAATCAACTCGGTAACACTGGTAAATGTTTATTTGTTCTAAATGAATTTACCCCAAAGGGGATAAGTTAGGGGAAAGAGAAAAAAGTTTGGTTTGCACCATTTAATTCGGCCCGACAAATTCTGAAAAAATAAAAATCATGTGGTGCTAATGCCAAAGCCATATGCTATATGTTAACGTATGGTTATCTCAAAAGCAATCTAACTATGAGTGCTTGTTGAATGTACTATAACAAATAAATAAAGATTTTAACGTTAGCATTTTCTCATTTTAAAGTTAGAAGTTATAGCTGATTCATGATTGAAAATTGAAAATAGTTAAGTTTTTTAGTTTACATTAAAACATGAGTGGTGATGCTGATTTAATGCCAAATGATAGGTAATATTTATTAACACAATCCGTATAAGACAAACTATATGTACAGGTACAGATAAGACATATAACTTTAAAAGCCCAGTTTTGCCAGTTTTATCTGTGTTTGACCAAGTCAACAACAGAGTGTGCTACATCATAAATGAGGAAGAACCTATCTAATACACCGACAACCAAATGCACTTTTCGAGCCCGTTTTTCTCGGGTGGCGCCGGCGTCACGTTTGTAGGGCTGCGGATGCTTTGACACCCAGCCCTACAAACTTCACTGATACATAATCTTTATATTACACTGACATATTCACCCACCCCTATATATTTCACTGATATCTAAAAAAATTTCCTCAATATCAAATTTTTAGTTCACAAAGAACAGACATAGCAGATTATTGCTTGCATACCAGTAAATTTGGGCGGCCAAACAGCAAACAGACCAACAAACTTGACACCACGAGAAAAACTGGAACGAAAAATTGTATTAGCATGCCAGTCTGTATCTGTAGCAAAACTGACAGCGATTGAGTATAACGTGTAATAACGCAGGATCCCATTTGGCCTAAAGAGGGACCAGAGTTGGTACGTCAACGGGACGTACCATACCCTTTTCTGGTTTTATGCTAAATTATTAGCTTATTTGGTAATAATAAATGGTTTTACAGACCTTTCGTCTCCAGTTCTAACGGTTGAGATGTTCTATATACTACAACCAGGTTTCGGCACTATTGTGCCATTATCAAGTAGTCGTCAATTTCTTCATCTAGCTAAAAATTGCAGTCAACCTGTCGAGTCGACATCATCAAAAGTTCAATAAATAACATACACGGACACACGGACACGAACAAGAGACACATAACGAAAAAACAAAAAGTAGACGGACGCGATCAGCCACAATGTCCCTTACTAATTATTTCACAGTACTGTCGCGGCTGCCGGCACGGGACACTGAAACGGAGGAAGGTGGTGACGATTTGGCCTTGGACTCGTCCAGCAGGGGTTGTTACATGATGGACTCGTCCGTCTTATTTGACATTCAATTATTTTATTAAAGATAGAGTGTGAACTGTAATTTTGTTTTTCATTTAAAACCAGATCGCTGTGTTGTTTTAGGGCTTTGTAGATATGGAATTCTTCTAGGGTATCTAAATGAAAAATTTTAGCTAGATGAAGAAATTGACAACTACTTGATAATGGCACAATAGTGCCGAAACCTGGTTAGAACTGGTTAGAACATCTCAACCGTTAGAACTGGAGACGAAAGGTCTGTAAAACCATTTATTATTGAGTCATACCAGTTCAGGGGCAGACAAAAATGAATAAATTATTTGGTAAATTGTAGTCTCAAGGAGGTTTCCAAATAAATACCCTCTGCATAACCAGGATAAATTTTTGAGCCTGCTTGAGGCTTAGGCGAGCTACACTCTTTCGGCCTCATCGGAATTTCTATAAATAACGTGTTGGTAGTGAATTAACGCAAAAAGTCAAAACAGCGATTCTTGTAACTACTTCTTTTACAGGGACGTCGGCCGGGGCAACCCCCATGCTGAATAAGATGCCGTCAACGATTTCATTCGGAGGGGGTTCGTTCGCAACACCACCTGTGGAACCCTTGGATGCGCCACCTGTCCAACCCTTGGATACGATCTCTCCTGATATTGAAGCCAGCCTACCCTCCGGCTCCAGTGGCAATGCGGGCGACGCCGGTGTAAAGCGTGGACAGGGAAACTACATCAATATAGACAAAAGTAAGAAACCCCTTATTTATCCAGTACACAGCAGTAGACCCAGTGGTACAGCTGGTGACTTCTAAGCTGGCACTTGACCGATCGATACTCAGTTGATACTAGCCTAGTTCAAAAACATTATGTTCCGTCAAGCGGGTTGCAGCAACATCCTCGCAACCCGCGTGAAGGCGATCGTCAGCGGAAATGTTTGCAGACCGGTCTTTTTCTTGTACCTCCACCACTCTCCACTCACCCCCGCGCCTGTACTGCCCGCGTGAGGCCCAAGTGCCAGCTTACAAGTCACCAGCTGTAACCCAGTGGGACAAACTATTCCACGGTTCGTTCAGAGGGATCGAAAGATACCAAGTGTCACAAAAATATGTCGGAAATAGTCCCGATGATAAAAAATACACGCTAAAATCAAAAGAGTGAAAGTCATTTATTTGTCGGAGTGAATAAGTTTTCACTCCAAGATTGTTAATATTCACTCTAAATCAGTGAGAAATATCCTATCTCTTGGTTGAGTGATGATTTCTATTGTTAAAAAGTGAAATCTTCACTCATTGATTATATGGTTTTGAAACCATAAAAGAAAGAGTGGGAATTCACTTTTAATTGAGTGAGTTTTTGAAAGTGGTGGGGGATAAAGAGCGAAAACTGAGATCGCTTCAAACGCGACGACGGCGGTACTGGGTCGCCATTACCGAGTTATCAATTGTTATATCTTTAACAGTGTATTGCCAAGGGTATTACCGGTTTACATACAGGTAAGAAAACGCATTGCTTTAACCAGCTTCTTTGTTAGTGTTAAGGTGTCTAACGTAATTTAAAGATCAACAATAGTCTGTAGAATCAAGGTTAGGGTGGACGGGGGAATTCAATTTAGTCTCAGCAAACGTTCTGTGTAGCTCGTTGAATATGCCCGGGCCGTTATATGTCAATCAACACTAAATGAAGGGGTCCCCCGTAAAACGTTCTAAGCGACAAAATTTCAAAATCGGAGATATTCAGTGAAAAAGGTTCTCCAGGACATGAGCTACACCGTGGTATATTTTGTTTTGAAGATATTTGAGTTGGTAGCCCTGATTTCGTCTGTCAAAGTTTGCGTGCTTCGCGAGACTGCACGGACTTTCTGGGTAATAACGTTCTATTCGCCTAAAGATGGAATCCCCGCCGGTCGTTGCGCTGTCACCCAAGGACCAAAATCGCGTAAATAAAAATAAAAGACGTGAAGTAAAAATTGGAAAGTGGAAGGATAAGACCAGGATTGAATATAGAAAAGTTGGTATACCCTATATTTCAAAAAATAATAAGCCAAGGCCTGGAAATTGCCCCCAAAAGAGGTGGGTAGAATAACGTTTTAAGCACCACATGTGGATAACTTTTAGCAAATTGACGTATCACGTTTTATTAACAACATTACGTTTTTGTTCTTTTATATCAATAAAATTGTTTTATATTCAGTTTTCTTTTTGTTCCTGTTGGTATTCCTACTCTCCGTCATGTTTTCTTCCAAAGTAGAAGAGCAGTCCGTCAGAAAACGTTCCAAGCGCCAGTCATTTAGAACGTTATAACCCCTAAAAAAACACGTAAAATGTTTTAAAACGCTTGATGGCAGGTAAAAATTCAATATAATGCTACATTATGATGTTATAAATAGGGTGTTAAAATATTATACATGATTATAAGTTCTAACCTTTAAAAACCGTAAATTTTATAATTCAACTTTCAACCCTTGATTGCTCAAAACTAGGTTTTTGTCGTTTAGAACGTTTTACGGGGGACCCCTTCAAATACATTAAAAATGAACGAGGGTTTTTATGTCAATCATCAAGTTTAGGTTAGGTTAGGTTCTACTCTGAAAAGATCAAGACTCGCTCCTTTATTGAGCGGGAATATTCCACTGTTGTAATGAGTGGTAACAGTCCACTCACTCCAAAATAGTTGGATTTTCATTCTTTTAATAAGTGGTGACTTCACTCTTTTAAAGTTGAACTTCACTCTTTCAAAGACTAAAATTCCACTCTGAAAAGAACAAGAACCACTCTTTCGTAGAGTGGGAATATTCCACTCTTTTCATGAGTGAAAACGGTTCGTTTTTTCAAAGAGTGAAACTTCACTCTTTCCGTGTGGCTCAATTTTCTCTACCCCAAAGAGTGAATGAATCACTCACAAAGAGGAGTATTCACTCTTTCAATTTTAGCGTGTAGATAAGACACTTAGTGGTTTTCTTAAATGACAGAGTGTAAAAAATAAAAATTTGAAAACATTTTTATTGTAAAACTTTAAAAATATTTTTCAGGAGTCTCTTGGTCACTTGTATTCAATTTGGTTATACAGGGTGTCCGGAAATTATGGTAAAATATTTTAGTATATGATAATACAGGTAAAAATAAGAAAAAAGTTCATATATAGGTCCAAAAGTGCTTCGTTTTCCGTCTGTCTGTTTGTGATTTTTACATATTTAATCATATCTCACGAACCTCTTAACGTATAAACTTTAAACTTGGCATGTGGATGACCACTATAAAGACCTATTTTTGTGTGAAGTATCAAATTTCTACTTTGTACCATTTCTAAGTGGCGACTGTTTTTTGTTTTCAAAGGTAAATATCTTAAAAACCGTAAATTTTAGAAAAATTATACAACAGACAAAAAGTTGTAAAATTTAATGCGATTAATACTGATTTAAGATTATGATGATCGGACTACTAATAACGGAGAAATTTTAACTTTTCTGAATAAAAACATCGTTCATAAGAACATACTGTCAGAAATGTGCATGTTTTTATTCGGAAAAGTTAAAATTTCTCCGTTATTAGTAGTCCGATCATCATAATCTTAGTAGGCCGATCATCATCGGCGTTAATTGTATTGAATTTCACAGCTTTTTTGTTTATTGTATATTTTTTCTAAAATTTACGGTTTTTAAGATATTTAGCTTTGAAAACAAAAAACAGTCGCCATTTTGAAATGGTACAAAGTAGAAATTTGATACGTCATACAAAAAGAGGGCTTAGTAGTAGTCATCTATATGCCAAGTTTGAAGTTTATACGTTAAGAGGTTCATGAGATTTGATTAAATATGTAAAAATCACAAACACACAGACGGAAAACGAAGCACTTTTGGACCTATGTTTATATGAACGTTTTTCTTATTTTTACCTGTACTAAAATATTTTACCATAATTTCCGGACACCCTGTATAAGCGGGCCAGATTTAAATTTTGTGCACCCCTAGACCCATTATAAACGAACAGCTGACGTCCTCGACGTCAGGTGTTATTTTTTCCCTAGGACGAAAACAAAGCTTCTTTAGGCCAGCAACACATGTAAAGAAAACTGCCTTTTTCGCAAAAGTATAACAAAACAAATGTTACTGTCAAGACTGTGGGGTATTTCATTTCTAATTTTTACTGTTAATCAATTTTTAAAATATCCAGAATTAAAAATTGTTCTGTGACCTGAAAAAGAAACTGTAATGTTTGATTGTTAATAAGTTGCAGTGAACTCTAATTCGAACTAAGTGAGTTATACTCGACTTGAAAATCACTCTTTTTGAACTAACTGCTCTTTTATTATTTGATGAAAATTCGTGAAATTTGAACTACATCATATTTATACCCCGAAGATTGTTTTAATCTATAAATGAGTAGTTAATTATACATTTGAATATTTATTTTTTAGTTAATAGCCTTCCTTTAATTTTACCTCACTTCGTTCAACCTATACGCGACATAGGAGCGTACTCCTAGTATATCTGCGGTATGAACCATTTTGGGGCCTTTCATTAATAGTTTTGATAATAAATGACAAAACGTAAAACTACGAACGGAAATGTAATAATAATCTAGAAAAATAAATATAAAAACGGGATAATTGGTTGAGAAAAGGGGACACAGGCACATAAAACGTTTAATCAAGTAGTTGTGGCGTGCTCTCTACCAAGTTAGGTAATTTTTAGTTTATGTAGCGTTTTGAGCAACGATCCGAGGCTGTTGATCACATTATGGCCGCGGACCGGCTTCAACACCAATAGTGCTAAGGCTCCAACACCAATAGTGCTAAGGCTCCAACACCAATAGTGCTAAGGCTCCAACAGAGATGCCCCGGGCCCCTTTATTTTTATTGTGTGCTCGCTGGTTATCCTGCGGTAACTAGAAACCTGATTTTTAAATCAAGAGGGGGCTCCAGTCCTGGTCCCGCGCGAATACCGCTGCTTCCTCCCATGAGACCGATGTATCTAGCAATTCCAGTGAGCAGAATTTTGAAGTTTTTTGTTTGGTTGTTGAAAATTGCAAAAATTTAGATTTTCGAATGTGATATCGACATTCTGCTCTCTGAAATCGCCAGATAATTTTTGTTCTTTCAAATCACCCAAAAATTAACGATTTTGGTTGAGCGGCAGAGGCTGAACCGAATTTGAAAGTCGTTGGTCTTATAGGAGGAGCAGGTAGAAACGAGATATTTTTCGTGACTGGAGCCCCCTCTTAAACGCTTTCGAGTGTGAAAATTGCTTTACACAATTGATGAGTTCATGCTAAGCCGCTGAGTAAACCAAAATTCGAGCAAATATTCAACGCGAATGAAATCTGTCATTGGCGTGTCACTTTTTAAACGAAGTGAAAGAAAAATAAATTATACTTATTATTATATATAATTATAAATTATACTTATAACGCTGCACAGCTGGAGTTCTTCGGGGATGGACTCGCTAGCTTCAGAAGAAGTGCTTTCTCTCTAGTGGAACGGGGCATGGAAGTTTAGTTCTGTATTTGTTTTTTCTTTCCTGATTAGGCTGGTTTTTATTTTTTGAGTTAGGGAATATTTTGTTCAAATGAACATTGGTTTTAGTAAAGTGCATGTATCGTAACCTCTGAAATATTTATTGCATTGTAGTTTGCTTTGCCTTTCTTATCACTGTTTGGCATGTTTATTTTATATTGTCTTGTACTGATTTGTATAGTCTATTGTTTGTTGCATGTTGTTTCAATTTTTGTTTTTATTTATATTCAATAGATCATTTTCAATACCAGTACGTTGCTTAAATTACAGAAAGCTTAACGTTGCTTAAATTTCTCTTTTGCTTGATTGGCACGTAGTTAAATTTTCTTTTCAAGGTTTTTTGCATAATTCACTTAGATTGGATGGTTAGCTTGAGTATTATTTTCGCATTCTTTTTGTCCATGTATATGAAATATACTTGTAATGGTGTATGCCGTGAATAAATAAATAAATAAATAAATAAGTTTAATGGAGTGATTGAGGGAGTGATTGAGTGGGTCAGATCGTACTTAGCTGACAGAACGCAGGTCACAAAGTTTAAGGGTGAGATATCAACTGCTCTTTTGAGAGGAAGAGGTATTCCTCAAGGAAGCTGTTTGGGGCCTATACTTTTTAACCTGTACACATCTGACTTTCCTTCTTGTGTCCAGAGTTGCACGCCACATTTGTACGCTGACGATTGTCAGCTTCAGTTGTCCTATGATCCTGATTGTATAAGGGATGCCATTTTTCAGATTAACTCGGACCTAGACAATATTTTGACTTGGTCCTCTGAAAATGGCCTGAAACTAAACACAGGAAAGTGCAATGTGCTGCATCTAGCGCCACAAGATCGTATCGGATACAGGCTCTCAGCGATAGTGGAGTAGAGGTCAGCATTGGCGGTGAGAGTTTGGCCATTTTTAAAAAGATCAAAACTCTAGGAGTCGTCCTGGATTCTGACCTCTCTTTTTCAGACCATGTTTCACACACTATCCAGCGTGCCATCGGTAGGCTGAGGGGTCTGTATCGATTCAGAAGTTTGTTGCCAGAAGCTGTTAAACTACAGCTCATGCAGTCCTTGGTTCTATCAATATTTTACTATTGCTATCCTGCCTATGGGAACACCATTACGATGCATGATGCACGGAGAATTCAAAACATACAGAACTCTTCACTGAGGTATGTATTCTCGCTAAGGCGTGAAGACCGTGTGTCTGTGTATCGTGATTCTGATACACAGACCGTGTGTCTGTGTATCGTGATTCTGTTAACATGCTTTGCATGGATGATTTCTGTAGGTTGATGACCAACTGCATGATTCACAAAGTCCTTGCGCTCAGGGAGCCCCAGTACCTGAGCGACGGGCTGCGGTATCGGGATGAGGTCTCGCAGCGTGTCGCTCCGCGGCATGATCGAAAGCTTCACTTTCACAGGGTGAGGCTGGAACTGGGCCGAAAAAGCTTTTCTTATTTCGGTCCAGTACTCTACAATGATCTCCCCGGTATCCTCAAATCTTGCTCTTTTTCAAAGTTTAAAATCCAACTAAAGGATTTGTATAAAGTAAAATAGTGTTGTTTAAGTATTGTTTGTTATCTTTTTTTGTTGCTGTTAGATTAGTATGACTTAAGTTGTCCTGAAAACCAGTTTATAACTGAGGAACGCTGTAAATAAAGGCATTTTTATTTATTTATTTAATGACGTTTGTAATGCAATCTATATTGTCTTTACTACAATAAAAATATTTTCATTTGAGTTTGAACCTCCCTTTAGTTATTATCGATCGTTTCCGTGTTCCCAGCCACGCAGTACGGCCTGGACTCCACGGACGCGCTCTACCAGGTAGAGTTCAACCCCGGTGAGGGCGGCCCGGACACCGTGACGGTACGTGGCACGTCCCGCGCCGCCCAGCACGTCGACGACACGTTCCGCCCGGCCAGCGAGTCGCCCAGGGCCGCCTATCTCGCCACCGACGAGGTCATGGTCGGCAGTCCCACCGCCAACTTCCTCGTCTACGCGATCGAGGACGTGCCCAACCGCCTGATCGTCAAGGTTCCGTTATTTATTTATTAGTTTTTTCATTTATATATTTATTTTTCCGTCCATTCAAGGATATCTATGAGAATTGCATGATGGCTGACCAGCTTTATACATAGGAATGTTGTTTCATTCAGCGTATTAGCTTTTTCTGGTAGTGTAGTCTGTTCGGCTCATCTTACAAATGTGACCTGACCGGTTTTTGACAAGTTGGCAATTAGGTTATGATTATGACATTGAAATTGAAATTCGTTTATTCCACGAAAAATAAGAATACATGCAACCATGTAAATAAAAAAAACCGTTTTTGGAATTAGTTCCCCACATGAGCAAACGCTTGTGTGTGGGGAACGAGTCATCAGTCATAATTGAGGAGGAATTACTTAATAATAAAAAATACAGAATATCTATTATAAGAAGTGAGTGAAAATGCGGAAAAATAGAATTACCGGAAATGAAAAAAAATAAAAAAACAACAACATGTACACACTCCGACTTCAAAACGAAAACGAAATAATGAGCCATTTCACCGTAAGACCTGGGCCATTCATGCACACTCATTCCGCAGGCACACAAAGCTCACTCGACCGGACAGACGGACCCACTCACACTCATCCATTCGCGCTCACACACGCACCGCTGTCGTTCGGTTTTCTTGGAACTACACGTACGGAGAAGAAAATAAATCTTTAATGCGCTCGCGTCCAACTTCCAATAGCCATTTATCAACCATTTTTTTAAACGTTCTGATGCTACAAGGTGAAGGATATTTAATACGTTCGGAAGACGGGGAAAAACTAAGTTAGCAACATAGTAAGAATATGTTGTATTAATTGTTTTATTTAATCTAGGAGCAATAATACCTGAATTAAATACAGATCTTGTTAAACATGTATGAGCCTGATGATGAAATAAAGAATCGCGGTTGTTATGAATATATAAAATTAATACTTTCATGTATAGTTGTCGGATACTAAATACTTTGAATTCATCAAACATCCATCCATACAAACATCCATCCATCCATCCATCCGCCGTCCGTCCGTCCGTCCATCCATCCATCCATCCGTCCGCCCGCCCGTCCGTCCATCCATCCGTCCGTCCATCCGTCCATCCGTCCGTCCGTCCGTCCATACATCCATCCATCCATCCATCCGTCCGTCCGTCCATCCGTCCAAACAACCGATTAACCATACATCCATCCTACCAATTCATTCAATCCATCCTATAATTCATTCATTCATTCAACCAACCAACCAACCAACCAAGCAACCAACCAATCATCAATCCAACCATTCATCAACCCATTCACCAATATAGTTTAGGCAACGAAAGGGTATAGAGGGAATTGCATGGAACACAATTTTTGACTTTGTAACTTTGTTTCGACTAGTTAGGAGTAAAACATATCAAAAGTCCCCGCCCTTAGCCCTTGAGCCGGCTGGGCTGGAAGGGCCTTAAGATACAATTTTTTGGTTTTTTCTAAATATCTTGAAAACTATCAACTTTTAGTATTCCCTATTCAATTTGAAAATTAAAGAAAATTAAATTTCCTGTAAGAAAAAAACACATAATATGTATACTTTGGTCCAACCATTTACAAGGAAAGCACTAATATTATTAATATTGAAAAAATATCCCTTCCATAAGAAATACCTGTAAATTTGAGGGTAACTTAGATGCCCAATTGGGGATATTTTTTAAATATTAATAAAATCCATTAAAAAATGAATAACACACAAAGGCCCACAAAGGGCCCTTCATTATAAAATGAAGGGTCAACGTGACGTATCTGTTCTGCCCGACGACAAAACGGAAGACGACAGTGTTGTCAATACCCTTCGTGGAATTTGTCAACAGATTGCCACAAACTTATCAACCTGTTTATCATGCAAATTTTATAGTGTATTATATTATAAGTATTTAACTTTGTGATTTTGTTTGCTTGAGGCTCTATTGATCTATCACGCTTAATAACAGAACTGATGTAATAGATTTTTTTTTTTTGGGAAAGGCAGGTGGAATCCATTTACGGACGAAGTGTGGGACTCGCCAAGCCCTACCCACTAAACCACCTCCTCGTTCCGGGCGAATCTCCCCCCGGGACTGTTTCGCACATTACTTCAGGGGGAGGCCCCGTGTTGGGAAACCACATACTGGAGACCGCGGTCTGTCAGAAGAGGAAACTACTTCCCTCTTCTTCTAGCCGGCTTGGACTTACGTTGCTGTTCTGCCTGTTTGGCGTTTTCCAGGGCAAGCCTAAAAACGCGGCATGCCCCGGAACCAGCGTGGTGGTCGCACTGTGGTTTCGGCTGCAGCTCACTGCAGAGGAAGCAGTGAACTGCGTTGCCGCAATCCTTGTGGTGATGGCCCGACTCTCCGCACTTGAAGCAAAGAGCGGACCGATCCGTCCCCGTGCATTCGCTGCGACGGTGCCCGTAGCTCAGACACTTGAAGCACCTGACGACCACGGTTCGCAGGCGCACCGCGCAGCTCAGAAAACCCACCCGAAGGTGGCCGGTCTTCAGCACTTTGGCAGCCTCTTCCTCAGAAAGGTCGAGGACTGCCATCTTTAGTTGCCGCTTGTTTGCCGGTCCCAGTGACACCCTGCGATTGTCACCGGGTCCGTCAAGGGCCTTGTCGAGTGCGTCGACAACCTCCTGTCTCTCCGTGAGGGCGTCAAGGTCCCTCACCTCGACGGAAACACGCTTTTCTGGGGCAATGACGTTGCCCGCGTTGCCGACAGCAGCTCCGAGGGCTGCAGCGAACTTTTGCCTGTCTGAGCCCTTCCCCAGCCGGAGGATAACATCCCCCTTCGGAGTCGGCCTCGCGCAGACAATCTTGGCGGCGCAGGTGTCGGGGTTGAGGTCCTTTCGGATCTTCCCGAGAACACCCGCATAGGACTGGCCGCCAGCCACTCTGACGAGCACAGAAGATGGACCAGCGCTCGCCCCCGGCTTGGCTTTCGGCCTCACGGCCACCACGCCCTGATCGGGTTTGGTAACCGTGATAGCCGGCAGATCCTCCGCCTCCGCCTTTATTGATTTCTTCTTTGCCTTCTTCTTTTTCTTCGTTGGCACAACCCTAGGCTCGTGCTCGTCAGAGCTCTCACTAGGGCTGTGCACCCGCTTGGCTGGAGCCGAGGAACTGGCCGCGAGGACGGCATCCTTGAGGAGCCGCCCTTGGATCCGCGACCTTGTCCTTTTCCGGGCGTCTCTCGCCACCTCAATGTCATTGACGTTGTGGTGGTATCTGTCCTGGACTTCTTCCGCCGATCTGCGCAGGAGCTTCAACTTCTCAAACAACGCGGATAGGGAGAGGATTCCCTCCTTCACCGTGTTGTTTTCGTTTTTTTGGATCCTACAGGCTCCAGTCATGTTGGCCAGTAGAGTCTCCACTTGGCCAAAAATCTCGTTCTCTTCTTCGCGGGCTTTGAGGACATTTCTCCATTGACTCTCGCAGTACTCCAGGTCTTGCGCAGTGGCATGACTGAAGTCACTGCCCATGCTGGTTGTGCTCACCAAGCTGTTTCGGCGCGACTGTGGCACAGTCAAGAATGTCTGGTTGCCCTCCCCAGAATCCGTAGGGCAGCCCGAATGATCGGGGTGGGATTTCGGACCGGAGTCCTGACCCACCTGGGGTACGTTACCGTGGTTTTTCGCAGACATCATGCTTTATGGCCCCCTTGTAGCCGGCTTTTACGGCAAGCAGGGGATACTGTTGGAACATTCTACTCCGGCCTAACACGGAAAGAGAAGAAGGCGTGAAAAGACACCCAGGGTCTGGGGTCGAAGAAAGAAGAGGGTGAGCAAGATTAGCTCAGTAAAGAAAAAAGAGGCGAGCCAAGACCCGAGAAAGGAAGAAAGGTCTTGGCTCAAGAAGAACTGCGAGAAGGAGAGTCTCGCAGCTTGGCTCGAGAACCCGGGGTCGCCAGACACCCGAACAGCCGAAAGCCGGCCGCCCCTGGGGGAACTGATGTAATAGATAAAGGGTTATTAGATGATAATAATAATAATAATAATCATTTATTGTCGTTGGTATTATATAAATACATGACAATATTAAATTAATCTTATTTATAATTATAACTTATATTATAATTTTTAATTAGTCCAATAATTTTCTTCTTGAACTTCTTGAATTATATATTGGCATTTTTCAGTAAGAATACTTTTAATTTATTCTTGAAATGTTCTGTTCGATAATAAAGTCCATTTTACAGGTATACTATTGTATAATTTAATGCATGTATGTAAATTTATTTGACTTCTTGAATATTTGCAAAAAGGTATATAAAATGTTCCGCATTGTGATACACACAGAACATTTTATTTTCTTTAAAAAAATTGGGCTAATCCCAAGAGCCTCAAATTTGGTATGTTATGGTCCTCTTTCTAATGGTAATATTTATTTTCTATTGGTTAAACCCGGTTTACTGTTGTTGTGACGTAAAAAGCAAATAGGGAAAAGTTTTACAATTGGGAGCGGATAACGGAATTTAACCCGATTCACTAAATTCTAAAATTCTGTTGCAGGAGAACGGGAAGTACAAGGTGAAGACCTACAAGGAGGGAGGGATGTCTGAGACCGAGTTGGATCAAAATCAGGAGAAAAATATAAAGGACCTCTTGATCCAGCTGGAGGGCCAATATGTAGTCCCAGTCGATTACAGGTTTGGAATAGATCACGAAAACAATTGAAGGGGTCCCCCATAAAACGTTCTAAGCCACAAAAACCTAGTTTCGAGTAATCAAGCGTTGAAATTTGAATTCTAAAATTTACGGTTTTTTCAAAGTTAGAAATTAAAATCATGTATAATTTGTTATTACCCTATTTATAACATCATAATGTAGCCTTATATTCAATTTTTACTTGCCATTAATCATTTTAAAACATTTTACGAGGTTTTTTTGGGGTTATAACGTTCTAAATGACTGGGGCATGAAACGTTTTCTAACGGACTGCTCTTCTGCTTTGGAAGAAAACATCATGGGAGTCTATGAATACCAACATAAACGAAAATAAAACTCTGAATAAATCAATTTTACTGATATAAAAGTATAAAAACGTAATTTTGTCACCTAACGTGAGTCGTAATTTTGCTAAAAATTATCAAAATGTGCTTAAAACGTTGTTATACTCACGTCTATTGGGGGCAATTTTCCAGGCCTCGGCTATTTAGTTTTTGAAATAATGGTAATCAAGCTTTTCTATACTCATTTCTGTTCTTATCCTTCCACTTTCCAATATTTACTTCACGTCTTTTATTTTTATTTACGCGATTTTGGTCGCTGGGCGACAACGCAACGACCGGCGGATAGTCCATCTTTCGGCGAATAGAACGTTTTTCCCCAAAAAGTCCGTGCAGTTCCGCGTAGCAAGCAAATTTTGACAGACTTAATCATGGCTACTTACTCAAATATTTATTTATTTATTTATTTATTTATTTTATTTATTTATTTTCATTTTAACAATGCTACAAAACAGCACAAGCCTATTACATTGTAGTATTAAAGATATTTCATTTTTAAAGCAGTCATTGGAAAAAGTTCATCTTCACTGACCGTTGACACTTCACATACAGTTATTTTTAATGGCACTAAAGAATAAATAATAATATAATATAACAAGAATAATTATCATGTGTTTCAAATGGCACTATAGACTAAATAACAATATAACGTGTAACAAGAATTAACATGCAAAAAAGTACTAAAAAAAGTATTCAAGCAGAGATCATTTCATAGATTATATCTAAAACTACAAAACAATTTAATATTATGTTCTATCCCAAATAACAAAACTCTAAAAGTTTCCTAAGCAATGACAATCAATGATTATCGTATATTTGAACATTCAATTTCCCTTAGTATACACGCCAGAAAACATCCTAAGCTTGAATTAAAAATGTCAGCAGAATACAGATTACACAAACGGGACATTCTATTTATTGGTGAGTGAAAACCCACATTAGTTCGAGAAAAACTTGGTATAAAGACCAAAGTACTGCGCGAATTGGGGCGGGGGACATTGAAATTCAGTTGACCAAGCGAGTTACCGTCATCCAGGCATCCGCTCACCAGTTTATGGAGATAAGATAAGGTATTCAATTTCATCCTATTATCAAGACTGGTCATTTCAAACATGTGTAAAAGTTCATCGTATGGGATGTCAAAAGTATAAAGACCAAATGTTTTAAAATAAAGAAATCTTAAAAACCTTTTTTGGATTGCCTCAATCATACTATGGAGGTAGGCCTGATGTGGATACCAAACAACAGATGCATATTCTAACCGTGATCGTACTAGAGAACAAAAAAGTAGTTTTATAGAACTTATGTTTTTTAAAAAATTACTAGACCTGTTAATGAAACCCAACACTGAATAAGCTGTCTTACAAGTAGCTAAAACATGATCTGCAAAATTTAGTTTACAATCAAAAGTTACTCCGAGGTCCTTGAAGGCAGACTTTCTACATAGCACTGTGCCATCCATATTGTAATTGAAATTTAAGACATTCAGCTCCATTTTTCGAGTATATGTGACAACAGCACATTTGTTTACATTAAATTTCAGGTTATTTTTACTCCAAGCAACTAAATTATCAATGTCAGCCTGCAGTATAAGGCAATCAGAAATACTCTCAACACTTTTAAAAAATTTTAAATCATCTGCATACATCAGAATTTGGCTGTTTTTTATACAATTTACTATGTCATTTATAAATATTATGAACAGTAATGGGCCCAAATTTGAGCCCTGGGGCACCCCAGAGTCCACAACAATATTTTTAGAACAATACCCGCTGTACATCACAAACTGCTTTCTTTGATACAAATAAGATGAAAATAATGTTAATGTGTTTTCAGACAAACCATAGTAATGCAGCTTGGACAGCAACTTCAAGTGATTAACTCTATCAAATGCTTTTTCGAAATCTGTATAAATACAATCAACTTGAATATTTTTGTCAACAAGATCCATTGTGTATTGGCAGAAATTGATTAAGTTAGAATTGATTGATCTGCCAAGGAAAAATCCATGTTGGAATGGAGTGATGAAATTTTTGACATGAGCAAACAACCTGTTGTACAATATACACTCAAATACTTTAGCAGGAGAAGAAATAACAGCAATTGGTCTGTGGTTAGAAATATCTTCTTTAGCTCCTTTTTTCGGAATAGGAACTACTTTTGCAACTTTCCAAACATCAGGGAAACAATTATTAAGTAAAGAAAGATTGAATATGTGATGCAGAGGCTTAACAAACAAATCAGCACATGCTTTTAAAATATACGGAGGTAAATTATCCGGTCCTAATGAGCGTTTGTTTTTTAATTTATTTAGTGCATTCAAAACCTCAGTTTCGCTGACTTTATTAATGAATAAACCGTGAACATTTTCCATAACTGGTGAGCGGCGGGCCTGGCGGACAAGGTCGTCTTGGTCAAGGTCGTTGGATTCGTACACAGAATGAAAATATTCGGCAAGCGCCTCCGCTATCTTATCGCTCCCTTCGATTTTCTTATCTCCCCGATACATTGTGTTTGGGGAAGAATCGCACGCTCGCAATTTTTTTATCACACCCCAAAACGATTTCGGATTATTAATCAAATCAGTTTCGATATTATGAATAAAAGTGTCGTAATCTAGCTTTATTTTAAATTTAATTTCTGCTCTTAACTGGCTGAACTGAACATAAAGATGAGGCATTTGAAGTTTGTTTAAACGCCTACGCAGTTTTTCCTTCTTTTTTAACATGATCTTTAAATCGTAAGAAAACCATGAAGGATATTTATGGGAGACGCTTCTAGCTACTGGGACATGACAATCTAAAATGTAATGCACCCTATCATAAAATAATTTCACAGCCACGTTCAAATCAACAACTTTTAACAGCTCAGACCAATCAGTCTTTGATATATCCTGGTAAATTTTCAAGAAGTCCGCTTTTGCAAAGTTATACTTGGATTTTCTAGAATTAATAGCGCCAGAATTAGGCCTACACCTATTTATCACCTTCCATTCCAATAACAATGCTGGGTGGTAACTATCTATCTTTACAAGCGGATTCAACTCCTGTGAAACAGTTAAATCACCAATATCGCTTAAAACTAAATCTAAAGTTTTTCCTAATACATTTAGTATATCATTCTTCAATGATAAATTATGTAACCTACAACAGAACAGTAACTGTTTACAAATTTCATTGCCAAGCGCTAAATCATACCCTGAGCCCAAAACGTGCAAATTAAAATCCCCAACTACTATTATCTGGTCATGCTTGATAACCAATGAATCTAATTTATCGAAAAACGATTTATAAATACTAACATGCGTGTTTGGTGTAAAATAAACTAAGGCTAATATCACAGATTTAGTACTACTAATTTTCAAACGAGCCCAAATACTATCCACTGAATCTATTTCCATTTCTTGTAACCTTTGAATCTTGATAATATTATTTACTGCTAACAAAACCCCTCCTCCCCTGCCCTTCCCAGCAATCATCTCAATTCTATCACTTCTCAAAATCGTATAATTATCAGGAAATAATTCAGAGCTGTTAATTGAACTGTTTAGCCATGTTTCAGTAAGCGCAACTATAGGATAATCACTCTCCAACATTGCTAAACGAAAATCAACTACTTTAGACCTCAATCCTCTAACATTTTGGTAATATAAAGTTAATTTTTTGGTTTCCTTAATCGTTGTAATATTAAACATTTACAAGCTCAGATAAAGAAATACTATATCAATAATAAATAACAGAAAAAGCAAACAATAACAATAGTAATGCATGCAAGCAAAAATAAGTAAATAATGTATTGTATTTTATACCGTTGAAAAAATGTAACATGCAGTAGGGCCTAAGATATAAATATTAAATAACGTAAAATATACATTTACTTCATTAAGTTCATTTTAGACGTTCGAGGTCAGACTTATCAGTGATGTTGACAGCTCTCGCCCCCTCCTCTCGACGTAGGAACACCTTCCCCGCGCTCGTTATCCACGCGTATTTGTAGCCCATCTTTTCCTTGAACGCTCGTACTTCCATCCACAGCGCCCTGGTCTCTCGGGTGAGTGACAAGTTGATGTACACCTTGCTGTCGCTGCTGTACCCGAGTTCTGCTGCAGAAAACCCGTTCTTGACGCGGGACTTGCTTCTCATCTGTTCCATGTCGATGCGCCTACAGAATTTAAGGATGATGCCTCGAGGAGCAGAAGGATTATTCGGATTCTGAGAAAGACGATGAACTGCGTCAATCATTGTATCTTCAAGTCGGAAGTTAAGTACTCGAGCGACGTTTTTTACCACGTCGATGATATTCTCGTGGCTAGCCTGCGGAACTCCGCTGATCTCTAAGCAGTTGCTGCGGGAATATTGTTCCGCAACGTGCTCCGATTTTTTTACAGCGGCAAGCTGTTTTTTCAAAAGTTCATTTTCTGAAGAGAGTTGATCTATTTTATTTTTACACTCTGTTAACGAAGCTCTAGATTCATTTAATTCATTTAATATTCATTAATTCATTTAATATCTTCAAAACAAAATATACCACGTTGTAGCTCGTGTCCTAGAGAACCTTTTTCACTAAATATCTCCGATTTTGAAATTTTGTCGCTTAGAACGTTTTACGGGGACCCCTTCAATTAGGATTAGATAAAATCTGAGCAATCGAACATAGGCTACAAAAATTTGTGATACCTCGAGTGCCCTCCAAAAGAAGAGGTGTCTCACAGGGAGTCTGTCTTGGGCCTGTACTATTTAATATAAACAGAGCTGACGTCACTAATGCAGAAAATGTCCGTTTGGCCATCGTTGGCTCTCTGGCTGGCTTATACCAATACAGAGGTCGACAATGGCTCTAGCAATTAGAAGCTGTCATTGTTCTGGTAAGTCTATTGGCTGTCCAGATTGACCAGCTTCCTGTTCGCCTTGGTTCCTCCTTGCCTCTGTGAGCTTTGATTCCCAGCTGAGCTTGGATACCCAGTCAAGAAGGCCGTGTGAAGATGCAGATCTACCTGGCCTGTCCATCAGGGAGGGGATGAGGGACAAACCGACAAACTTTGTCGCGGGCTTATCCGACAAACTTCTAGGCGTCTGCTAGTCTGGAGGGCGAACTGACCTGGGTGAGACTTTTCACAACACGGAGAGCTAGCCCCTCGTGCGAGGATGACTGAATATCATACCTTTCCCATCCTGACTATCTCTTCCTTCCGTAAGCTGCACAATATCCCTAGGGAGACGTGCCCAGCTGGCTTTGCTGGGGCTTTCATTCCTCCAAAGTCTAACAGTCTAAATGTTTGTTAAAAAATTAATATATGTATAATAATGCTGCAATGTAATTCGGCGTGTGCCTGTATTGTAGTATTTGCAATTAAATAAATAAATAAATAAATAAATAACATCTTTATACAGACGATTACCAACTACTGTGATTGTACTCTTAAGAAAGGCATTCCATGGAGAGGGCCATGTAGTAGGTAAACAATGACCTGGAATATGTAGCTAAGTGGTCTGGCAGACATGGACTTAAAGTGAATATCAGCAAGTGTTATATCCTCCATATTTCGCATCCTGAAACTTTGACTTTTTTGAAAAAAAAAAGAGATTTTGGCAGTGTGATGTTTTGTGACCTGGCACTTTAAATCCATGGTAAAATCAAAAAATCTATGAGTCGTTCTCGATGCGGGTTTTTTATTTCATAACATTTGCCTTGTTTGTCAAAAACCCTTCGGTAGGTTGGTTGAGTTGTATAGATTTAAATGCGAAGAGGTATATAAATTTATTAAGAGTATGTTTAAACTTTCTGGTAAAAACCGGAAGGTGCGAGAATTCAGATAGTAAAATCTTTGGCTCTCTTTGTTTCAACTATTGATTTCATGTCTATGTCATCAGTATATTATAAGACGATTTTGATACAATTCGTAGATTGCAGAATGGGCTGAGAAAAAGTCAGCATACCACACCATACAGAGATGCATTAAATTTGATGCCAATGACGAATGCTAACCCGCAGAGCATAGCAACCAGCAGCATTGTGTTATGAGCATTGTGTTGTTTGTTGTGGTGCAGACTTGTTCCTTGATTCATCAGTCTTTAACCCTGGGAAGGCCTTTGTATGTGTGAGAAAAGTCGCCGGCCCAGCGGGTGTTTCAAAGCGCAGCACCCGGCAGGTTGGGGTGGTTGCATTTACCAAAGTGTCAGCCATGAGTTGGGAAGGAGACTTTACATACTTTGCATCTGCCACACTTATAATGCTACCCCACCTGAAGCAGCCAAACTAGTTTATAACTTTTTTAAATAGATTGGAAAATCGTTTAATGACCTTGTAGTTTGGTTTTCTTTAAGCAATCTACATTGCATTGTTTGTACCCTATTCTAGCGCATAACTTTGTTGTTAGCTGTGGCAACATTTATCTAAAAACAAGAAAAACCGGTATACTTTTAAAATATCACTTGCTTCAATAAAGGCATTTTCATTTATTTCATTATTTATTACAGGTCCTACGATGACATCAACGAGATCCACGATCAAATAAACAAATTCATAAAGACGATTCCGGAGGATAAAGACACGAGCGGGTCAGGACAGAGTGCGGTTGGCGGGGGCGCTGATGGAGGCGCCGGCGGGGGCGCCACTGGTGGGGGATCCACTGGCGGGAGCGCCACTGACGGGGGCGCCACTGGCGGGAGCGCAACTAACGGGGGCGCCACTGGCGGGAGCGCAACTAACGGGGGCGCCACTGGCGGGGGATCCACTGGCGGGAGCGCCACTGACGGGGGCGCCACTGGCGGGAGCGCAACTAACGGGGGCGCCACTGGTGGGGGAGCCACTGGCGGGGGCGCCACTGGTGGGGGAGCCACTGGCGGGGGCACCACTGGTGGGGGATCCACTGGCGGGAACGCCACTGACGGGGGCGCCACTGGTGGGGGAGCCACTGGCGGGGGCGCCACTGGTGGGGGAGCCACTGGCGGGGGCACCACTGGTGGGGGATCCACTGGCGGGAACGCCACTGGCGGGGGCGCCACTGGTGGGGGAGCCACTGGCGGGGGCACCACTGGTGGGGGATCCACTGGCGGGGGAGCCACTGACGGGGGCGCCACTGGTGGGGGCGCCGGCGGCGAAGGGGACAGTGCCTTTACCGGCTGTTTCCTCACGTATTTCAACTACCTCAAAGATTACTTCAGCAACTCTTCGGGATAAAAAGGATGTCATGGGAAGAGATGAGAACACAGCCTATTGTGCGTAACCTAAACTTAAATACGTTCACCAAGTTATATTGGAAATTGCCTTTAAATTTCCAATATAACTAAAAAAAGTTCTTCTGTTAAAATTCGTTTCCTCTTTTTCCAATAAGTTGTTTGTATAGAAATAGTCCATTAAATTTTTTTTCTTTTTTTTCTTCGCTGAATTTGTTGTACATTTTATTAACATCCAAAACCTTATCCTGCATGAATCATACTTCACAAGTATATTTCACTACTAATAATTACTTTATTTTACTTTACTAATACTTTGATCAAGTGGCCCATTTCGGGGCAAGCTAGTGTTTTACTTACGAGCGGAAGCAAGTCACATGTTTTAATGGAGCAATACGTACCACCAACGACTTTGAAAACAGAAGTAATTTATTTCTGCAATTGATATAAGTTTTGACAACTTTATGCGCTAGAAAACACAAGTTATTTAGCTTATGTTTGCTCCCTGATTACCAAACTGCCTATACATAACTCCTATTAAAAGCAATCACAAGTTGAAAGCAGTACACCCTGTTGGATGAAAATACTGCAACTACGTACCTCTTTCAAATCCTTGATGACGCAAAAGTTGGTACACCTCTCCTGGTATGGCCCTCCTGCCATACCAGGAGGTCCATCGTCGAGGTACAAAGTCTGTTGGTCACCTCTCCTGGTGAAGTCTACTTCTTTATCCAAAGTCAATTGTGAAAATAAAACCCAAATATGTTCTGATTTTAATTTTGACTAGTAGGCGATCTCAAGTACTAAGCCTAAAATAACTCGTTCATAAAATAATGTTTGCCGTTTGGATTTTTTTTCGTAAGTGGCGATTGTCACTTGTCATAACATGAATACCAATTCCAATGACACATTTTGAATAAACGACAAGCAATTAGGAATCAAAATGAGAGCGTGCATTGTCACGTGTTTTTACAGCAACAGAAAAAGTTATGGTAAAAACTTATATAGATAGCGTAGGCGCCCCTAGTTGCCGGTCTAATCATGAATCCCTTTGGGATATGAGGGCAGTTTACGGAAGGAAGGGATTTGGAGGGATAGGAAAAATAGGACGTGGTCAATCGGCCTAGCCTTTGAAGGAAGTTAGCATTCTTAATAATATTTGAGCTAGAAAAAAAAACAACTTACAACCAAAATTGGACATGACATTTAATGAAGTAGACCCTATAAGCCTACTAGTTACACAGGTGTTCTATAACAGTGGCAGAGATGTTTTGTATTACCTACGCAACTTTTAATGTGTTCCACCATGGTGTTCAACATAGTTTAACAGTTAAATGTATGTAATTTAAGTTATTATATTAGTAGGTTAATCACTTATAAATTACTTATTCACATATTACTGCAACACATGGTAGGCAACATAACATTTATTGGAAAAACCTCTCAAACACTCCACGGTTAACGCAAGCTCAAATTTAGAGAAGTTAAATTGCTTCGATCTACTATTTAGAGACGTCACAAAAATAGTTTTGTTAAAGTATCATAAATATGCGTTAAAAGTATTCACTTGTGTGTTATACTCATCTAGTATGAGTTTGCACTTTTCATATTACTGATATAAAAGCTATTTAAAACTTTAAAAATACTACTTCGCAACATTGTTTTGGAAATAGTTGTTAGAAAGGTTACAGTTGCACCGTATGTATTTCACCAACAATTATTAACAATAACTTAATTTTGACAACATTTATTTCTCGTTCAAGACTAATCAAATATAAGAAGAACGACTGATCTTTGTCTTCATATCCTGATAGTATTTATTAATTTTTAAGCGCTGTTCTGTACGGGAGTAAAATTTGTTAATCGTTCGTTTTTAAGAAATTCTTTTTCAAAATGTTTTCTGTTAAGGTATTTCAAAGTTTTTGTACATTTTTGAACAACTGATATATGAAGATTCATAAATCATGCGAGGTAACGAATTGTCTTTAGTATTTTTTTTATAACACAGCGTCTTTAAAAAATACAAATTTTGGTCACGACCGTAAGGAGCGTTAAATATGCGTTTAGGAATCAGGAGAGGGTATGTTAATATTTTTGGTGTGAATAGGTTTGCGTTTGCGTGAAATATTTCAATGAGTCTTTATTTTATTTGGATAACCTTACAAAGTAAACTTCCAACACAAAAAAAACTTTATAACTTGTCACGACCATAAATAATTAATGTAGCAGATTCTTGCGGTCATGATGAAATGTTATGATCGTGTCGTGTACCAACCACCAGACAATCACGGGATATTTGGTTCCGTACTGGTTGTAGCCCAGCATTTTGTGTTTGAGAAAACAATTAAAGTCGGTTTCTACGCAAGTATATCTACGAGTTAAAAAAGTCATATTAACAAAAAGTACAACATGTCTTCTTCACCAAATGACAAATTACGGTCCCGCCAGAAACATACAAAATACCAGACTCATAAAATACCCGCCGACTAAAACGGCCGCACACCCACACAATGTCGAGTCACTCAAATTTTCGAATTAGTTTGTTACATAAAATCCCAGAACATCACACCAATTTAAAAAAATCATAACTACAACACCCGGAAAAAGGGCATGCATGCAATTCAGCACAGACTAACCGCCTTTGAACACAAACCAGATTACATTGGAATGAAGCTGTACCAGGCCTTGCCAGGAAACTGCTACAGATACCAAACATAAAAAAATTTAAATCAGAAGTAAAGAATTACCTGGTGGAGTCAAGTTTCTATGACGATGACAGTTACTTCAATGGTAACAAAGTTAGTAATAAATTAGGCTAAGTTATTCTTTGTTCTTTCACCTTGACCTATCCAATTCCTTACGGCAAAGGACTACGGATGGAAACATCATGTATTATGTATGTATGATGCCAGCGCCCCCGCCACCGGAGTCTCTGCTGTCGAGCTTCAAGTTGCTGATTCCGCTCCCACGGCTGGCGATCCAAAACCCGCGGACAGACATATTTTGCCATGGTGAAAAATGTGTAATGTGAATATAAATACCCCCGTTGCAGCAGACCTGCATACTCAGCGAATTTCAAATGCAAAACAACATATTTCAATCCAACATAGCGATATTTGACATTTTTTTGTAAGCTCCATAAGAATAACATGGGGAATGAGTATGCAGGTTTGCTGCTACTGGTATATTAAAACTGGGTGGTTTTAATTCAATATTTAGTAGATCTGAGCTAGAAGAAGCCATTTACCAAGTTTTATCAAGATACGTTGAGAATTAAGCGAGATATAGAATTTTACTTATTTCCCATAAGGTTAACATTGGGACAACGTACTGTGTTTACCACTTTCAGTATCTCAGTAACCTAATGGACATAGAGCTATGATTAAATATACTAAATTGTTTGTTTTTTCAAGCTGAATTCAATGGTGAAATCCAAAATCGGATCATATGAAAAACGCATAAAACCCATTTTTGGGGGGGTTTGTCCCCCTTTACCCCCCCTTCCGGTGGTCCGATCGTGCTGGTTTACGATCTCGTCCAATGGATTACCACTTTACACGTCTGTACCAAATTTCATAAAGATTGAACCATTTTTACGGCCGCTATCGTGCTAACAGACATATATAAATATAGATATATAAATATAAATATATATATATATATATATATATCTAAAAATCCAAACGAATGGTGTTTTTTGCTTCTGGGGGCCCCAAAACGAAAAGTTATCATGGTCTCGGGCTTAGGTCTTACCATGAGACCTACGGTAATAGCTTCTTCCCTATAGGAGAAATTCGCTAAAAATGTGAATAAAAATATTTTATTCACAAAGTATTAGACATTATTAAATTCACGATTTTTGCAAGCGAAATAGTTGGCGATGATACAAAAATACACCTTGAAATATTAGGGCATGAAAATGTTGTCCAAAATAAGCTTGAAAGTTGAAGAATGGACCCTAGGGACAAGCGATGGTCGTGAAAATTGTGACTTGAAAAATGTGTTTCCCCCCGGTCTATATTCAGTAATACCTCCGTTGCAGCAGACCTGCAACCTCAGCGAATTTCAAATGCTTAAATAAATCGTTTAGATGAGCCTAAAATCAAGTAAAATCAATTTAAATCCTAATACCGCCGTCGCAGCAGACCTGCGTACTCAGCGAATTTCCATAGGATTTATTTTGTATTTGTGAGCATTCAACTTAATTGAAGGAAAGTATTGTTTGAATACGTTATGTAAATAAAATACTAAAAACGTATATTTAATCATTCATGAGCTTTAAACATGAGGAAAAGTAACAAGGAGACCACATTGGTTTTCATTTGTAACACATACACTTTGGTATTTTATATAAATCTTAGTCTTTTAATTAAAAAAAGTAATCTTGTTATAGTATATAAATGTAAACAAACATATAACCAATTAATTCAAAACACTCAAAACAAACAAACAACTTAATCTCATGAAAAAATTAAATTCAATCATATGGTCAGTATTATAATTAAACACCCCTGCTGTCGTAGAAGACCTACATCTCCAGCCAATTTCAATAAAACATATTATCAATCCTCATCATTGTAAACATACCATATATTATGCTACATTTTCAGGCAGTTTAGACCAAGACATTCCCCCTCCAAATGCTCATACTTTCTTTATTAAATTTAAAAATAATTCGTATTTTTTGATATAGTATATATTTTGTGCAAAATCTTGATCAGTGAACTCTATATTCAAAATAAACACAAATAAAATATTCATCACCTGAAAATTTAATCATATGTTCAAAATTGTATTTTTTTATCTGTTAAATCAGGGTAACTACACTTTTTGGAGGATACTAGAGATCGCCAGTGGTCGAAAATTCGACCAATTTTCAAAGTGACAAATAGGGATAGCTAATTTTATAAATAATCCCCGCATAAACCAATGTGTTTCTAAATACATTTCATATAGCACATATTTTCCATGTAAACACATAATATAACCAAACTGGGGGCCCAAAAACAAAAGAGAAAGACTCAGTCCTTGACTCATTATTTTACTTCATTTCTGGCTTATGGCATGATTTTTAGTAATTAGTATTTCATTAAGATAATGCCAATTTTATTAAGATTTCATTTTTTTAAGAATAATTATTGAATCAGAGGAAAGTAAAACTTCAGTCATCAAATCACTTTATCCTGTACACCCCTTACCACAGTTCTCTCCCTCCCTCCATTAATTCCTCACTCTCTACTTCCGACCTTCTTTCCACTTTTCCCTCCTTTTCTCCTTCATTCTCTTCTCCTCCCTTCTTTCCTACCATTTGGAACTTTTTCCCTCCTTCCCTCTCTTCCTATTATTATCACTAAAATGTAATATATTTTTACCCACTATCAACCAATAAAAACAAAATTTGAATACAGTATAATGTGTCCATTTATACTCCGGTTGCTAAGCCCGGTGACAGGATTTTCGGGCCCCTGTGCAATTGAGAAACCCGCCTTATTTTACTCATCTTGATTATGGGCCCCATTTTTACTAATCTCGCGTGGATCCGGGCCCCCTGTGAGTCCAGGCTCCTGTGCATTTGCCCCCCCGTCGCCGGCTCTGCCGGTTGCATGTCAGTTAGTACATTGGATGGTAGGAACTTAACTTAATGTACTTTTTTCTTCCCTTTCTATCAGAAAATTTTTATCTCTTAATTTCATTTAAGCAAGTAAACCTTATTTTTCCATATATATGTAAAACGGAAGACATTTGAGTATGATATCCCTAATCTTCTCTAAGTAGTCCTAATTTCAATCAAATTCTATATTTTCACTCCATGCCCCAAATAACTGTGGCTTAATGTTTCTACATCAAATCTTTAATCTACGAAAAATAGCATGTGATAACAGCTACATATGATGCTAACTTTGTTTACATTTGGTTGTTATAATATCACCAAAACAGCAACTCATAAAGCTAATGTTAGTTTTTTTGAAAGTTTAAATTGAATTTTCTACATTTCTAAAAGACTAATATAAATTTCAATGGGATTCTGCACATCTACAGGAAAATACAATTCTATCGATGTGCTTAGATTTTTGCTACATTGCACACAGGCTGAGAAAAAAGGAGTACAAAAACCTTATGGAAAAAATGCTTGTCTATTAATATAAAGATACAAATTTTATCAACTTAAACAACTGAAGCAAAAAAATTGAACAAAAAACATATAAGTCTATTAAAAACTAAATATTGCTGAATTGTTTTAAAGAAAACATACGACAAATTCCCATATGCTTTTTTTCTGTTTACTTCCGATTTTATTTTATAAACATAATGGCAACCCAGATTTTTTTTCAACTTTTTTATATGTGCCCTTGAGTTAAATGCAAATTGTGAGGGGATTTTACACATGTACAGAAACAAAATGTGTGCTTATGATGCTCACAGTCTGAGAAAAAAGTAATTTTTGCCTAGTAATATATTAATTTCTTTATAATAATTATTGTGGATTACGTGTTGCTGATCAATATTTCAAATAAAACACTAATAATATGTCGAAACATAAGATGGCAACATAGATTGCCAAAATATATTCCCATGTGACATGTTATTAGTGTTTTATTTGAAATATTAATATATAGATATGGCATGATTGTATTTTAAGTTACAACATAGCAATGAAAATTTTTTGTACTGTACACCATATCATTTAAAGCACATCATGTTACGCATTTGTGTGACATGACTTAATCTTGAGAAAGAACATAGCTCACCAAATGGCCAGATCCCAAGAGGGGGGGGGGGGGGGGGGGGTAGAGACAACTATTTCTATAAAAATTGTGAAATCCTCCTTGTGTTCACACAAAAACCTTAGAAGTTTATTCTTATTGACTGCTGATAGCAAATTAGCAGAAGTTTTAAGAGCTGACTGCTGGTTTATTTTTTATTTCAAAAGCAAAGAAGTACTATCCTTCCATTACTTACCGTCCTTATTGACAACCACAGCACTTTAGTGCTTCTAGTGGGAGAACAACAAGTAACAAGTAAGTTTATTCAATTCAATAATGTGTTTGTTTCATAACTCACGTTTTTATAAAGGTAGATTACGCCCTCTCCCTCCTTATAGTAATTATTTATCTATTCATCTTGATTTGACAATCTGGAAAGTGTTACCATAAATGAATTTTTACAAAACAAACAAGAAATGAGGCCCTAACTTGAACCCTCTCGTTGGGCACTTCTCAATGTCAAACCTAAACCAAATAACTCTGCAATTAACCAAGCAGAGTTAACTGCAGAGCCTCTGCTGGAAAGTGTATATTTATTCATTGATAATTATGATTCAGATGTAATATTGTAACAATGGTGAATAAAGTTATTGTTCATTTATTATTATTTATTTAAAAAAGTAGTACACAGGAAATATAAAAAAAAATACTAAATGAAGTTTCCAAGTATATATTATTACATTTGCAATACATGAGGGTATTCATACACAATATTGAACATGTAGTGTATTTAAAATGTACACATCAAAAGAGATAAGTCTAATCTGTTTATTAAATAATCATTAAAAGTTATGTAAAAATGAACAACACAATTTACCAATTTGGATTGATGTATAAAGAAAAAATATTACTAAACATGCAGAAAATACATTTGAGTTTTTAAAAGGTGCTTTAGAGACAATACCCTTCACTTACACTGCACACAACACAATTTAAAATAAACTCAAAAGCTGCTACAATTAAAATACTTATTTTACAATTTAAAACTCGTAAACATAAACTAGTGACTATTAAAAAGAACAAAACTCTCCCAGATTAAGCTTACAACCCTTATTTATACTAGGAACCGCTTTGAAAATTATAACCAAAACAATGAAAGGATGGTCATAGAAAGTAAGGATTTTTTCTAAAAGAACACAAAGCTTCCCTAACTACGACGTTAATTTAGTGAGAAATATTTACAAAAATATACCACAGGAAAATTTTATTTTTGGTTCAATATAGCAAAAAATCTATTCTTACCCAACAAAAGGAGGGCATCAAAGCATAAACTAACTTGAAAGATACGACCTAAAACTGAATCTAATCACATGTTTTTCTTAAAATATTATATATTCACCTTCTTTTTAAAAGGTCCATTTGTACGTCCACTATCAACAATAACAGTCACATCATCACATGAAAAAAGGCTCCACATTTACAAGCATTAAATTTTACTTAACACCATAGAGGGTTTTGACTGTTTTCTTGTTCACTTGTGTTTTGACTTCTTCCTTTTCTTCGATTTGCTACTCTTCTTCTTGTGTTTGTGTTTCTTTTTCTTCTTCCCAATATCACTATCGCTCGAACTACTATCGCTGGACTCTGACTCACTGCTCGAGTCCTTCCTCTTCCTTGACTTCTTCTTCTTCCTTTTCTTGGTCTTTTTCTTCTTCCTCTTCTTCCTTTCGATCGAGTCAGAGCTGGTATCTGAGCTAGATTCAGAGTCTGAACTTTCGTCAGTCTCAGGATCGGTCTTTTTAACTTTTTCTGCTTCTTTCTCTTTGGCCAGTTTTTCAGGGATCGGCTCCATTTCGCTCTCCGACTTCAGCCTTTTCTTCTCCTTCTCGTTGCTCGGCGACCTTGATCTTTTCTTTGAAGATGGCGAGTGTGCTAATGTCACCAACAGGTTTTTCTCTTCCCCGGGAACTTCCGGTTCCGATTCTGGTTCCGTCTCGTCGTAGTCCGGTTCGAAATTCGCCTCGTCCAAAGCAGATTTTCTACGGTCACTCGACAATCTAGGATTCTTTCTCACCTTCTTCTCAGGAACTTCCTTTTTCTGGTCAACTTTAACAGTGACTTGTCTTTCATCCGGTTTTTCTTCTCGCTTTCTTATAACGATTTTCTCAGCCTTCAAATCCTTTCTGTGTTTCCTCTCACGACTAGAGCTTCTTGACTTTTTATCCCGCCTCCTTTCCTTTTCTTTGTCATGAGTTTTCTCCAATTTCCGTTCAATACTTTTACTCTCAACCACTCTTCTCCTGCCCTCTTCTCTCTCCCTATCTCTCGACCAACTCGAGCTCACGACAACCCTTCTGCCACCGGGACTTATATCTCTCGGTTTCTCTCTCTCACCATACTTCCTATCTAAACCGTACCTCTTAGGTGTCCTTGATCGGGACTTTCTCTCGACAGTACTGCGTACTCTTCGAACCTCTTCTCTGTCTGTTTCAATTTTTGCTCCGAGTCTCTCTTTGGCCGATTTCCGTACAGGAGAAGTCGGTATAACCGGTACAGAAGCTACTCTTGACTTTTCGGAATGAGAACGTGACTTCAAAGGATCCGATGAATCGATAGAAATTGTAGTCGATGCTATTTCCACTGATCTCTCCGGGGCTTTTGACTGATGACTCGGAATCGTTATCTGAATCGAGTTGGCCACTTTTCTCGCCTCTCTCGACTCGGTCGTGGTCGTCTCTGGAGAAATGCTTATAGTTTCCTGAGGAGCCTCTTGTTTGGGAGGCGCATCTTTGCTTTCTTTCCTCTCCTTGATTTTTTCAGGGACTTTTTCAGAAACCGTTCCCTTCTTGACGTCAACAGGCCTTATGGCATTTATCGCTTTTTGAAATATGGCGTTCTCCGCCCTTTTCAACACTTCTGATGTAACAATCTTCTTATCCGCCGAGTTGGATCCATCGTCGCCACTAATTTTATCATCGTGGCTAGGGAGGTCCTCTTCCAATTCCCACTTGGACAGTTCCGGTACTGGAGCCAACATCACATTTTCCTTGGCTTCCCTTTTCGGCTCGTTCACAGCCTCAAGATTCTCCACGTCATTCGTCTTTGTCTCCACCTTACCGTAATTCTGCACCACCTCTTTGTCGACAGTAGTCCCCTCTATATCGCCATACAACGGATCTACAGGCTTCGTCTCTCCTTTCATCACCACCACGATGGGTTTACCCTCGACAGTTTTCACAGGCACCATCTTCTCATCCGACTTGATTTTCTCCCCTTCTTTCTTCTCTTTACGTTTCTTCTTTTTCTCTTTCTTCTCCCCTTCTTCCTTCTTCTTCTTTTTCTTATCCTTGTCCTTCTTCTTCTCCTTCTCCTTTGTCGGCGTGGTGGATTCCTCCTTCTCTTTTTTCTTCTCCCGCTCCAAGCTCGGTTCTTTCTTCAGGTCTACCAGGACTGGGACTCTGCCCCTGGCGCTGACCGCAGTGGTAAGCGGGGGCTCTGCGTTTTTATACTGGTCCAAGTTCTGGTCCCGGAGACTGATCGCTTCGATCGCCTCGCCCTCTCCCCGTTTGTTCTCTTTGCCCCTCTCGTGCGATCTCGCCTTCCTCGGGCTCGACGACTTGGTGTTGCGATATCCCCGGTGGTACTCCTCGTACTCCCTCATCCTCTCCTTCTCCCGCGTCTCCAGTTCCCGATCTCTCGTCCGCTCCCAATCCCGAGCCGCCGCCTCCCGTTCCCGCTCTCGGTCGCGGTCCCGCTTGTCCGACGAGACGACGACCACTCGCCGCTCTGTGAACTCGCCGCCGTACTGGTCGTAGTTGCCGGGCTCGGTGCCGGGTGGCACGGTGTCGCCATAGCCGTCGTACCGGTTGGCCCGGTTGTACCGGCCCGGTTGGCCGACCGGCTCCCCACGGGCACCCTGCTGGTAGCCTCTGCCTCGGTCATCGTATCTGTTGTCGTACCTGCAAAACAAACAAAAACAAAACTTAAACTAACAATTAAAAAAAATATAGTTTCTAAAGTGACACAGTCATTATTTGTGCTGCAGTTCCAACTTTACCGAATCATTGACTCATTCGACAGTGCAAATTCCAATACACAAAACAATGTATGAAACATGTCAAACATATTTTTTTTCTCTGTGTGGCGAAAGAGAAAATGAGTCCATTAACTATCTCCATTAAAATTTTGTACACCCCTTTACCACTGTCTTCAGAAGTTGGGTACAGTAATTTCCCGCTGGCTTAAGGTTTGTATTATTTTGGACCAATAGTTGAGGCTACAAACATTTTTAAAGGCTGAAACTAATTTTAGAAAATGATCCCCTAAAAGGCAAGGGCATGTAACAAGGATCTTTGAGATCATAAATCACTAATACCATTATAAAAATACCATTTGCCACATTTACGGAACTGTAGGACAAAATTCTGTAGGAAGACAGTACTGTCTTCTTTAAATAATGTAGGATTGACTTGAATTAACATAACAAAAATTCTTTTTGGATACAGAACTTTAATATTATATTTCTGTGAACAGATTTGAGGCTTGCGAGAATTTAGCTGCAATTAATCCTAAAACTTCCTTCCTTCCAGCAAACTCCATCCAATATAAACTCGAAAATTTAGATAGGTGCGTGCAGGGCCGTAACGTTAAAACTTGGGGGCCCCAGGGCAAGACTAGCTGGTGGGGCCCCCCAAATCTTACTCAAACGTTAGCGTAAGTGTAACAAATCATAAAACCAAATTTAATTACCTTTAAAATTTTAATAGGCCATAAGTATTTAGTTTTTTTAACAACTACCCTAATTTGCGAAAAATCAATAGAAACAAAATAGTGTAAGGAGTAGAGTGATAGTAATATAAACAAATTCAAAATGGTCACAATCTTTTTACTGTTTCTATGAGCATTGACTAGTTTACAACACACAGTTGCCAAAAAAAAATCATTTGATTACCAAAAAAATTGTTTTTTTCTATGTTTCTTTGTGCAGGCAGTCATCAATAACTTTAAAAAAAATTTGAGCTCCATCGTATTTAATAGACATTAGAGCTAAGCTACTTAAACTATCTTGTGCCATTGTACTTCTTAAATAGCTTTTTATTAATTTAAGCTTAGAAAAATATCACGCTGGCTATGCAATGGTTACTGGGATTTATAATATGGTACACGCTGTACACACATCAAGATAACTCGAAGACAACAAACTATGATCAATAATTAAAAGTTCTGCCGATTATTTTACTGTTTTATTTTCTAAACTTCTTTTCAAATGACTGTTAAACTCAGTAACTGTGTTTTTAATGTTTGAAGCAAAACACTATATTATTTGACGGCCGCAATGCAAACAAGAGATTTGCTGGCCGTGGAAACACTGAGCAGTTTTTTGCTGCAACGTGACTGAGGGATTTGTCATTAACGACCGTGCCCTGACAGCCGCAATACAACCACACAACACGAAAAACATGTAACGGCCATGAAAAGAGTAAGCGGTTTTCAGCTACAATGCGACCGAAGGTTTTGCCAAGCGGAATAAATGACAGATCTTCCGGCGAAAATGTGGCCAATATAGACAATCTCGAAAAGAGCGAGAGACTTGTCGGCCTAAATGCGATCAAGAGATCTGTCATTTTCCAGCTGCAGGATGAGCAAGCAATTCTCCAGCCGCAAAACGAGCCAGCGATTTTCTTAGCTATACGACCGAGATATGTGACAGCCACAGAGAGAGAGACAGACTTGCTAACGAGAGGTTTGCCAGCCGTGAAACGAGCGGGTGATTTTCGACCGAAATAGAACCGAGAGATTTGCCGACCACGATGTAAACGAGTGGTAATTTTCCAGCAGCGATATTACTGAAATTTTTTTGCGATTTAATCGAGAGATTTGCCAGCCGCGACGACGAAGACGCTTAATGTCGTTAGGTTTCGTTATCATGAGTATCGAATTTCTCGGCCAAAGGTAAATTTTTAACGTTTTTCTGACCTTTCCTGAATTCCCGACTGTCTACCAGGATTTACAGGGATTTGACAGCCACTATTCAACGAAGAGACTTGGTTACGAAACGGCCGAGATGAAAAAAAAGACAATAGGGAAGCTTTAGCAGCCATGAAATGGCTGGGAAATGATTGTGACGAATCAATCGAGGAAATCTCAGACCACGACAATGTAGTCGACAGATTTTCCAGCCATAAATTAAATAAATCATTCCGGTTTAGTTGATACCTAAATTATTGGATTACCTATTGGATACCACCTGACCAAGCCTCCTAATCCCTTATACCACAGTTTCTGTAGCTTTTATTACTCATTATTACAATAAATGGTAATATGACCAAATAAAAATAGTTGTAGAGAACAATTAAAATCTTAAAGTTGTTTAAACAACTATTCATCTTTTTACTGGTTTTAACCGAAGAAAAATCAATTTTTCTTCGGAAATAATAAGGTTGCGACGAGGTCCGTGTCGATTCCAGTTTTATGTTCCCTCGCCAGAGACTCCTTCGGGGCCCTGGTGGTCGTTACGGCCCTGGGTGCGTGCCACCACAACCAAACTGAAATTGGCAGATGGTTTGTTTTTTGTTCCCGTTGTGTAGGGTTATTATATGCTCTAGGTTGAAAAAGATACTTATATCCTCAAAGACAAGGACAAACCCCCATTTACTGTTGCTCTAACCTTCCCCTCTGATGCTAATCACAAAAACTTTGTAAAAAAATCAAAGAAAATCATTAATTGATTGTTATTCTGTATGATTATAAAAAAATTGTACATAAAAATATCTTATCGGAAACTACGTCATTGGATTTTCAAAATTAAAAATTCCCAGATTCACAAACAATTTTAATGAGCCTACAATAACAATAACATGAGAAATTGACAAAATATGAATACGCCATTTACATGCGCGTAAACTGTTCAAACTAAGATGATTGATTGGTGATTGGTCAATTAAAGCAGTGATAAATCGAGAACATTTCAGGTTGTACAGGATAGCAATCCAAGCGAATAACTGCTGATTTTGAAAAAAAAAATCAATAACAATTCAATATGTCTCTTGAAAATTGGAAAGTTAATGAAAAATCCACTTACAATATCCTGATCAAAAAGTTAAAAAATATATGACAAGTATAAAAACAAACAAAACACGCAGAAAAACTTCGAGGGATTCAAGTGTGTACACTTTATCAAACATTTTATCATTCATAAACATTTTTGACTTCTTATATTTGAATGTAATAAGGGTGGATCCATAATGGCTGCGAGTGAAACATTCTGGTGCAGTAGAATTTTTTCTAGAAAAAAATTATATATTCTTGGATGAAGGGAAATTTCATTACTTTGTGTTATATATTTGTTTCATCCCTAAGGGCGGATTTACACAGGTTGAGTTGGCAGGCAAGTCACTAGACGCCCGGAGTAAGTTGGAGTCTTGTAATCCAGCTACTTGGAGGTCATGAATCAACATAACAAAAATCCTTTTTGGATGCAGTACTTTAATATTATTTTTCTGTGAACAGATTTGAGGCTTGCAAGAATTTAGCTGCAATTCTCCTTTCTTCCTGCAAACTCCAACCAATATAAATCCGAAAATTTAAACCGGCCCGGCGGTCGCTGATAGTTATGAGCGATGGCTTGAAGACGGGGTGTTAACGTCCGCACTACTGAATACTATGTTCATAAGACCGTCCTCATAATTAGACCAGTTCGTAAATTGTAAACCAGGCAAAATTGTCGTTTGGATCCCACGTTA
The DNA here is from genome assembly GCA_035578135.1 of Flexamia atlantica. Classification (NCBI taxonomy): domain Eukaryota; kingdom Metazoa; phylum Arthropoda; class Insecta; order Hemiptera; family Cicadellidae; genus Flexamia; species Flexamia atlantica. The sequence goes on from JAQJVK010000033.1 coordinate 3,669,885, forward strand.
AAAAGTAGGACCCTTAGTTACCATTGGCTGTTGGGCTATTAGTTAACAGTCCTCTCTGAGGAACATGTCAGCCTTAGTCAGTAACGAGACTACAAGATCGCGCCACAATCATCCTTCACTCATCTGTCATTCATACTTGGCTTAAATACTACCTGGGTAGGTCGCCATTTCAAGCGATGTTTAATGAATCATTGAAATCAGTTCAGTTAAACATTGGGCGAGTGATACAAATAACCCACTCGCCCACTTACACGCCAACTCAACCCATGTATCCGCCTTGAGGATATTAAATTTCTTATCCTCTAATGAGTTATATTGAGCATTACGCAGAATAGTATATTTCCTGCAAAAAGCAAGCAAGTATTTTCTGATAATAAGTAAGTTTTCTAACCAGCCAAAAAATAAAATAAAAAATAAAAAAAATAAAAATATTAGGCTAATCTTGAATTTTTATATAAAAAAACCAAAAACTAAAAGAAATCATTAATTTTGAATTTATTTCTCTTCAAAACAAATAAAACAATAACCAAAAACTAATACAATTTGTACAGAAAAGGTAAGTAATCTGGCACATTTTCAACACAGCTGATGAGCTTTTGCTGAGACTATATATAATTGGATTACTTTCCCGAATTGATATACAATACTGAATAATGGAAAACAAATACTTAGCCATAAAGAAAATGTTACATGGTTGTTTTATGATTAAATTTACGCATAATTTGGAATGAGTATATTTCATCTTAAAGTATCCAACACATTACTAGTAAAGGTTTGATTAAGCTGAGCACCTTCTTTCATTCCCTAAGAAAAAGTTTATAAAGAATTGTATCGCATTAATTTAATGATTTTAACCAAGAAACAAAAAAGAGTTTCTCATTAATCATACTTTTTCTTCTTGATTTTGGCTAGCCAATATCATAACATTATAATATTTCTCTTGTTTGCAGTTATACTAGAAATACAACTTTGAAGCGGGGGAGAGAGTGTAATTTATATACTTATCATTCCACGACGACAGGCCAGCCCTGCGGAGGCAGACGGGAGCACAAGAGGAATTCCGAAATCTACAGAAATTCATTAGTCTTAGTGTCACTATCTAGCGGGCAATCAATAAAATTTGATAACAAGATAACAAAAACAAACCAATCGATTCGTACAATGGGAATTGACATCGTGACAAAAAAAATACTTGAGCCAATGACATACTTAGCGGGACCTTGCAAACTATACTCGTTGGTTTTCTTTTATTTACGTGAGGGCCATGCCTGCCGCTGGTGAAAGATAAGGGAAATTTCCCTCCCTCTCGTGCTTCATAGTATTATTAATTCTACTATAAACTTATTTTGCAATTGGGAGGAAACCATAGTGCTGTCAGAAAAAGATGTAGGTAGGATTTGAAAAAAGTTTCACAATTTGAGTTGAGGAACCAACATTTTTCAACCAAACTAAAAAAAGAGAAAAAGAAAAATGTATTGGTTCCAAAAGAGACACAATTAATAATGTTTGTATATTTCAATTTCAAACCACAAGTCTTAAATGATTTGTTGCGGACAGTAACTCTGTTTGCCATTGCAGGACATCGCAGATTCAGTTACCAATTGGATTTTGTTTAAGAACTATTTTAATCGGCAGTCAGAATCTTCGTATTTCTCACTTCTCGAGAGATAAAATTACAGTTAGGGTGTTTTTACTGGGGCCTTTTTACCCTTTTTCTATTGTAATCACGGTGGCCTCCTTTACTGTCTGCAGTTGAGCTTTTGCTGCCCAAAAAACAAACAACTCATTTCTTGTATCAGACTCACTACGACCTAGAGGCCAGTTTATATTAGACGAGTAGGAGGGCAAGTAGAAAATTTAGTTAGTTCTCGACCGTTGACTTATCAACTTAAACAATTGACGAGTATAGTGATGGATAGTTGAGACAGCAGGGAAACCAAATTCTCAACTACTCCTGCAAGGATAGACCTGTGTTTTCAGCAAACTTCAGACGCTTAAGAACATATTTAAATTTAACTTAGCAAGGTATTTCGGCGGGGTTTGTATTTGCATAAGTAAGGCTTCTTAGGTAAATTCGTGCACCTGAAATAAGGGGGAACGATTTGTTCCTCCCTTTAAATAGCCAATCTCACACGGTTTTCATCAACGAATAAGCCAGCTTCTTGGGTGATTAAAAAAAAATATGTAGGCTTCTTGTGTGATTCGCACGTGACCTGTCGTTTTTACGGGTCTATTTGACGTTGAAATAGGCCGGCTTCTTGGGTGTTTTTTTTCGAGAAATGGTAGGCTTATTGGGTGATTTTTTTTCAAGAATCTGGCTAATATACTTGGGACTTGATTCATGTCCCAAACCTTAGCGAGCAATAAAGGCTTAGAAGCATATAAATATCTAAGCCCGGATTATATGAAGAAGTAGGCTTCCGTGAGGTTAAAATATGTAGGTTTCTTACGTAAATCGGACCCGATCAGTTTTAAATAGGCAGGGTTCCGCGATTATGTAGGTTTCTTAGGTAAGTCGGTAGCGGGGTTCAAATACACCAGATTTAGTTGGGACCTAATTTGGGGCTGACCCTGAAATGGGACTAGTGATGCCCTGGAATAAGGTGTGACCCAAATTGGGTCAGACCCCTTATCACATAATAAAGGGACAAAAGTAAGCTTCTTGGATAAATCGGATTCCCTGAAATGAGACTAGTGACAGCACGCTGATACCAATCGCCTTGGCTCAATCGGTAGTGTGCTCGGCCGACAAGCTGGCGGCCCGCGTTCAAGTCCCCGTCGTGACTCAAATTTTTATGTTTTTTCAATATTAAAATAAAAAAAATAAAAATTAAATCGCTTAAATGCGGGTCGAATTATGTATGTGTGTTTTGACTGAAAAACACGGGAAAAAGGCGTTTTTTCTCGGGACTTCTGTCCTCGCCAATTTAATCCAGGTAGTTGAAATTTGGTAGTAGAAAGCATAGTGATGTGATTTTCGTACCTATATGATTTTCTTACCTATATGAAATAGGTCGGCTTGTTGGGTGATTTTATCAAAAATAAGTAGGCTTGTTGGGTGATTTTTCAAAAGTAAGTAGGCTTCCGTGAGGTAGGCTTCTTCTTAGGTAAATCACACTCCCTCACACCCCTCATCGTCTTGATGGCAGTGTTGTTATACTACTTCTCTACTATATGAAACCACTTACCAAGTGATGTGTCAAGTATTACGTGAGATATGCAATTTAATTTTTTCCTATTTTATAGTTTTTGTAAAAAATTCCCAAAAGCCCACTTTTTGAGGGAGGTGGGTTGTCTACTTTTACCCCTCCCTTCTGATGGTAAGTATTGGGCGGGTTTTCAAACTCATCCAAATAATGTCCGTGCAAAATTGTTGTAAATAAAGTTAATAAAGAAAAACAAAAATAAAGTTGTATTGCCGAAGTTTGCTGAATAATAAAACCACAGCTGTTTAGACCATGATTCAGCAATATTTACATGGTGTACATAACAAAGCACTGTCATCGGCAAAAAATATATTTTATGATACCTTTTGCACTTGTATCCACCTTTAAAATAAATCACTACTAAAAAATGGATATTTTGGTATTGTTGTTCCTATTATTATTTTTAAATATCCATGCATGCATATAAATAGAAATACTCAAGCTTAAAAACCCCCCAGTAGAAACCACTACTTAGTGATGGTTAAGTTTTTTTTTGTTAAGTTTACATAATAAAATCCTGGAATTCTCATCTTCTTCTAGGTCGATTCCTATTTTCCCATGCTAAAACAATAGCTTGCAATGTCATGGCTTGTTAACAGTAGGGTTAAAATAAAGACTCAATTTACTACATTAAACTATATTTCATAAATGTAAAAAAGGAAAATAAAAAGTAAAAGTTTTTATCAATTTATTTCCATAAAAACCATGAATGTGGAAGAGAGTGAGGTAACACACATTTCAAGACAACTTAAAAAAAACTAGGCAATACATTATTTCCTCATCAGAAACATTGCTATCACAGTTATACGACACAAAACAGCAATATAAAAAAGGACTATATGTTTCTAATTTTGTTTAAAATCAATACATGTTCTCCCAGACAATTTCAATTATTTGTTTACCAACATATCTTGAATGTTGTAGGTGAAGAAACAATATCGCCTATCTGACAAATTTTGGGAAATTGAATTTTAGGTATCCTAGCAACCGTAGTGAAATTCAACACATAACGGCGGTTGTAGTTCACCAAAATATTACCGCCCAAGAGATAGAAATGGCAAAAATGCCCATCTGGTTTTTTTATTTGTAACGTTTTTGATGTGATAGGCAGTTTTGAAACAGATGAGCGGTGTTGCTAAAAATGTTTTTCTTCTCTCCTGTAAAGTTTGGGATTTGTCATTTAGGCGGTATTGTTTCTTCACTGACGATGTTAATGTTACACATGTGATGAATATCATATATACAACAAAATAAAGTAAAACCCTCTTAACCAGATGCCACTCAACTGGCCAGAATACTTGATTGGTTTGAAAGATGGCAAAACAGAGTGGCCTAAAATTGTTTAAAAGACAATTCAAAGAAAATGACTGATCAGTATTTCAAGAATCAACATTTTTCACGTGAATTTGTGGTTACAAATGTAAATACTCTAATATAAAGTGAACTTGAGTATAAAGTTGTATTTTTACGCAGTCCCCAAAAAATATTCTCCACTGATTACCCAGAATGGTCACGCTCAATTATTCTGGTTAAGCAGGATTCTACTATAAAGACAATACATCAGATTATATCAAGAACTCAAGGTACATTCAACATAAAATACAGCAAACAATTGACACTGAATGAAAATTTATCAATTAAAACTGAAAATATTTTACAAATAATTACGTATTATTTTTATGAATAATAATATTCATCCATTAACGCTTAATTCTTTGTTTTAACTTTAAACAAAGCAAAAATATAATTGAAATATCAAGTTTACATAATTTAATCCTTTCAAATAAGTTTCTTTTGACTTTAGAAACTTCATTGGACAATTTTACCTTCCAGCGATCCATTATAAAAAAATTAACGTGGAAATTCCCTATTTTAAAGGCATTAGTACAATACTACTATTTATTCACTTTTTACACAATTTTTCTTTGCAGGTCTGCAATAGAATGGTCAAAAATAAAATATGTTTTATCACTGTAGTTAAAAAATCGATAATTTAATTTAATTACACTCACTGTCAATTACAGTCTATCATGAATTTCATTTAGAGATAAATTTTTTCCGTACTAGGGAATCCAATACCAGGATCCCGTATCCTGGGATCCCATGTGATTTAATATTAAATCCTGGGATTCTCATGCTCAATCCCTGGATTTTCAGGGTTATAAAATTTACGTGTAAAATTGAAATTCATTTGGTTCCCTTCAGTTAAAATAAGAAAATAATAAGAAAAAAATTTTAATGTCATTATTGATCAAGTAATTGTTTGATGAGATATTAGCTATCCTATATTATCTAAGTTGGTTTTTAGTTTAGAAAAAAATTACAGAAATATTTTAATAGGTTAATGATAAAGTATACTGAAATTGCTATCAAGTTTCATAGCTCGTTATTCATAGCTAATTGTTGTTCGTTATTTATTTATTTTTTTATGATGCTCTTATGATTATTTATTATCATTTTTACTGTAGTCCTAGTTTTTCTACTTACATCTTTACAAGCGAGGTTTTACTTCTAGATCTGTTATTGTTTGGTCGAGTAGCTAAGTACATTAGTATTTTGTATCAGACTTTCTTTAACTTAAATTTGAATTAGTATTTTTATGGTTCTTTTACAAATTTTCATTTTATTGTTATATAGGAGGGCCTGCCAAATAATATGTTCCTTTTTCACTCTGACGAATTATAAGTGTTTCATATTGAAGCTGAACACATCGTCAATTTTTATTCTAATTTTTGTTTAAATAGTTACATTTACAACTCAAAAATAAATGAAAAACTGTTTCATGTACTGCACTATATACAATACCATTTATGTATGTATTTTAAAGAAAACAAACTTTCTTCTTATATCAATAAATGTGATGCGGAAAATGAAAAGGGACCTGAAGTCGGAATTTTCCAGCTTTGATTTATTAACATCCTGAAATTATTCAGCATTAAATTACGATCAATTTGACATATAATTTATAGTTCTATGATTTTTTTGTCTTGAGTTTTCGGCATTTTAATTTCAACTTGTTAAAACGGATATTTTAGGAAATCAAGATCCGAAACTTCAAACGTTCACATAATTTTTATCATTTTTTAAGGAATGAATTAGGTATCAAAATAAAGCTGAAAACTCGATCTTTAAATCTAAACAAAAACAGACGCGATATACTTACAATTTAATTGTTTAAAAAACAAAAAATTGAGAAGTTAGAAAAGGGAACTCAAGTCGGAAAGCAGAATACCGAGGAATAAAAGAGAAATACACCGTCAAGATGGTGATTTTCGGACTTAAGACAATATTCTTTTACAACGAAAAACTTGTAGTTCACTAATCCGCCGACAGATGTCAGGAGAGACTATTTTTGTAATGCCTCTGACGACTCTGTCAGTGCGGGCTTGCAGATTTGGGAAATGGGACCTGAAGTCGCCCACCATGTTATTTCCCATTTAAGCGACTTGAGGTCCCTTTTTGTATGCACGATATAAGACTGCTAAATCGATTATTTTTAGCGAATTTCCCCTATAGGGAAGAAGCTATTACCGTAGGTCTCATGGTAAGACCTAAGCCCCAGACCATGATAACTTTTCGTTTTAGGGCCCCCAGAAGCAAAAAACACCATTCGTTCGAAATTTTATATATATATATATATATATATGTGTCTGTGAGCACGATAGCGGCCGTAAAAATGGTCCGATCTTAATGAAATTTGGTACAGACATGTAAAGTGGTAATCCCTCGGACGAGTTCGTAAACCAGCCCGATTGGACCACCGGTAGGGGGGGTAAAGCGGGATAAACCCCCCAAAAATTGGTTTTTTGAGTTTTTTACATAGAAAAATAAAATCTACCGAATTTTTGTTGGCACCATTGAATTCAGCTCAAAAAGACAAACAATTTAGTATTTTGAATCACTGCTCTATGTCCATTGGTTACCGAGATATTGAAAGTGGTAAACACAATACGTTGTCCCAATGTTAACCTTATGGGAAATAAGTAAAATTCGATATCTCGGTTATTTCTCAACATAGTATATAAAACTTGGTAAATAGCTTCTTCTAGTTCAGATCTACTAAGTAATGAATTGAAACCACCCAGTTTTAATATACCTGTAGCAGCAAACCTGCATACTCATTCCCTATGTTATTCTTATGGAGCTTACAAAAACATGTCAAATCTCGCTATGTTGGATTGAAATATCTTGTTTTGGATTTGAAATTCGCTGAGTTTGCAGGTCTGCTGCATCGGGGGTATTTAATATTTCTTGGACTCTTATCACTAAAGCAACCGAATGAATGTGTACTGGAAAGATTAAGGAATTGTAGTATCTAATCGAAACCTAAAAATCACTATTTTCGACCTGGTTCAACTAAAATGCCCATACTGTAAAATTTACTCCAGCGACTTGAGGTCCTTTTTAACTTTCCGCACAAATACATACATACTATGTTGAGTCAACCCTCGGATCGGTTGCGAGATTCAAGTTTTTTCAGTCCTGTGATTCCGGGATTGGATTCCCTATTCTGTACTCAATTTGCAGTATTTTTTCGCTGCAGCGTCAGTGAATAATCAATTACCTTGGTTTGCTACTTGTTTAAAGAAAAATGCCTTAAAAATATTAAAACACTGCAAACATACATTAATTTACTTAAAGAGTCCTCCCTACCCAGCCAAAAATGTTCGAAAACAGCTCTCACGCTGAACCATATAGACGCTCCATGAGGTTAAGGGAAAATTTTAAATTCAATATGGTTGTAACGGGAAATGTCCAAACTACAAAAATTCCTTTTTGGAATTTCAATAACTTAAATAGGTTTTTCCTGTCATCAATTTAAAATAGTCAACTTTGGACACTAATATAATTTGTTGTAACCTTTTCCAAAACATAAAAAAGCAATTCCTGTAGTTTAGAGTATTATTTATTCAAATAATATCGCATAGTATGGATATGTTAAAAAATATGGGCGCTAAATGGTTCCGCGCAAAACCTTACATCGCAAAATGTGCACTGATTTAGCATGGGCTCTTATGGAGCCGAAGTTCCAAAAGTCGCCACTAGAGTCGCAGAAAAACGAAAACAGCTGTGGGTAGGGAGGACTCTTAATAAAAGAACATCATCAAATAGTCATAAATAAGCCACAATCAATTTTTATTGTTGCTCAACAATGAATAGGCATACATGGTGAACACAATATAAAACTAAAAAAAAAAAACAACAAAACTATATTTACACTGAGTCATTAGACAGCCTATGTATGCATAGTCAGTAGCATTTCCTATTTTCTGTTTTATTCTCTAGATATATAAAAAATAAAATGTAAATAGACTTGGAGCCTTTCTCCAAGTTAAATTTTAACAAAGATGGAATATGCAAAAACTCTCATTTTAGCCAACTTTGCTAGGAGATTATCAACTTTTACACCCACAAGACAATCAAAGAACTTAGGGAACAAACTGATACAGCAAGAAGATTAAGATGTTATATTTACAATATTAATTTGATCTTATAAAAATACTCACTTAATTTGGCTGCACACTCAATACTCAAAATCATCAACTCAAAATGTATGCCACTAGTTTATTAATTGTTGACACATCACAAATAGTATTGTGAAAAGAATTTAGAAATTGGTAATTACTTTATCAAAGTGTCTTATTTTTCAATGTTTTAAACATTCATGCATATGACTTTTGTATATGTTTAATGATTAGCTATTTCGAATTTTTGATGAAATTTTGCCAATAATGATTGTCTTTAAAAACTCAATACAGTACTGTATTCTAAATATTATATTTCGCAGCTAGGGCTAAAAACAAGGTTTTGCAGGCTCGAGATCCTCTAGCTCTGTTTACATATACTCACACACACAGACAGACACTACTCCAAAAACCATTTTTTTTTTTTTGATACGGGGAGCACTAAATCGTATATTTCGCAACTAGGGCTGAAAATGAGGTTTTGCAGGTTCGAGATCTTGTTTCAAATTCGAGACTACTCAACTTTGTCTCGTATTTGAAACGATAGAGAGCTGCAAAATCCTTTCTGCAGAGGTGCAAACGCTATTTTTCACTACACTACACAATGAAATTAACCCTATATAACATTAAAAATCTGTTAAAAAAATTACTTTAAAATACTTTTTTTAAATTACACACGTTTTCCAGGGTAGACTTTCTAACAAATTTCAAGGGCACACCTAACTTCAAATTAAATCCATGCTAACGTTTTTACAAATTTGTCCAAAGTTGTGCTTGGTAAAACTTTGGTGCGTCACCAAAAATCTTGATCTTATTTCATAACAAAATTAAATCGGAATTACTTGAAAAACCTACCAGCAATTCAAGGATACTTTTTGGTTAGTAACAACTTACATAATAGTGTTAATTATTACATACTAAACTAACCTGAAAGGAAGTGGGAGAAAGCACCTCAAAACTAAAACATTTAACAGCAAGAGCAAAATACAACACATAAGGTATAATACATTTACAGATATTTGTACACTCTAACAAAAAATAAAGTGAATAAATAGTAGTTATTCATACATGATTTTCAGAGTTATGACAGATCAAATTTGATAGTGATACAAGGCAAACAATTTTTCAAAACACATTTGTTACGATCATAAATGTAGGTTATATCTAAATTATATCAGCAATACAATCTACAGGAAAAAGTACAAAACCCAAAAGAAAAAGTAGAAATATCATTAAGAGTCCTGGTATTTCAAAAACTTCACTGTCCATATTTCTTGAGGTATTCTTTTCATCACTTCACATCACAATAAAGTCTATCAAACTTCAATAAAGTCTCCAACTTGCTGTCACTTTCCAAAATCACGAAATTCCAAAATATTTCCAAGAGGAAAATAAAACAAAATGTGTTTTAAAATAATTTATTTTGTTTTAATTACAAATCAGGTACATATCAGTCTTATAAACTAAATCACAATAAAAAAAATGATTACATAAGAAATATATTTCCAAATTGGTGAATAAATATAATATATTTCAATAATACAATATTTTGATCTTGTACAGTACACCCCCTCTTAACCGGCCTCGTTTTAACCGACGATCGGATTATCCGCCCTTGTTGGTCAAATATTAAAGATCGTTTTAACTGACTCTGTTTTGAGAACAGTTCGGTTTAATCGCCCTTTTCTAGGAATTGCAGCATTTCCGTTCCCATACCCAGCGATGAAAATGGCTCGACTATACAGTTTTTTGCGGGTTAAAATATTCTGAATATTTATCTTATATTTAGTTTATTGAAAATAAACAGTTTAGTTTTGGACCGTATTTTGGAGTTATTTATAAGATTTCTACATATTTATTTAGGGAAATAGGCTGAAAATTGTAGTATATTTTTTAAATAATCCAGAACGGCTTTAAAATAATGTTAATGGAACCCTATTTAGTGTTTAGAGGATTTCCCGTTATAATCCGACCTTTTAAGTTATCCGACCTAGGTCCGGTCCTATTAGGGTCGGTTAAGAGGGGGTCTACTGTAATCAAATACAATTTTATTGATTTCTATAATATTAACCCTTTTAGTGCTGTAGAAAATGATAAAAATATGTATAAAAAGCGCCGGGACTTTTTTTTATTAAAAATGTAAGCGTTCAGGAAAAAACACCATAACTTTGTTTATTAACATTTTTTAACAAACCTTTTTTTATTTCTAAATATCTGAATTATTTAAAAATAGCAAGAATAAAGACAAATTTCATACTTCTGGTTCGAATGAATGTTAATAAATTCAAAAAAGATTTTGGATCATATTCATTTTTTATGATTACACCGAAAAAACATACTTAGGTAACCCAAAATACTTATTACATACTAAGGTACTTAAGCAATTTTTATTGGTTTTGTATGAAACTACGTGAAAAAAAACAAGTAAAAATCATGTAAACATCAATTTACTTTCATAGGTTATGAATTAACGAAATAAACCAATAACACAATAATACAATAACAATAACACAATAATAACAATAATGCAGAGTTGAACATCACTAAGCAATCTACTTCAAACAGTATTTGCATTCCATGTTTACATTAGAAACATCAATAATTAAAATTTAAAAAGATCCAAAACATTTAAATACAGACTATATTTCAATAATAACTTCATAGGTAACAAAAAACATAGCCCAAAAATTACACAAACGAAGTTTCATCGCCGCCATAAGAAATGCATGGTTTATGTACCTGATAACAGCGGTTTGCATTTCAGTGTGTCGTTTCAGCTAACCATAAAGACAGTTTAGGAGAAACGTCACATGAAACGAAGATTGGTTTGTAGAAAGGCGTTTGGCATAAATCCCAGCCAGTAAAAGCCAAAATATATATTTATATGTAACAGAAAGTTAACGTCTCACTAGGAGATCGCGGTACTTCATTCAGTAGGACCCAAAATCTCGCTACGAGATCCACAACACTAAAAGGGTCAATGAAATGGTAATAAAACCAAGCAATCAAATTTCACACTACAAAAGTTTTTTTAACAAAGAGCAGTTTTTTTCTCATATCAGAGACAAATAAATTCCAATTCAGTTTTTGTACAGATCAAAATTAAAAATTTGATAAAAGCTTGAGAGTTTAGTTGTATATGGTTAAATTTGCACTTTAAATAAGGATTGTAGATTGGAAAAAACCTAACAATAATTTTAAATCTTTTACCTTGTTCATCAACAATAACTGAATAATTTATTACTGAAATTAATATAGATCAGATAGATATTCTAGAGGTTAACCAACACTGCTCCGCCATAACTGTCAAAAATAAAAATTATATGAATGAAATTGGCACTCTTAAAAAAAACAATGGGAAAACCACTTTTTTAAATCTCTTTAAAGATGACTGCAAAGCTAAAAAAAAAACAACAAACCTCAGTTTACAACTTCCATCAAAGAAGTTGACATATGAATTTAAGTTTAACTCATTAGACAGTTGTACAAAACTAAGACTTTTATTCAATAAAAAATCCAATAAACTTTGCAACAAGTTAAATACAGAAACATGACTGTGATTTCTATTGCCCGACTTGTAGAAATTGAGGTGCCGAAACTATAATTTGCCATGAGGTACATGACCCATGCCTCCACCCTCCATTCATTCCAGCATCAAAAAATCATATGTCCACATGAAAAGTTTACTAGGTTTAAAAGTCACATTTGATTGAACATAAACTTTTTAACAAACCAAATTAAATCGATAAAGCATTACTTTAAATTTAAGAAATATATTTATAAAGAACAATTTGGTTTTTTAATGAGGATTTGGGTCAGGATGGACGATTTGGGGTGTAAAATTCGGGTTGGCTTAAGACTGAATTAAAGGCGTGTGACTTTCAGGCCAAAACTTTACTCATAATTCCTTTAAATTATGGAAGATAGTCATTTAACGCAACTTTACATTTAAGAAATATTTCTACTAATTTAGACCCTTTTACATACAAAAACAGAACAAACAACCTAAATTGTTTTATGGAATGGCTTCTTCACATAAAGTATCATATTATTTTATAAATATATTTGAACAAGTCTTGGTCCAGAGATAAAGTTGCTTAAAAAGATATAACCTTTTTTAGAAAATGGCCACTAACATTTCGTATCACTAAAAAAGTCTAAAATTGGAAATACAATTTAAGAGTGAAATGTCATGGGAATTTTAATGACAATATCATGTTACACACAGTGCAACCCCTTTTACTTCACATAAAATAATGGCCAGGTCGATTTAAATGTGGCAACTATTTTAATAAAACATAACATATTTGAGCTAAATTAACATTAACAAAAACGCAGGATCTTAAACACAAATTTCAACAACTAATGTCTAGTTGAATATTTTTATGATGTTAATCACACTAATATTGTTAAAAAAATTTAAATAATTTGTTACATTACATAAGGCAATACATGATGCAAATTTTCATCTAACATTAAAAATATCACAGTCTGTTATAAATTAAAACAATGGTGAAGATGACAAAATTTTTAAAACATTTAAGAAAATGATTATCAACATTATAATGATTTGACTGTTATAAACTCTAACAGCAAAAAACATGTTATAAGCTTAAAACACCAAACAAAAAGCTAGGTTAACAGTTTGTTGCAATGTTTTGGAAAAGTGGTCTAGAACTCCTCTCCAGTTATTAAAGTATTTATGTTATATAATGATAGGACATTGAATTAATAAACACAATAATGTATTGCAAGAATGGAAATAAGTAAAAAATGCATAGGTTTTCCATTCACAATTGAAAGACTAAATTAATTGTCTTTAATGATTTTTTTCTCCATTAGAACTAAGGACTACTGTCGGGGAAAATGAAAAACAAATACTTCCTACTAACAAAAATTCTTGATACATTTAAATATCATTATTGCAGAACAATCCATTTTCCATGTTATATCATTAAGAAATGTGTACCTTATTTAATTCATTAAGCAATGTGTACATTATTTAATTCATTGAGCAAAATAAATGGTATGCAGATGGAAGTAGAAAATTGTGTGACTTGCCATCACTGAGGCAATTGAAAAGTATTCCACTGTTTGACTTTCTTTGCCTAAACTAGGTATGAGTATAAGAACATAAAATTTTTCCTTTCAAATAATTTAATTATTTCAATTAAATATTTACAAAAAAACAAAGTATCATTACCTTTGGTCTCAAATAGTATAAAAAAATAAGTAAACACATTGACAATTCTAAACAATTTAATGACAATAAGAAATTTTACTTATAGGTACAAGTTCCCAAAACTTGGTGTAATTGGACCGGCATATGAGTTTTCTAAAGATAAATTATCAAAAAACAAAGTAAAACGTTGGAAATTTAAATTTTCTTTGAACTCAAACATGTTTTTTAATTAATTATTTTTCTTTAAAATTTCCTATTAGGTCCAACAGTTAGGTAATCATAAACAAATTTCAATAACAACCAAACATTTTGCTCAAGTTTCGACCCAATTTTTAGGCAGGTTTTATGCACTGCATCCCACACTGTACATCTGTCGCAGTACGCTTCAAATTCTGTTGAGTTAAATTGAAGCATTTATGCAGGAACGTGTGTCGCCGTAAGTCAACAAAGAAACGCAACGTTTCTAAATACTGGTGCCAGCCAGTATAATATAATAGAAATTAATTAGGATTAGAAATGTGTCGTGTTTAATTGTCACATTCCTGCTCTAAATACATTGAGTCAATTTATGCAGCAGGTCTAATGTCCCGCGACAGCACAGCACTTATCCTTGAATCCGGATATATAAGAAATATATGGTGAAAAATATGAAAACCAACAGAGCAGTGAAAAACATGACCAAATGTTGACAGAAATGTCATGCGCAATAGAAGACAACTCCTGACAGCCAACGTTGTGAAAACATATGACACCAAGGCACAACAAGTCTTGTGTTCCGAAACATGTGTCGTGAAACAACGTGCATAAAACCAGCCTTAGTGTACATCACAAACATTTTTTCTCTTCTCAGTTTTTCCTTATCGAGTCATCAAGTTTCGAGTTGGTGGGACTTACACCTAATAGGCAAATGCGTGGGTAAATATTTTTAATCACAATAAGAGGTATAACAAATGGAATGTATAACTTATTTCAATACTTATAAAATATGAAATACATACAATCTTCTGCAGCAGTTATAACATTTTTTCTTTGTTTTCAGTTCATCCATTTAAATAAGATGAGTTTTGATGACCAAGCTTGAAGAGTCGATTCCAACTTAATTAAGTTGAAAAGTCAAGTTCAAAAATAATTATTAACAAAATATTTTGAACACCAAAAAGCATTTAACTAACACTTCCATTTTTACAAATAAATAAATGGAACATGATTTTTTTTTACTTGTGAGAATGCTTTCTGTAACACAGCTAAAATAAAATTATATACGTAAAAATTTATCAAACTAAATATAAAAGACATAATACCTAATAAATTATAAAAAATATCACATTACTATCACAGTTGTTTATAATTAAAACACAAGAAGGTAGGTTGAAGGGTTAGAATTCAACTGATTCTAATCACAGTTTATATATTTGTTGAACATTTATCAATAAATATCAATAGTAACAGAAAGTCACTTAACCACACGTCTTATCCACTATAAATGTACATGAGAAAAAAATTTTTACAAAACATGCAATCTTCCTGTCACTATTGCAACACACCAGTAAACCTATTTATTTGCCACCGGAGTTGTTAAAAAATAATTCACTCCTGAAAGAGAATACTGCCCAACATATGCTTTTCAATTTGTTCTCATGATTATCAGTTTTTCATTTATTAATTTATCGTTACTTTCTCCTCAGCTTTAAGAATGACTCTTGAAATTTATTATAGCTTGATCTTATCATGTCATCTCACGGTCAATAATTTTTTATTCAATGTTAAATTGTTGTCAGTAACTGCAATTGTTGTCTTATTGCAATGACTTAATGTCTTGATATATAAATCAAATTACAACGATACTTATTGTCTTGGCATGTACATCGATGATAGCATTTTGAAAATCTGATTGTTTACCAAGAAACAAAGCCTGATTATTAAAGAGACCTTCAAACAAAAACTCCTCATCGACACCACAATTTGAATTCCCTTCAATTTACAAAATCCTGCCTTTTAACTGACCCAACATTTCTAAGGCCTGGTTTGCACGACGACCACACAGTAGGATAGTGGAAAAAAATTCTTTTGTTCTTTTAGTTTAAAGGTGTTACTGTCCGCTGTACTGGTCGTCGTGTAAACCAGGCTTAAGCACAACATTGACAACGCCAGTGGCAAGTGCGGGGTGTACGGGCGCGTCACAATGAGGTACCTGACTGGCGACGTGTAGTACTCCTGTCCCTGCCGCGGGTAGCCCCGGGCCCTGCCCCCGCGGCGGGGGCCCTCGTAGTACGCGGGGGCCTCGTATTCCTCTGGTGGAGGCCTCCGTCTGTTGTGGAACCTGTCGACAGAGGCCGAGCGTCAGCATCAAACATTCTGTATGAAATGTTCACAGTAGAACCTCTCTACTTCGAAAATCTATATAACTAATATCTTTCGTCACTTCCCTTAAAAAAAAATAATGATAAAATAATATTCAAAACATAAAACACCGATAGTTTCAAATATTTCAAAACCAGCGTGTCTACCAGATTTCATTTATGAAATTCCCTACTTTTTCCCGACTTTTCCCGACCATTTTCAAAAACATTTCCTACCATTAGAAACATGGCCAATGCCTCCTATAACAAATGTTTGAGCACAAACTTTGTAAATTAATATATTTTGACGACTGCAATGCAACAAGGTTTGACGGCCGCGAAAGTCCATAAGATTTGCCAGCCACAATGCGACCACAATGTGACCAGCCGCGAAAAGACCGAGCAATACTCCAGCCGCAATATAACCAAGAGATTCCCCACCCACGGTATAAATGACCAAGATTTGACAGCCACAATTCGACAGTGAGATTTTCAGGCCTCAATACGATTGAATCATGTAACGGCTTGAAAAGATTAAGGGATTTTCCATAAGCAAAACGATCGAGAAACAATCGGCCACATGACAATCAAAATTTTATGGCCGGCAACATAAGATTTGTCAGCCGCTAAACAAGCGAAATATTTCCGGCCGTAATGGGATCGAGAGATTTGCCAGCCAGGGTATGAATGACAATAATTGCGGCCGCGACAAAATTTAACGATTTTCTTGTCGCAATACAAACGAGAGATGTGACGGCCGCTAAAAGAGCAAGGAACTCATCTGCCACGAGTCGACCGAAAAATGTTTCGTTCTCAAAACGAGCGAGAAATTTTCTGGCCGCAATACAACCGAGAGGTCTAAGAGGCACTCGTCGGCCACGTTGCGACCAAGAGATTTGCCGGCCTCAAAACATGCAAAATAATTCCAACCACAACAAGACCGAGAGATTTTCCGGCCATGGTATAAATGATAGATATTCCGTCCGCAAAGAGATCGAGCGATTTTCTTTTCGCAATATGACCGAGAGATGTAACGGCCGCAAAAAGAGCAAGGAATTCGTCTGCCTCAAAGCTATCGAAAAATGTTTCGGTCCCAAAAAGGAGCGAGCGATTTTCCGGCCGCAACACGACCGAGAGGTCTAACGCTTGTGAAAAGAGTGAGGAACTCGTTGGCCGCGATGCGACCTAGAGATTTTCTGGCCACAAAACAAGCAAAAGGGGACGCTCCCAAAGTCGGACAACGCCAAATCCGGACTGTTTAAAATTCCCAAAACGTCAAAGTCGGACAGCGCCAAACCCGGAATGTTTTGAAACAGTCCCGATTCATCGGGAGCGTCAGGTGCCAAATCCGGACAGTTTCATTTCTGACCACAAACGACAAAGTCGGACGGCGCCGAACCCGGACGGTTTTGTTTTTGAACCTTACTGTACCGGGCTCCTCCCCTTTGTTCTCATTGGCTCGCTGTAAGGGGGACGATGACAAAGGGCTAGTATTGCGATTTTAAATTATCAGATTGTATATCATGAAGTAAGGGGTGGTTACAGAAAAACAATTCTAAATTCTGGTTAATTTTTAGTAAAAATATAAAACGGTTTCAGAATTTTCAGACTTTTCCGTAAGTCACTTCCTTATTCTTAAGATACGCCGCATAAAACATTTACTATTAACTCAAGAGTTAACAAAAAATGTTGCTTATAAGTTAATTTAATGTTTTTTTTAACTACACCATGTCTTTGGTAGATTTCAAATGTGGGCCGTTTAAAAAGTTTTGTAATTCATGGTAAAGAGTAAAACAAGGTCATTGATTAGTGTTGATTAAAATGATTTTGATCAAATTAAGCTGTATTCACTGTGTTCAGTAAGCATATTATTCTGTAAAACGATTGTGATCAAAGGCAGCCTTGTGCGCGAGGCTGTTTTGAAACAGTCCCGATTCGTCGGGAGTGTCAGATGCCATACCCAGACTGTTTCATTTTTGCACAGAAACGCCAAAGTCGGATAGCGCCAACTCAGGATGGAAAACAGTCCAGAGTTGGCGCTGTCCGACTTTGGCGCGTTCCCAGCAAAAGATTTCCGGCTGCAATAAGATCGAAAGATATAATAACCGCGAAAAGAGCGACAGACTTGACGGCCGCGAACAAAGCGAGATATTTGACGACTCGATGACGGAGGGATTTGCTGGCCACGGTATAAACGACAGATTTTATGGCCTTCATGTGGCCAATAGATGTGACGGCGACGAGCAATAAGACCGAGAGATTTGACGGGTGCGTAGAGAGAGCGAGAGACTTGTCGGCCGCGAAACGAGTGAGTGATTTAATAGCTGTAAAAGGACCGAGAAACTTGCGGCAGCGGTATAAACGACAGATACTCCAGTCGCGACGACGAGTAAAAATTTGTCTGCCATGATTCGATCGAGAGATTTGTCGGCCGGGACGACGATAATAACGAAGAAAATGGCTATTTCATTTAGTTTTACAGCCAAATTAGAATTTCCCGACCAAAAGTCGAAATTCATTACTTTTTCCCGATTATTCCCAACCTTATAAAATCCCCGACATTTCCCCGAATTCCCGACTGGTAGACACCCTGAAAACACATAGCATACCTCTTAAATTAGAATTTGTTTACTTGAGCCTCTAGAATTAGAATTTTGTTGCTGTAATTTGAAACATCACCTCTTAAAGTCAAGGTCAACCTCTAGAGTTCAAACTGGGTTCACCACAAGCAAGCCACTGAAAATCAAATTAAGCTAAAAAACCACCTTGTTAAAACTTGAATAATACGGTCCTGTCCTTTGAATCCATTGACGTTAGTTTTCTTTCCGACGTCGAACGGTTCAAACCTCCATAATTCAAAATTTTATTGACATTAACCTCAATCATTCAAACTCTCGATATTTGAAACTTCATGTAGTTTGAAATAAACTGACTGCCCCATGGATTTCGAATAAGGGAGGCAGTACTGTGAATGTACAGAATGTAGAACAATATTCCTTCACACTGTTTTCACAGACATGATCCACCACAAACAAGAACAATTTCTATAATCTGTGGGTGGGTCATTCCATCGGAAATCATCCAAGGGTGGTTGCTTGACCATTTTTAATATTTTTTATTTTTTAATATGTTGATCCTACATACCAACTAACAACAAAATGGTGTTTGAAAAATATTTATATGCCTTCGTTTACCTTCAGCAGCTGCATTTCCAAGATGGCGGTGACTCATTTTCATCAAAATCGTCGTTTGCGAAAAGTCTTATATCTCTTGAACCATATGAGATAAAGGTATAAAATAAAATCCCTGTTGTACATCTTGAAATGGGCTATCATTCGGTATAAAATGTTTGGGAAGACATTTTTTAGGAAGTAGGTAAAATAAATCCAAAAAATGGAACAAAAAAAATAAAAATCGCTATTTTTAAGATTTTTTTAAAGTATGAAGGGGATGTTTCTGAGAGTTCAATTTTTTTATTTTTGTTTCTACATGTCTGGAGTGTTTGTATACAAAATATTAAACTTCAGAAGACTACCCTTTCCAATGTATTAAATTTTGAAATTTTGAAATTTCCGAAAAATTCAAAGTTTGGAGGTTAATATCTCAGATGGGGGACCTCCATAAAATCTGAAACTTTCAAAAATGAAAGTCTCTTTTGATACCTTTTGAATAAAACAACTTCCATTTTTTAGACTTTTTCAATGTAATATATATAAATTTCAAAAATCACAAAAAAATCGTTGGATCACACTTTTGTTAGCAGTTGTAAAAAGTGAAAAACTGTCATTTATACTTATCTTTCTCTATATTTTAGCTAAAGGTCTTTAAATTGGTTAAGACTAAAATTATATTATGCCTTCAGGGGACTTATTAAAATTTATTTTACTTACGTGGGGTTGGGATTTGTCACAAAACCTATGCTCTTCTAAATTTGTTAAAAACAGCTGACACCTCATTACATAACTAGAAACTTATTTGGTAAGTGTTTCTTCCACTTGATCTACTAAGTTGAAGGGGTGTTAATTTCATTATAACATTTCCAATGGGTGCCCAACTTTTCTCTGAGCTTTTTCTAAAGGATGTTCTTGGTCCAGGTGGTGTGAAAAATACAACAGATACATCATTGTGTTCATTGTTCATAGCTTCAATTTCAGCAGCATACCATTCTTCATCATACACCATAACAATAAGGTCATTTTGTTTCATTTCAGTAATGGCCATTCTTGGAACACCAGCAATTGAAATGTCTTCAAACTCAATTGACTTTGATGTACGATAACATCGTAATGTGTTTTCATTTATTGGAACTAGTTTATGCCTTTTTCGTGTTTCAGGTATCTTGCAAAATTTATCAAATCTCTTCCTTAAAAACTTTCCTCCTTGTTCTATTTCTTCTTCTTTCACTAGTATGTACTTTATACCCTGAATATTCTCCTTACAACAATCAAGAAACTGTTGAGTTGTCATGATCTGTTCAAATTATTACTTGGCTATAAAGTACCTTTTAAAAGTTGAATTGCGAGTTTTTCCCTTGGTACAAAAAAGTTTAACATGTTTTTGAGGCTTATAAAACATGCCAATGTAAATATTTATCAATATTTTCTTAAAATTATGTTTGAAGTAGCTCTTAAGTTAAAATGTAGTACATGATTCAGTTTTTTCACTTCTAACAACTGTTAAAAAACGTGCAATATAACAGCTTTTTTTGCGATTTTTGAAAATTTATATACCTAACATTAAAAAAGTCTAAAGAAAATAAGTTGTTTTATTCAAAAGGTATCAAAAGAGACTTTCATTTTTGAAAGTTTCAGATTTTATGGAGGTCCCCCATCTGAGATATTAACCTCCAAACTTTGAATTTTTCGGAAATTTCAAAATTTCAAAATTTAATACATTGGAAAGGGTAGTCTTCTGAAGTTTAATATTTTGTATACAAACACTCCAGACATGTAGAAACAAAAATAAAAAATTGAACTCTCAGAAACATCCCCTTCATACTTTAAAAAAATCTTAAAAATGGCGATTTTTAATTTTTTTGTTCCATTTTTTGGATTTATTTTACCTACTTCCTAAAAAATGTCTTCCCAAACATTTTATACTGAATGATAGCCCTTTTCAAGATGTACAACAGGGATTTTATTTTATTGGTCTATCTCATACGGTTCAAAGGATATAAGACTTTCCGCTAACGACGATTTTGATGAAAATGAGTCACCGCCATCTTGGAAATGCAGCTGCTGAAGGTAAACGAAGGCATATAAATATTTTTCAAACACCATTTTGTTATTAGTTGGTATGTAGGATCAACATATTGAAAAATAAAAAATATTAAAAATGGTCAAGCAACCATTTAATTTTTTTTTGGATGATTTCCGATGGAATGACCCGGGTACTGAAGAATCGGTTAATCTCATTGCCACTAGGGCCTCTGTAGGCTTTATGTGAAAAACTTCCAATCATCCTGGTGCGGAGAATTGCAGCAAAGCATTTTACGTTGGTGCAGTCAATAATTGTTATGAAATTATTCCTCTTTATTCACCTTTTCTCTCTAATTGTTTGGTTAGAAAGGCGTTTGAAAAGCGATTAGAACAATGCTATAACACGATGCGATTGTAATGATTTACAGCATGCGATGTATTTCGGTTGCCGATATCGCAACTTACGACTAGATCGAGATCGTTATATACGATCAAATACTTCAAATCATTACATAAAGTTACAGAGTAACTATGTAACTATGCAACAAAGAACATTTTCTTAAGATAAATTGTTGTTTTGTTGCATTTTAATCATTTAACAAATAATAGCACATCCCTTATTAGTTTTGTCTGAATTAGATCCATTACCGACTAAACATCGAATGGTAAAGAGAATTGCGATCAAGACCAATCAGAGTTCGTCAATGACATCAGTGTCATCTTGCATTACCAAAACAAAATATCCCTGCGAGTTCATATTTTGTACGACTATTTCAGGTTGTAATAATCTGATGCCGAATCCGGGATCATCATCACTTCGAATGAGGATACGGTGAAATTAAAGGCCCACAATAATTTTGAACTAGAAAAAACAAAAAGGTTGGCAACCCTATTCTTTACCTCTCATCTGATTTTGTAGAACGATCTATTTTGTTCATCGTCGTCTGCTTTAGCTTAATTGTCATCAACTCAATAACGTCTATCGTACTTCTTTCATTAGCCGATTTTTTTTAAATTACGTTTTTACTTAGACATAGAAACATTGTGCACGATCAAAAATAGGTTTTTATTTTGTTGAAATATTAATCTTTGATGAATTAAACTGAGTGTTTATTTTCAATGATTAGTTAAAATGGGCATATATCCAATCCGAAACCTATTGCTATCCGATCCGAACATTAGCTAAGCGATCCAAATCCCATCCTATCCAAAAATTTGCAATTCGCACACCTCTAACAGATCCAATTTAGATTTCTCAATCTTTTTCTTTGATTCACCAACAAATTGAACTTTTCTCTAGCATAATTTGATTACCCAACTGACATTCGACAAAAGAGTTCTATCAGAACACGTTCTAACTGGTCCTAACACGCACCAGAAAGTACATACCAGTCACTTACACTGATGGAAAGTTGAAAAAATAAGGGAGGGAATAAGCAGACTACCCTGTTACCCAGCCGAATATTTTGTCCTAAAGGCGACTGCATAATCTTCAGTGACTAGACTAATGAATGCAACACTGAAGTCCTTTCAACGTAGGCAGGTTCAATTCCCAAAATGTGCATTCCCTACTGAGCTTTCAAATGTGTTACTCCCTTGTGCCAGGATTAGGTAGAAAGATTGTACAGAAACTAAAATTAATTTTTACTTCATTTAGTATACTGATGGTAAATGAGAACATTGAAAACTATCATAACCGAAAATAACATCAACAAAACAGACTCAATTAAGATAAAACTTTCACTAAAAATAAGAACTAAGAACTTTTACTTAGAACTCACACAAGTAAAGATCAATGAAACCAAAACAAAATAAAAATTCAATATTACATTCCCTTTTAAGTTTCACAACTCAACGAATCAGAATAGGAAAAGCTGCGAAACATAGTTCGAACTTTTTCATTGGTAACTTAGAAGCGAATTAAAAATTTAAAGTTTGTGAGATTACTTACATTACTCAAAATCAAAAAGATTAAAGCAAAAAGAGTTTCAAATATTTTGATATTTACCATGCACTGAACCCAGTTAGTTACAACAAAAAATTTGTCATCTAAGCTAAGCTGAAAATTTTGAAAAAAAATCAAAAGGCTGACTGACGGAAAAAAATAAGTAGGGTCCATCTTGGCTTTTTAAATAGAGACTGAAGCATTCAGACTACTTATGTAGGTACTAATATTTATAGTAGTCAGTTCATGATTGTTTTTTTCAAAGTCAACTTTATGACTTTGTAAACTTAGCTTTTTGTAATTCCATAGGGATTTTACCTAGAGCTATCAGACCCACTCTAGCTTTTGCTTCAATTCTAAGTCAGTTTTTTACTAACTTCTTGGTAAAATAAACCAAAATATATTGTCACAAGTTGATAATTTTAAGGCGAAAAATTTATCTTGCTTATTTTTTTAGCAATTTTTTCAAAACTATTCAAAATGTTTGAACTATTTTTTGGTCTGTAGCTCGAGTACCACTGATGACAAGCTGCTTATGGAATTGATAGAAGAAAGCAATCTGCGCAATCACTTGGTGTGCACATACATTTGATGGGGTACTGAAAACCGCTAGCAGGTGCCTGAGTGACACTTGCAGGGCTTGTAACAACAGTTCTTGAGGTAGAAAAAAATAAAAAAATAACTCAAATAAGAAAAAAAAATAACCGAAAAATAACCTTTTTTACACAAAAAATGCTGCTAAAAATTAGAAAACCAGCGTTATACTGGGGATAATACATTCTTAACCTTGGTAAAAAAGAAAATCTCGACAGACTAATCACAAATCTGCCTAGATTTGACAGCGAGACTTGGTTTTCATGCAACAAGACTTAGTTTTCACGCATTTTAGGATGATAAGATTCGTCTGCCGCGATGCTGCTACAAGATCGTCTGACAGACGAATACTGTAAACAGGGCTTGTAGCAGTTCTTGAGGTTGAAAAAAATAAAAAATTACCAAAATTCCAAAAAAATAACAAAAATAACCAAATTCCGAAAAAAATAACAAAAAATAACCAAGAGCAAAAAAATAACAAAAAAATAAAAAAAATAACCTGTTACAAGCCCTGCACTTGCCTTTTTTGGATGGGGTATTGAGAATACTCTATTCGTTACAACAATTGAAATAGTGTTAAAATTTTTTAAAATCATATTTTGACAATGCAACAATCGCCTTCTTTTATAGCTAACCCCAGAAGTTGATGAAAAACAGCACTCGTACAACCAAACTTTCAATATTTTATATAAATATTTACTTTCAATATTTTACATAAATTTATACTATAATCCTTGAACCATTTTAAAAGTCAAACAATTTAAAAAGTCGTCAAAAAGATTTTTTTTATTACAGCCATGACTGAATAATCTCAACTTCAGTAATCAAAAATGTTATTAGGATGGGAAATTTTCCAGTCTTTAAATAAAAACAAGGGTTTGTTTAGTTTGATTGGGAGTAGATACTGTATGCAGGTATTCACCATGGCAGCAAGGGAAGTAACTTTGCAATAGGTGATTGCATATCTTTAACACGGCTGAAGGGGAAAATCCCTAAAATAACCACAGTGGACCTACCAACCACTGGAGCCTTACGATCATGTCATATAATTTATCAGCCACTGGAACCTTACGATCACGTCACTCACAAAATTTATGGATCATGGTAAGACGACAGAAGTATCTCAGCTGATAACTTTGCAAAATTAACGGCTATAAAATTCAATCGTGCGTATTCATTCATCGCAAATAAATGGCATGAAACATGTTATGGAATCAAGCATTGAATTTTATTTTAGTAATAACTCCACTTAATCAGGAATATTTGCTAATCCAAAATGGGCCAGTCACAATTATTTCAGTTTAACCAGTTTCCACGTTATTCTACTTGATTCGCTAAACAGTTACTCTACCTTTGAGGTGAATTTCGGCCTTGAAGTGGACTTCTGAATCTTTCGTCTCTTCTGCGAGGCGAGAAGTGCCGATCCCGAGGTGACGGGGTTCTGGAAAACGATCTTGAACGCGACCTGGAAATTTTGACACACGATTTAGACCAAGAAACCAACTTGTTCAACTCATTCAAGGAATCGGAGGATTGTTCAGAGAATCTTACGAGTTACCTGAAAGTGAAAGTGTGTGTTGGTGCAACACAGCCATTCCAAGTTTTGTATGGGACAGTTAGATCATGTTCACAACCAGTTTATGGACTTTAAAAAATATTTAACCTTTTTTTACAGGACAAAATTTACTTCTACTCGATTCAATTTGAACTCTCGATAATTCAATTTGTCAGTTATTATATGTTTTGAATCCTTTACAAACACTTTATTTTTCTTGGAAAAATTAACAGTAGGCTAGTTCCATATGAGACACCACAAAATTATGTCTTCAAAATTCTGGTAATATTTTTTATTGTATTTGTAAAAGAGGTTGTGAAAATATACAGAGCAATGAAAGACATATATCTTAACCAATCAGCATGAATGTTTAATGTTTATCTATGGTTACTTCAGAATCATATTGAAATCTTCTGGTTCTGTCGGGACATGTAAAGGTTCTGTACGGACTCGTGTGAATGGAAGTTTCAAATCAAGTAATTTTTATGTTATAACAACGGGTATTCTTATTTCATTAATATATACCGAATTAAGAACTTATTTGTGAGTATTCTGTTTTAAAGTTTATGCAATATGTTCACACTATGTACACAATTTTTATTCTTAAAAATAACTTGATTTAGGCTAAAAAAAGGGACAGATCAACAAAAACAAAAAAAAAGGTTTAATGGTCACGTTTTAGTTGGAGGAGTAAATAATCATTAAAAGTGAAATGGTTAATAGTATTCTTAGGTGGATTGAGATAGGATTACTGCGAGGTACAGTCAAAAAGTTCCCGGAATGAATTTTTGTAGACATATAGCGCGATCGCCAGCGGTAAATTTGTCTTGCAGTAGTTGGTACGACTCCTTGGGAAGGTATATCGGTAGTGGTGGCATAGCTGACTTGCCGTAGTGCAGCATTGGAAAGGGGTTTCGTGCACCTGCAAGTCGACGTTGTCGGATTTTTGAATAATGGCATTTCATGAACAGCGCACTGGGTGATGCTAATAAAGAAAATATTGGGGGATTTCTTCATCGTCTCTTCTCCATTAGCTTGAATTAACAACTCAAGAGTCTCGCTCAGTGAATTTTAAAGTAAAACAAGAACAATGTTCGTGTGCTGTTCATGAAATGCCATTATTCAAAAATCCGACAACGTAGACTTGCAGGTACACGAAAAGCCCTTTCCAATACAGCATTACGGCAAGTCAGCTATGCCACCACTACCGATATGCCCTCCCAAGGAGTCGTACCAACTACTGCAAGACAAATTTACCGCTGGCGATTGCGCTATATGTCTACAGAAATTCATTCCGGGAACTTTTTGACTGTACCTCGTATTTCCGAAGGAGTTTTCACTAAAATAAACAGGAAAAACTCAATTTTAATCTCCTTGCTCTGAGGCTCATCTATTCTGGATTGGCTGAACAGATACATCTCAAATCTCCACAGTTGAACTAACCAACAGCTTGTCATTATTATTATTATAGTTACATACAAATGGATGGAATTCTTCAACCAGGTGCCAAGCATTAAAGAGTTTTCAAGGACATGCACTGCAGCGATAGCCAAGCTTCTTGTTGTGACACCCTCACGGTTGTGGTACTATCACATGGCAAATTTGCCATTGGTGATCAGCGGAATTTGAACTTGGGGACCCTGTGGACCTAAGTCCTGCGCTCTACCACTACAATGGGCCGCACACAATAAGGATGCAAATTCAAGCATGTGATATTTGCAGACCAGTCAGCAAAAAAATTATAAAAAAAGTGAAAACCACAAATACCCATTATTTTATTTACAGATTGGTACTTAGCTAAATAGAACACAAACTCTTTGATGGACTTCACACTAGCAATGAAAGGAAGAAAAAACAACACATACTGTACTTAAAAACTTTGCTAAACATATTATCTAATATATAACTAAATTATGATTCTTAAGCGATTTTAGCGGTTTTCAGGCAATATTCCAGTGATGATTCAAAAGATGTTGTATCAAGGTCAATTGTATTTTACAGTTTTGTTATAAAATTTGCAACATTATATTCTTTATTTTTGTACCGTTACAATAAAGAGATTTTTTGCTTCAACTTTATTTAAATAAAAGATTAACAGTGTATTATTAACAAAGAACACTGAAACTGAAATTATTGTCACGTCCTTTTGCAATGCAATTACAATTTAAGGTTAAATTAGTTTATGAGTAATTAAAAATTTATTAGGTGATAGTGAAATCTTTTTGAATTTAGAAGCAACCAATTCCTTACACCACAACATCTTTCAGGTCTAGCAACTTTCACATGGGGTCTGGCATCTTTTACTTTCATTTTTACTTTTTGTTTAACATGGGGTATCTTAAACAAACTGGACACCCATTATGAGTTAGTTCCTTACAACTTAACAAATAAGATTCTGCAAAAACCATGGGTCCCAAGTGCACAGTTGTTCATTCATAAAAGTTAATGTGTTTTTTTTATCTGAAAGTACTTCAAAACCAAATAAGAGACCAATTTTGAAATTTGATGTGTAAATTAGGACCATAAGGATCTATTTTGGGATCAAGATTCTGCGTTGCACCAATTCATAATAAAAAAAGCATATGTATTTTAGGTAGATTAATTTATTTTTAGATTTGAAAGCTTAATATCTAAAAATAATTTCAGTTGCTAGGAACACTGATAAAAGGTGGAAGAGTTGTAAGATTTAATATCCTTTCCAAAAATTTATGAACGATAGGGATGCAATAAAAATTACGGAGGGACTTCAAAATTTCTGTAGTTGCCACAGGCAAAATAAACTGACTATAAAAGCCTGAAATTTGCAGGAGTGATTCCAAAAAATTAAAATTTTTCAGTAACTTGGATTACAACCTTACAGAAGTCATACATTTTTTGGATATAAAATTAAATCAAATCTTGCATCTTTTCTGTCTTTGAACACTGAGCTGTAGAATAACATTTTTCAAAAATGAGCATTGAAATCTATCAATGACTGTATTTTTTTATTTGTACAAAACAGAAACTTGATACAACTTACCGAAATAGGTCCTAAGAGTCTAAATAAACACATGAAGTTTAAAGCCGACGCAGCTCAAGTTATTTACTAATTTGTAAAAAACAAAGACTAAAACCTATACACTGGGGGGACCCTATGGTTAAATTTCAAAATCTATTTGCATCAATGTAAAGAAAACAGGGTACAGTATGTGATTTACAGTATACTAAGGCCACCGTGCAAAATTTACCTCTAATTTTAACAAACCATTTAGCTATTTACAACCAAAGTCTATAGAGAAGAAGAGAAGAGAAGAATAACAGTACGAAGTCGGGTTATCTCAGTCAAAAATGATAACAAATCATGACGTCTTCGATATACTGGAAACCTTTACCTCCAGCTGGGACAAAAATTAATCTTGGCCATCAAAATAATCATATTACTGACACCTAGACTGAGGCTATATTTTTAACCCAACAGGCTAATAGAGGCTGATTCAAATGGTAAAATGGTCAATGATTGACGTCAAAAGCTTTAGTTCCACAAGCCTAATTGGAGTTGGCAACCTTCGTATAATACTATTATTCTCTTCCCTAATCTACGGAATTGAGTTGCACCACAGAGAAGAATCAAACAGAGGTTGCTTTTAAATGGGTCTTCCGTTACGCCCAAGTACTAGTTACAGTTAAATCCAGTTACAGTTAAGTTACTAGTTACATCCAGTTACTAGTAACAGTTAAGTTAAATTAGGAGAGGGCAGCGATGGTACTGCTCTCTCGCGGCGTTGATGGTGAACTAAGTCCTCGACACTAGCTGAGCGCAACATTAGAAGACACCTCTGTTTGATTCTTCTCTGTGGTTGCACCCATGGGCGCAGGAACGTGTTCTCCGCTGCCACTTACTTGCTGATGGTGAACGACGGGCTGCGCCGCTCCTTGCGCGGTGGCGTGCGCGAGCGGCGCGGCGGCGGTGAGCGGCTCTGCGGCGACCTGGACCTCGCGCGGGGGGCCGTGCGCGGCGCGGGCGAGGGGGGGGAGTGGCGGCGGGGAGGGGGGGAGGGGCTGCGTGACCTACTCCTCGACCTCGGCCGAACTGGTGGGGGAGAGGGGGTGACACTGCCCCTGCACAATACAAAAATTCAGGTTAGAATTTTTCAAATTCAAAGTATTTTTAATTTTTTTCAATAAAATTATTTGATCTATTTTGGAAAGATATTAAAACTATAAACAATGAATTTGTAACTTAAATTTACTTTCAAAGATTTACTTTTAATTCAAAAAGGGATCCCCCACCAACTCTGCACTGTTTTTTCCAGAGTGACTTTTTTGGATAAATGGGTGAAAGAGTATACATGTGGTTTTCAGTGAGTGAATATACAAGCTGAATGGTTTCAGGAAGGTTTTTTCCATAGTGTCTGTTCTGTATTTTTTTTTTAATTGATATCATGTTTATTTTTTTATTAACAAAGTACAATAGAATGCAGTGATTTTTGTCATAAATTGAAACCAAAACAATTGAAATACTTAGTAAATGAAATTTACATATTGAAAAATAACCTCTGTTAAGGAAAGCTTGAGACACTTTGGAAACAAATAAAGCAAGGTTGGTGGAGGATTGAAACTGGCGAAAGATGAAGGAAAGAAAAGGCTTACGGACTTCTTGGTTTAACGTTTAAATTTGAACCAAGAAAGAACGATGTGTTCTACAATTCTCTATTTTCTTAAAGGGCTGTCTGTGGGTGCAACTAGGATATTCAAATAATTTTCATTTTGCAATATAAGTAGGCTGGTGTTAATTTAATAAATCGCAGGTCTTGTTATAAAAGTTCTAACAGACTTATTTTTTTGCCAAAACTAGAAAGAAATCACCTCCTTGTAATTTCATTCTTGACTTGAAAATTGAGGTTAATTGCCAATGAGTAAAATTTGTGTTTAAAGACAAAGTCTTAAAACATAAGAGCAGAAAAAGCTTCTTTGGTTCATTTAAATTATTAAAGACTAAAACAACTAATTTGAGGGAGATACTAATATATATAAACGTGGATGTTATCAGTGAACAAATAGGTTTCGGAGACAATCGAACAAACACCTAGAGCCCTTGAAGAAGAATATTTGAACACACCGTTTTCTGACTGCCCTTTACTGGCTTTGCTCATAACATGTGAGCAAAAGAGGTTGTTTTCTTATTACTGGAGTTGAGGCCATAGTGAAATTGACAATTGAAAAAGCATTACGCTGATTAGTCAGGTTGTTACTCAAGGTAGAGTGCATTGTCAGTTAATGCAAATCAGCTTTGAACCATCAACTGTTTGATCAATTCATAAAAAAAGGTTATATCTACAAATTACTTCTTTTAAAATCTTGGATAGATTTTCAGGCAGTGCAAAGTAAAAAATTACAATAAACGGCAAAATAACTAAAAAAAGATAAGTACAAGGGAGATCTCTCTGTTTGTTTACCATATTCGACGAGTATATCTGACAATAGTCAGTCTTCATGATACCTCGTACCACTCTCCAGTAATAAGAACACCCTCGTCAGTGCGAGAGCGAGCAACCTTGCGCGTACCTTTTCCGGTGAGAATGGACGGGGGGTGAGCGCGATCGCGAGCGACTGGCCCTCGACCTCGGCCGGGGACTGAGCGACCGTGAGAACGATCGTTTGCGCCGCCTGTGTCGCTCGCGCGCCTTGTCCTTCTCTCGCAGGATCTTCTCGAACGCCGACAGGGGGTCGTCAATGGCCCTGGCGGCGGCAGAACACTGATGAAAACACACACAGACCGCCCGACACCCACACCCCACACGGGGCGAAAAAGCCCAAAACACATGTATTTTTAGAAGAGGGCTGCCATTTTTGTTCAAACTTTTGTGATGAAATATAAATAAATAATTTAGTAATATAAATGTCATTCTAGAGAGAGATACAACTCTATTGTTCTGGACTGCCACACTGGCGGGTGGCAAAAAGGGGAAACCCAACAAATCGTCTGCTAAAACTCATGATTGCGTTGAACTGTGAAAACAATGTTTATGATTTTAAGGACCATTAACACTAAATGTGGTGCAATAATGAAATAGTTATAGTGTGACCTTGTTTAGATTTCACATTTATTGCATACAACCTAGCAGCATAAACTTTTATATTCTAAATGCAGCTTTACGTAAACATGTGATCATGCCTACACAACACAGATGTTCAACGCTCATTCCGAATACAGCACACTCATGATCCTCAGCTCACTCACCCGCCAGTGTGTCAGTCCAGAACTATAAAAACATATATACACAACAGATACATAATGGTGATGTTTTAAAAACGATAATTAACACAGCAAGGCAAATTCCAACCCAAGAAGCATGAAAACAAAAACACATTAAGCTTAACAAAGTCAAAAATCGGTCCAAACCTATCACGACTATAGGTAGGCTTGAGGACATTTTGACAATGATTTTTTTTTGTTTAAAGCAGAACATTTTTCTCATCGTATTTCTAAAAAATGTTACAGAACGCGTTTTTGTAACTTAAGTAAAGATGACAAGCGTAGCAGCAGCACAACAATAACTGGTAAGGAGTGTGTTACGGTAAAAATTGAAAAATGATGGGACCCTCTTCTAAAAAAGACCTGTCACACCAAAAACCAGACCCACTCATGATTCTCAAGGTCCAAGAGAGGGTGTATAATATGTACATGGCCCTCTTCTAAAAAAGACCTGACAAACCAAAAACCAGAACCATTCACGATTTTCAAGATCCAAGAGAAGGTGTATAATATGTACATGCTCTGCCACAATGATTCACATGTTCATTGCAGCAAAATGTGTGCACCCTTTGCCAGTGGAAAAAAAACACTCTTAGAGATGGTAGATGTTACTGCTCATTAAATTGAGGGGTGCTTTATACACTGTAGTGGGGGACGGGGAACCGAGCTTTACTCGATAAAAACCAGATTAAATACTCTGTACCTCGATTTATTTCCTTACTCAATATTTCAAGGTCAATTCAACATACTAAATTAATATTTCTGTGATCTAACTTCATGAATATTACTTTGTTTGAATTTTAAATCTTTCTTTAATACAGGGTGTCCAGGCTAGAGGTATCAAGAAATGACTATCTCGTATGATATTAAAATGTAATTTTTGTTTTAAAATAACTATGCCAACATGTCATAAATACAACCAAGATTGTGTGAACAAGGTTTAACAGTCTTATTACAAACACAATTCCTAAAAACTACAAGTTAAGGAAAATGCAGTCTTTTCATTTGACCAAGCTCAATAATTTCAGGCTATAACAACAACTTAGCCACTAATGTGAATATCAGCCCAATGTTATGGATTTAAAGCAACAATGGCGTTGATAACAGCTTACTTCTCAGTAAACATTATCATTAGGCTGATAGTCACATTAGTGGCTAAGTTGTTGTTATGGCCAGAAATGATTGAGCTTGGTCAAATGGGAAGACTGCATTTTCCATAACTTTTAGTTTTTATGTACTGTGTTTGAAATATGACCGTTAAACATTGTTCACACAATCTCGGTTGTATTTATGACATGTTGGCACACTTATTTAAAAATAAAAATTACATTTTAATATCATACGAGATAGTTATTTCTTTATACCTCTAGCCCGGACACCCTGTATTTCAACACCGACTTGGCAACCAATTACAGCCTTAATCAACAATGTGTTAATATTAATATGTTGCATTAAAGGGTGTCTACCATATCAAATGCAGTTAAAAGGTCTTTTGAGCCCTTAGAGGACCTTACAGAATCACATTACATTACCACCCAAAATGCCGAACACCTCATTGAAAGACCTGGCGACATTTCTTGGTGTGATTTTGTTTATGAATATCTTTATAAATTAATAAAAAAATATTATAAAGCAATTGAGCCATAATCTTAATTACCAAAAAATTTCTCATGATTCCTCAAAAATTTGTTAAGCAAACAACATGATAACATGATATAGTAGCACAAAAATTCATTGTTTTTAGAGGGTACATTCGTAACCTCCCAAAAAGTCAAATAAAAAGGATGACTTGGAGTACTTTTAAAGGATTTGGAGGTACGGTGGACGCTCTGACTTAAAGTATGATATGTTCAGGAAGTCAAATAAGCCTCAAACAAATTTTTGAGTCAGAATTCAGCATCAATTTACAGGATTTTCAGTTGTTTGAAACCCAGTTTGCAAGAGGAAAAAAGCGTAAATTACATATTTTACATAATTAAAGTATGTAATTTACCCTTTTTTCCCTCTAGCATACCGGGTTTCAAACAACTGAAAATTCTCACTCTTCCTTCACTTTAGATATTTAAAATCATCCTTAACACCAAAAAAATCTTGATAGCTTCCTTTCCAACAATCACTTCCAATATTATGAAACTAGACATAGAAATGCTCTGGTGTTTCCTGAATATAGAACTTCAGCCTTTGAAAAACTTTGTAAATATGCTGGGATAAACTATAATTATTTACCTGCACACTTAAAACAAGAGATGTCTCTTGCATGTTTTAAAAAAAAGTTACACACATTTTTGTTACAGAAAAACTATTATTCTGTAGATGAATAAAACAATGACCCATTAGAAAATGACATTTTTGACATATATTTTTTAAATACAGTAGAGCGCTGATTATCCGAACATCGGTCATCCGAACCGTCGGTTAACCGAACGCCGTCATAATTCATATTTTGAACATGATTCTCAAGCAATTCAAATTCGCGCGCCAACTGAAACTCCCGTCGCACCGGGATATCCATGTATTCAGATAGATTTCATAATAGAATTACGTGAACAATTTTGTTTGATAATTTTTTAGCCTTCTTTACTACTAGAAATTACGTTACATATATAATTTTTAAATGTTTTCTTTTCATGTTCGATTATCCGAATATTCAGTTATCCGAACACCCTTTGTCCCCAATTAGTTCGAATAATCGGCGCTCTACTGTATTTTATGGTTAAAATAAATGAAATGATTGTTGTTTTTATATTAAATTTTGTAACTTAACAGTTTTTTGTCCTATTTTGCTCTCTATGGTGAGCTCATTGTAATTTTGTATATACATAGCTGTATTTATTATGTTTTAGTTTTTGGTGATAATGGTGTAATGACAACGGTGTAATGTGATACGTTGTAAATAAATAAATAATATCTTCTAACTGATCGATTAGGAGTCAAAGTCCGCTACTCACCCCGGAGGCAGATTGTTGCGGTCGGAGCGGTCGTGATAGCCGTGCAGCCGATTGTTCCCTCGCCGGACGTACGGCCGCCCGTAACTGCCCCGCAGGCTCCCTGCGATCACGGCATCAAACTGTTACTTCATGGTAACTGGTACTTGGGATAACTGTTACTTCATGGTAACGGATACTTGAGATAACTGTTACTTCATGGTAACGGATACTTGAGATAACTGTTATTTCTTGGTAACTGATACTTGGGTTAACTGTCCTTTTCAATAACTGTTACCCTACATAACCTTTGACTATAAATAATTAATAACTTCCCACTCGTATGGCCCGGTTGTAGCTAGATTTGAGCAACCCAGAAAAAGTTGACATAGTTTGATTAATTACTTGCAGAGGGTGCTTCTGCCAACCCCTTATTTTCACTTAATACTTAAAAATATTGAACCCTACATTTCATGAATCGATAATTAATAGAGTATAGTTTGTTTTTGCTGTCACTAAATGATATAACATTACCTTCTCCTGATACCTAAATTAATATTTGGCATCAGCACACTCTGTTGGTGATTCATTATAACTAAGAGCTCTTTCAGTCCTGGGTCACTCAAAACCTGGTAAACATTTGATAATACAATGGAATGTCTGCTTCAAATTCAAAGCCAAAGCTGATACTTAAGTTAACTGTTATTTTGTTGAAACTGTTACTTCATGGCAACCGATACTTGAGGTATCTGTTACTCTAGGGTAACCACTCATCACCATTTTGTGATTTGTTTTTACTCAAACAGGATAGTTATTGTGAATGAATAGAAACCAGTGATATTGAATCTTTGGACAAGAGATAAATCAGGGGTGGATATGAATTAGGACAGAATAGATTGTAGATGTGGATTACAACAGTATAAATTGTAGATGTGGATTATGACAGTATAGACTCTATCTATAGTCACCATTTATTATGCGAGTTGCTTCTTGTAGAGCTGTTAGAGCATACAAGGACCATGAAAAGGAGAGGACCGTGTACCCTAACCTTGAAACCTTTTCTAACCCCTTCAAGGTTCATCCTGGTTCTATATATCTTAAAAACAGCGTTATGAAAAATAACCTTTCAGTCCATAAATTACAAAATCAACACAACAATCGTTTATATCACACCATTTCGAAACTTTATATTTTTCTCAAAACTAATAGTCAATAATCACTTCTCCATAAATAAAAAGCATCGCTGATCCAACAAAAAATTCCTGCTGGACTGTCACAAAATAACGCTACATTTCACTAAAGTACGACCTTAACCAGATACTTACCTCTCGGCTCAACTGGTGGGTAGTTGGGTGCGGGACCGGGGCCCAGATTTGGATACGGCAGGGGGACCCGTGGATAGTTCGGCGGGGGCCCCACGTAGCCCGGGGGCGGAGGACCTCCTGCGAATCAAAATTCACGATCACTATCAAACAGGTTTACTCCCTTTCAGATGGCTTGAGTGTTGCGACTCAGAATGTTGAAGAAAGCCTATCGAATTTTCTCAACCTTACCTTCTCTTTGCGACAAACAGTGAAGGAGACTTTTGTTTACCAAAAGAAAACATCAAGAACAATGTTTCAGTGAGTCGGTGGCGCAGTTGGTAGCGCACTCGGCCTTGAAACTATGGCGGCAGCGTTGCAGGTTCCAGTCTCGATTTTGTCGCATACTTTTAGCAATACCGTTCACCCTTGTAGAGTACTGGCTCACTCCTTGCTTCACTTAAAAACTTACATTCACATGCTTTGAGGCCCATGTGGAGGGGCAAATGCACGGTAAAAGAGGCTGCCCCAAAAATAATAATTTTGGTCAAAAATTTCATCGCATCATATGGCTTTTACTACTAATATTATTTTATATGATTCATTTCGAAATATGGACCTAGCAGTGCTTGTTTTGCCACTCAACTTGGAATAATAATTTTACCTCTTATTTTTACTACTTCATTGTAATGTCTGTTTAAGAGAATGTCTCTATTTATATCAAATACATTGAATTTCATAGTTATGGGACCAGAATAAATCATAGATGTGCCCAAATAGGCTCAAAAAATCTACTGCCAAACCATACTTCCTCCTAAATCAAGGTGAAAGGGATAATAAATATCCTATTTATTTTTAAGGGCATGAAACAAAATTGACCACCTGACTATGTAGCCGACATACCAAGTTTCATTCAGATATGTTGACAAATAAGCGAGATAAAATTTTTTATTTATTTCTCATAACGTTAACATTGGGACAACGTAATATATTTACCACTACGATAATCTCGGTAACCAATGGACATAGAGCAACGATTCAAAATATATAAGTGCCAGTTATTTAACAAAGGTCTGTATTTGACAGACGCATTTTCATAACTAGACACAATAAGCATTCAAGTTGACAAAATTAGTGATAAAGTTGTCTATTTTTATCTGATGTTAGTGCACGAAAATAGTATCGGATTATGAAATTTTAATTTAGCAGGCTGAAAATTGGTGGAAAGGTCGGTAGTAAAGCTGGGATCATCATACTAAAATTCCCAAGAATCCCACTTGGGCATCATAATGCCATCTTGAAAAATTCATTTCAGGTCCATATTTCTCTGTACATTTTTTTATTTACACGAAACCCATAAGAGATATGAAAAAAGTGTAAATGACGTTTTTTGTGGAACATAAAATTTCCAACTGTTGATATAATTAACTTTCTAAAATGTAGTTCAAATACCACTGCCATAAGGAAGACATAAAATATTTGTCGTAAAATACATTCCCTAGGGGACGAATCCATTTGACCCTCAATGAATAATAAATTATATCCATAGAATTCTGATAAAAATTCCAGTTATTTGCCACCTCAATCACCAAAATTGATTCACAATTAAAGCGTGGGTAAGCTCACAAAAAAAGGAATATCTTTCTGGTGATCTTACCCACGCCTTTACAGTGAACCGATTTTGATGAGTGAGGTGTCAAATAACTGAAATTTTTTCAGGATTCTGTAGGTATAATTTATTATTCATTAGGGTCAAAGGGGTATGCCCCTAGGGAATGTATTTTACGTCAATTCTTACATGTATTCCTTAGAGCAATGGTATTTGAAATACAACATTTTATAAAATTAATAATATCTACAGTTATGGTCAATATTTCTTGTGCAAATTTATACTCATTTTATTGGAAATTTTACTTTCTACAAAAAATGCCTTATACACTTTTTTAGTATCTCTTATGGTTTTTGTGTTAATGGATAACATGTTCAGAAAATTAAGGACCAGAAATGGTTTTTCAAGATGGCGGCATGTTGCCCAAGTGGGATTTTTGGAGAATTTTAGTATGATGATCCCAGCTTTATTTGCGACCTTTCCACCAATTTTCAGCCTGCTAAATTAAAATTCCGCAATTACGCTAAATTTTTCATTATTTTCTGGCACTATGTACGTTGGACTGACCGTAGCCGGCGGGCGGGTAGGCAGTGGAGGTGATGGGGTAGGAGTTGACGGGCGGGGGGATGCTTGTGTCCGGGAGTGTCGTCCGCTCGTCCACCGTCGGCGTGCCCGAGCGATCCCTGCTGTAACACACCACAGATAAACCAGTGCCAAACCACAGGTATACCAGTGCCAAACCACAGATAAACCAATGCCAAACCACAGATATACCAATGCTAAACCTAAATATTGGTTCAAAATCAAACTGGACTTCTCATATTGATATTACATGCACTAGGATTTCCCAGGTGAGCTACCTTCTATGGAAACTGAGAGATTTTCTTTCAGCTGATTATCTAAAAATGGCATATTTTGGTTTATTTCAATCACATTTCTCTTAAGGTTTGATTCTTTGGGGTCACTCTCCATCACTAAAAAATATTTTATTAATCCAAAAGAAAGTCATTCAAACTTTTTGCGGGGCTGGTTATTTTGATCATTATCGACTATTGTTTATTCAAACCAAAATTCCAACAATAATAAATCTGTATATTTATCATTTACTAGTTTAAATTAAGACACATTCAAACTTATTTACAACTAGACAGGACAATACAACTCACAATACTAGAAATAAGTTTATACTTAATATCCCCCAACACAGGCTAACTAAATTTGGATCATCCCATATAGTAAATTGTGTAAATTTCTTTAATAAGCTTGATGAGTCTGCCCAAACTTCTATTTAACTTTCAAAAATAAATTAAATTGCTTGATTGGCTATTGCTTCATCTATTTTATGTGGTTGAAAAGTTTTTATTCTATCAAGCAGATCTTATTTTCTAACTTATCAAAAGAAGTATATGTATATTATGCAATAAATTTTTTTTATAAATTTTCAACTGAAAAAAGTTTGTTACTAATTGACAATATGGTTTCAATCTTTGATGTACTTAACAATTTCCCTGTGATCTTTGATTTGTGTAATTTTGTTATTAAGGAAAATAATGTGACAATACCTATTTCATTTTGTATCATGATCAATGGCAATAAAGACTTTGACTAATGATAAAAGCTGATATTCAACAACTGCCAGAGGGCTCTAAGACGGAAGCCATACAAATTGTGACGAAAACAGCACAGATGTACAGCCATATGGAGATTTTCAAGTAACAAGTATTTTGATAGGAATTATACAGGAAAACAACTGGCTTATCTGAAAATGAGTAGGCCTGTAGTCACAAACAATTATAACACACAAGAAAAATGTCCTATATTTCGGTTCATTGTTTTGAACCTTTTTCAAGGATTGAAAGAGTAGAAAGAAAAAAAGGCCCCTTTTTTTCTTTCTACTCTTTCAATCCTTGAAAAAGAAAACCGAAATATAGGACATTTTTCTTGTGTGTTATAATTGTTTGTGACTACAGGCCTACTCATTTTCAGGTAAGCCAGTTGTATAATATAATTCCTATCAAAATACCAACCCCTTGAGGGATTTCCTTCAAAAAACAAGTAACAAGTATGTAAGTATAGACATTTAGCTGCAAATTCAACCAATCAATCAATACTTTATAAAGAGGCTTTGCTGCCAAAACAGGTAATTGCATATTGCAAGCAGTTTTGAACATCCAATCTGGCATGTGCATTGTTCACGGACGAGTAGCGCCTACTTATGTGCACTGTGCGATAGTGCAACCTCCTCCCTCATCTGCAGGAAACTTATGAGTGCCATTCTCAGCTGAGCTGCGTACAAATTACTGTACAAATTACCACCCCTCCTTCCCCCTGATTTCCTGCATAAATGTCTATACTAAAGGTGATATATACTGTCAATATAAATAAGTTAGAATCTATTTAATAATTGGTATTTCAAATTTTAAAAATTTTAGCAACGTTACAAATTATCAGAATGCTTCAGACTGTTCTTATTAAAGAATCTGCTACAAGCTTTACACTAATGATGAAAAACAGAATAATGAATAATGAAATCAACTCACGGCTGTGCATACTGCGACTGCAATCTCTCCACTCCGCGATGGTCTCCACCTTTGGACACAACACTGTTAGTCTGTTGCTACAGACAGTGGGCAGTTCATTGATCATTACATACAAAAATGTACACTGTTACTAAAGATTTTGACACACAAGTTTTTTAAACTAAACATTTTAAAACAAGGATTGAGAACCACAATGCATAGACCACATTAGGGATGGACGGGATTGGATTTTCAGTTCAATACGGGACGGAACGGGATTTTTTCTTCCTTTAAAGCTTTGGGAAATGCTCGTTCACAAATTTATTTTATTAAAATAATAACAATTGGTTAGAACAATTTCAACAATAAGGAAAGGATGGTAATTTTTTCAGCACTTTAAAGTACAGTTAAAAAAAGAGCATTATTTTCAAGATGGCAACCATAAAGACTAGTTTATCTAAGCTTTAAAATATCAGTTTGAAATATAAAACTTTACATTTCAAAATCACTTAAACTCCCAAACTTAATTTCTTAAGTTACATAAAATACAAATTATGTGTTTGAAATTTAATTTAAAAGTATCACGTTCTTTACTTTGGTCAACTGTTTTAACATTTTTTTAAATTATGAGATTCATCGACATCTGAATTAGTTTAGAAATGGAATCAATGCGCAAAACAACAATTTGTAACAGACCATTGTAGCCATGAAGGAGAATGAGGACCTTTGTCTGAAGGTGAACAATAACCTAACTTAGCGGTGATTCAATTCCATGGTTAACTAAAACCTGACCCTCTTTTTTGAAAATAAAAAACTTCAGGTCAAAAGGGAGACTTAAGGAGGACCTATTTTCAAAAGGAGGACTTTTTTTGGTAGAATTGGAGGATCTGGAGGACTTTTGGAGGAATTTGAGGATTTGGAGGACTTTTGGAGGAATCGGAAGATCTGGAGGACTTTTGGAGGAATCAGAAGATCTGGAGGACTTTTGGAGGAATCGGGAGATCTGGAGGACCAGTAGTTTGTACCTTTGCTGGCCGGATGCGGCGGCGGGAGCGAGTGCGGGTGTCGGAGTCTCGCCGGCGAGTTCTCCGCCTCCACGAGATTTATAACCTCTGGCGGGCGGTTGCCGAGCGCCGGGATGGTCTGCCCCGCGGGGGGCGGCTGCAGCGACTGCGGCGGGGGCTGGAGGGGGGGAGGGTTACCTTGGGACTGGGAGCGGGAGGGGTGGTTGGTCCGCTGGTAGCCAGTGGTGTTGCGGAAGTTGTCCACGCACTTGCGCAGGTAGCGGTTGGGAATCATCGTGTCCGGCGAGACGCCGATCTCCCGACAGTCCGGACACTGGTGGTTCTCCGACTCCAGCAGCACGGTCCGGATACCTGCGCGAGACTGCAGGTTAGCGGGTGAGAAAGAAAAAGAGGGTACGAGATTCATATCTGATCTTCTGCCGTTCGTTTCCAATGCAGACCAGATGATACAACATCTGATTTTAAAGAAAACAAGATCGAAGGATCTACCGGTAGACAAACTTTAATATTTAGTTTGTTGGGTAGAACTCGACAACCGATTCTATTGTATTTATTGCCAATTGTTTTTTTACTCAATGGAAATTTATTATCGATAGTATCTGCATAAGATGGTGGATGATAAGAAATAAGGTAGATTGTTCAGTCAGTTTATGTTAGTAACGTTTTAATTTAGTTTTTGGTTAGCTTTTTCATCTTAATCTAGTGTTAAGAAGTTTTATTATATTCAGGTTGGGTATGTTTTATTTAGTGTGAGACATGCGAATATTTGAAAATAATTTTGGTTAAAAAGCCTCGTTTCGATACTGATGGTTGTCGGAGCAGTACATCGATTGAGTTAAACACGATAGGTTGATAGTTCATATCGAATTACCGAAATGTAAGCATACGCAAAAACAAAAGTCATCTTCGCCCATGCAAAATTACAGTGAGAAGTTCAGTTACTAAACCTGAGTAAAACACTTAAGTTAAACAAAATTTAGTGTAAATATAACCTGTGAAGGCAGAAGATCAGATATGAAACTCGTACCGAAAAAGAGAACAGTTGTTTTGGAACCGACATCAATACCAAAACGACCTAAGACAATAAAAAGAGGATCATTTCAAGTTTAATGGCTACAGTGTAGTTATTTAGAATCACTACCTAACATTTTAATGACATTTTGCACATGTCACCGTTATATTGATGAAGAAATCAAATGTTAGCTCAGTATTTCAATCGATATCCAAATATTGTTACATGAGCTCAATATCCCAAATTGTTTCAAAAATATGGATATGCTAGGTAAAGATCCCAAACAAATATCAAACTTTAACAAAACATAATATACAAATTGATATTACAACTTACTAGATGAAACAGAGAGTCAAAACTTACATAGCTTTAATGCTTCTTTTAAAATCATTCATAAGAGACACAACTCAAAGGGATCAAAAGGACCGACAATAGACACCCTCTCATCCGTACTCTTCAGGACCAAGACCTGTCCTGCTAGCAGGTTTTTTACTTAAACCGATGTTAAACTCGTTAAATCATAATGTCTAGCTGTATAAGCCGATAGTTATTATTAGGAGATAATAGTCAGTATTACAGCAGTCACTGTTTGGTTGACAATTAATCTGAATACACCATAAATACATTAAGGCCTTGTTTCTTTAACAAAAAACAATCATTACAGTTTTTTAGCGGGAGGGCAAGTTAATATTCCTCAAATCTCTCCCAAAAAAATATTTAATACCGTACTGTCATTTTCCTGCCAATCATGTCCAATCGAACCGATGTGTTTATGAAAATTGTCTGGTTAAAATTTGTATTTTCTGTGGAGGATAAATTGTTTAAGACTGTATCCGGTTAAAATGAGTCTAAATAGGGGGAGTCTACTGTATTTTTCCTCGAATTTTAATTAAAATTTCACAAAACGACCGATCAGTCATCACAAACACTCACACTCGTCGCAGAAGGAGCTGCCGCAGCAGGGGATCATGACGGTGTCGGTGAGGAGGTCTCGGCAGATGGAGCAGACAAGCTCCTCGGGGATGGCCGGCTTGGCCGCCACCTCCTCCGGCGGCGCCGACGGCTTCTTGCCTTCCATGTACGCTTGGCTGGCAACAGACAAACATTAGAAGAACTACGCTCTGCTACCACGGGCGACAGATCAGTGGTTGGCTGTCAAGTAACATTAGAAATAACGCTCTGCTACCAAAAATGACAGTCATCTATGCTTGTCACTTATGTTTGGCTTTCAAAAACATTACGACCATGCTATGCTACTAATGATGACGGTCACCTACGTTTGGCTGACCACAAAAATTAGGACGACGCTCTGCTACCAAGAGTGACAGCAATGTACGTTTGGCTCTCAACAAACATTACCAAGGATGAGTCACATACCTTTGGCTGACAAAAACCATTACAATCATGCTCGGCTACCAAGGATAACAGTCATCTATGTTTAGCTGACAACAAACATTAGAATTACGCTCTGCTACCAAGAATGACAGTCATCTACGTTTGACTGTAAATAAAAATTAATACTACATTCTGCTACCAAGGTTGACATTCATGTATGCTTGGTTTAAAAAAATAGTTATTCAGAGTATAAATAAATGTTCATTTGGTATATTTAGTGTTCCAACAAAGGAAAATTTGCCACTACACGACTGTTAACACTTTACAATAATCCTTTTAACACACAAAATATGAATCCAAAAATATGTTTTCTATGATTTTACAAAGCAATTATGTAACCGCTTTAACACCATGAGCCCAACAATATCTAGAAGTATGTGTCGTGTTAATTTATTTTTCATTATGAACACGAATATGAATTAATGGTAAATTTAGGTTGGGTGAAATGATAGCAAAAGTAAAATATTAAACAAAACTAACCTCAAAATAATTAATTTAATTAATTGATTAAAATCTAATAAACAGCAGCCTGGTTTAATTTAATTAAAAATCTCATAAAATCATAGAAAATAAAATATTTAGTTTCAAATACTATCATAAACTTAAAACTATAACCAAAAAACTTTTGACTGCAGACGAAATCATGAACAAGGAATGTTGACCAATCGAAGTCAACAT
Organism: Flexamia atlantica; assembly: GCA_035578135.1. Taxonomy (NCBI): domain Eukaryota; kingdom Metazoa; phylum Arthropoda; class Insecta; order Hemiptera; family Cicadellidae; genus Flexamia; species Flexamia atlantica. The sequence continues at coordinate 3,714,067 of JAQJVK010000033.1, forward strand.
AAAGTCACAAGAGACAGATTGCTAGATATACAATCTCATAAACTCAGAGAAAATAAAATATTTAGTTTTAAATACTATCATAAACTTAAAACTATAACCAAAAAACTGTTGACTGCTGACGAAATCATGAACAAAGAATGTTGACCAATCGAAGTCAACATAAAGCCAGCTCCAGACATGCGTCATTTGGCATCCAGTGACCAGCAACTCGCCAAATGGCAAGTAGCTTGGGCGGGTGTTCGTTTATTTGGCAAGTCCAAGTTAACTATCCACGGAAATTACCACGGTTATGTATAGTTTGACTTTTGCGTATTTTACTTGGAGAGGTAATTTGCGCTTGTTTCCAGATATACATTGTATGTTACTTAAAATAGTGACCTACCCTGAGGTAACCAAATGAAAATTCGAGTTACAGAGATAAAGGATTGTGACTTAGACTACGATTTACAGACACCGCCCACCATCTCTTTCTAGGAGGTTTCCTCTTCATTTCTACAAGTAGGCTAGATAATCTCAGGTTAAAATTATGAAAGCGTGATAAGCCAGAAGAGCATCATCGACATCGACATCCATGTTGACTAATATTTGATATTCTCATGAAGAATTTGTGTTTGGAAAACCTCGCTGTTTGTAGACGTCTGCTTGTCAAGTGGCAAATTAATTGATTAAAATCTAATGAACAGCGGCCTGATTTAATTTAATTAAAAATCTCATAAACTCAGAGAAAATAAAATATTTAGTTTCAAATACTATCATAAACTTAAAACTATAACCAAAAAACTGTTGACTGCTGACGAAATCATGAACAAGGAATGTTGACCAATAGAAGTCAATATAAAGCCAGCTCCAGACATGCGTCATTTGACATCCAGTGAGCAGCAACGCGCCAAATGGCAAGTGGCTTGGGCGGGTGTTCGTTTATTTGGCAAGTCCAAGTTAACTATCCACGGATATTACCACGGTTAGTATAGTTTGACTTTTGCGTATTTTTACTTAGAGAGGTAATTTGCACTAAATTCCAGATATACATTGTATATTACTTGAAATGGCGACCTACCCTGAGGTAACCAAATGAAAATTCGAGTTACAGAGATTGTGACTTGGACTACGATTTGCGGACACCGCCCACCATCACCTTCTAGGATGTTTCCTCTTCATTTCTACAAGTAGGCTAGATAATCTCAGGTTAAAATTATGAAAGCGAAATAAGCCAGAAGAGCATCATCGACATCGACATCCATGTTGACTAATATTTGATATTCTCATGAAGAATTTGTGTTCGGAAAACCTCGCTGTTTGTAGACGTCTGCTTGTCAAGTGGCAAATAGCAAACAAATAGTTCGCCGAACGACACATGTCTGGAGCCGGCTTCAATCTCTACATAGCTACGCACCGGTCGATGGAGGGAACGGCGAACTGTCCACTGGGAGTGATCATCGCACCGGGCACCTGTGGACCCTCAACTGGGACCATGAAACTGCGCGGGATACCGGTGCTCTTGCGTATCTCCGGCTGGTTCTCCTGTGGAACATGAATAAGAATAAGACGACATAACAATCAAACACAATACCTACCACGGTGGAACCTCTATTAACCTGTTAACATGGTACCTATTCCTTTTACCTTTTACTTAACGTACTTGTCTACAAATAAGCTTAGGGGCCGTCCATAAATTACGTAATACTAACATCTGCTTCCCCCCAGTGGGATCCTAACTGGCTTTTGCTAGTTTAGGTACCAATACTGGGTACAGTAACGGAAGTTGTCACAATTGGAGGCAGTGTTGTAGCTGTCTTTCAGTGAACAACTTCAGTTCCTCACCAGGGGAGGCTGAGCTCAATGGCAGGGTGGGCAGGGGTGTACTGGTGACCAAGATGAGAGCCAATATGAGGGCCACCTTATCCCTTGAGGCCCTGTTCCCCTTCATCCATTGGACAAAAGGTATACCTGTCCACCCAGTCTAAGCTTGGCCGAACCTATTCCATCTACCTATTCCTTTTTCCTTTTGCTTCCCTTTTATTAATCTACTAAAGGCAGTGAGCCTAAGGGATAATAAGAGGGAAGTTTCCTTTCCTTTCCGGTAGCTGTACAAAAAGCCAAAATAATGGCTGAAGTACCCTCACAGGATTTTCCTGTGGGGTGGGGAAACCCAACTACCAAATCCCCCTACAAAAAAAAAAACATCTGCTTTTTTAGACCCCCCTTCCCCCTTGAAACGTAACCTCTATCAGCGACACTAACCCCCATTAAAAATTACATAACACAGTGCCATTACCCCCAATTTATCTTAAATTCTAAAAATCATAATATACAACGAAAGACAAACTTAAACTCAAAAAGAAACAAATAATATATTAATATAACAAATACAACTATTTGATCAAATCTTAATGTATTACATCACATCATATTCCACAAAGTAAAAGGAAATAAATAGAAAAATATAAATATAATCTTCAAATTTCAACACTGTTGAAATCCGTAGACGGCGTCACTGTCGCACTTGAACGTGGACCTAGGTTTCGGCGGTTTGCCATCTTCAGCACTACTATTGTGATTCGTTGGAATCCTTGCTTATATAGGTAAGGTATTGTTTCCAGGCATTTCTAGGGGTTTTCAGTTAACAGGGATTCCAGGAATTCGGGTCATTGATGCGGTCAGTTGGTGGGGGAGGGCAGGTCAACGGTCTGTTGTTTGTTCTATTCTAGAATTCTCTAGTATTTTATTGCTTAATCTTTCAGATAATTTTTAAATAGTTTTAAAAAATCAGATCCTGAAACTTCTGTTTGGTGATTTATGATGTTACTTTTTAGTTTTTCTTTGAATATGTGCAAGTTTTCTAATAAATCTAATTTTTGCCCTTAATTTAACACATCGATTATTTATAGTGTATCTTCATCTTTCCATATTCATGGTTTTCTTGTAATTTTAGCAATCCACATTTCCTTGTCAATATTTTTTAAAGGAAACTACATACCCAATTGGAAAAAAAGACAAATATACTAAATCAGGAGTATATAAATTGAAATGTCTCCGCTGCAATAAAGTATATATTGGACAGACAGGAAGGAATTTTAGAAAAAGGTTTAAAGAACATTTATTTATATTCCCTAAAACAAATTGAGCGCCAATCCCATTACGCCCTACATATTTTACAAGAAAACCATGAGTATGGAAAGATCGAGGATACACTAGAAGTAATCGATGTGTTAAATAAAGGGCAAAAAAATTACGATTTGTTAGAAAACTTGCACATATACAAAGAAAAACTAAAAAGTAACATCATAAATCACCAAACTGAAGTTTCAGGATCTGATTTTTTAAAACTATTTAAAAATTATCTGAAATATTAAGCAATAAAATACTAGAGAATTCTAAAATAGAACAAACAACAGACTGTTGACCTGCCTTCCCCTCACCAACTGACCGCATCAATGACCGGAATTCCTGGAATCCCTGTTTACTAAAAAACCCCTAGAAACGCCTGGAAACAATACCTTACCTATATAAGCGAGGATTCCAACAATTCACAATAGTAGTGCTGAAGATGGCAAACCGCAGAAACCTAGGTCCACGTTCAAATGCGACAGTGCCACCATCGACGGATTTTAACAGTGTTGAAATTTGTATGATCTGCGCACGGACAACTCCACAACATTCTTCAGACATAATCTTCAGTCCTCCTCCCGTGGAGTGGTCATGTCATGTGGTCAGACACTGTTACGATTGGCATCATAGATGACTCCGTTCTGGGATTTTTTGTTAATTAGGCACAAACATTAAGTTCTGTTCAAACCAGACATCCGACCCTGTCTAACCAAGTTCATTCAAAAGTCATTCTTTTTTCCAATTTTTATATAACTAGACATTGTTTAAATTTAGTTCAATTAGCATTCTTATAAGATAATAAAATACTAACATTTAACAATTTTTAAGAATTTGAATTTTAACTAGAGAAAATTTATTTTGATGAAAATAATACATACATTCTTGAGGTTTGGCAGTTACGTAACGCCGTGTCTAATACTTTGATAAACTTGTTGTAAACATTCAAAGTATTATTTTATCATACAAATACTCCACAATATCCTACATTTATGTTTAATATAAAAATCACAAATTGACAAACTGATTGAGTCATCTGCTGAATGTATCGGTGGGAGTTCCTTACTGTCGTATTCAATATATTGATAAAATAAATATTTCACCAGCGTTAAATTTACTATTGTGGTTTCATAACATTCTAAAGTCAAAATATAAACAAACTCCGTATTATCCAAGGTTCTCAGTATCCGAGACAGCCTCGGTCCTGATGACCTTGGATAATCTGGAGTGTTTGTTATTTTAAGAAGGGAATCGTTCAAGATTTATCATGTTCAGATTGTGAACAACGTTGAGATGCCAGACACCTCACCTGATTCTGGGCGAGACGACAATCCTTGATCCAATGTCCTGCCTGGTGGCACTTGAAACACCTGTAGTTGGCTGGCACTTCCCCTACTTGCGTGGTTCCTCGGATACGAGCATAACTGTCAATAAAAAAACATTGTTTCATTTAGAAAACTTTTTAATGAGACATTCTATCAACATGATGGCTGCAGATTAGTCTAATGCAGATTACTCACTGGAAGAAACTGACTTGCACATGGGTCACAGTGCACCTGCTTCAATGTAGGAGCTCAGCTCTTGACAAGGTCAGATCATACACTGTTTCTGAAGATGAATAACTTCATTTTCCTGCAGCCAAAGTGTCAATGTAACCTTAGGCAGTTAGAGTAGGATTCACCTAAGTTGGCCAAAGCATGTACTAATCATCTCATAAAAAAATTGTATACAAATCACTTTGAAAACATTGTTGGTTAAACAAGGTGTTTGTTTACATTTCTTCCGAACTGTCAAATCGCCACGTTGCGTTTGTTTACAATGTTGTTTATAGGTTATAGAATTTTTATAATATCGCCTATTTTTAGAAATTTCCAGTTTCATCCAACCTTTTTACATAACTGTGAAGTTTAATTTGAATCTATTTCTTGATTTACATGTATTTTAGTTTGTTTAACTACTTGATTATTTATTCCTGGGTCAATTTAATAAGTTTTGACCTCAACATGAAACAATCTCTCTTGTCAGATGCTGACTTGCAGCAAGTATTACTGGCTAATCGTAAACTCGCATATTTTTCTTTGTAAATATTATTTTAAAAGAAAATCTAAGACTATTAATCATGCCACATCCATGACACGCCCTCTCCCTTTTAATAAATACTTTATTTGGGATAGCCCCCAGTAATATATTAAGTTGCGGAAGATAACTTTCAGATGCAATTTTGCATCAGAACTTCCTCATTACTGCAAGTGCTATACCAAAACAGATGTTTGTTGACAATGTTTTCAGCACAGCTGGATTTTATGGTTAAGTTCGTAAGAAGATAGTAGTTTGTTTACTTTAATTGTGGCCAACTTACGTGAATCCTACTCTAAAATTTCTCTGGTATTTTTCTGGCTTTGTCATCAGCTGATTCTTTTTTTTTTAACAATACTCTATAATTTTATCGAGTTACTCTAACCCCTACTAAAATAGTCAATGACACCAAACCCTATTTTTCTTTATTTGTACATTCATTTTTGTTGAGCTAGCTGGCACCTCAGTAAAATTTATATTTCTTTAGCCATTCAGGCGTTCAACTATGATAAAATAGGGATAGCTCAGAGTATCTTATGAAGTAATTTTGTAAGGAAATATAAAAATTGTTGTTTTTTAATTTGTTTATATAACTTGTTTTTCAATTTTACTTTCTCCCTTATACATAGTATACAGAGAAAGTATTGTTTTCGTCAAAATTTTTGAATTTGAGTTGTTAGTGGATATAATTATTTTAGTTAGGGATCGGCGGTGCACCGAAAAAGTCGGTTCGGTTCGGTTCTGAACTCATTACCGATACTCGGATCGGTTCAGCTTGTGTACCGGTTACACGTCGGTTCGGTACATCAGATGTTTATTTGGGAAAATTTAATGGTTCGGCTCGACTTTTTTCAAAAAAGCTCAACACTTAAGCCGAGCTATTGATAAGAGAGTTCTTATCGGTAAGATAATTATTGGATTTATTTTTGGACACGGTAAACCGGAAGAGCGTATCCCTCCCACAAAAAAAAAACAAACAAAAATTTTCCCTAGTGATAAGGAAAGGACATGGACAGGTAACAAGAAATATTATTTCCATTTAGACGGAAATTGGAGCTATATTTAGTTGACCTTGAGAACGCAAAATATAGCAAGAAAGTCTATTGTTTTATCAAGGCTTATCTCTTTAACGGGATATCGTGCAAGTTTAATTTTGGTCTCATTTGACTTATAAAAATAAGACAAAAAATATGAGTATAGTTAATAATTGTATGACAAGAAGTTTTTATTTTAGCATTTTGTAGTAAGGATTCCTTATCTCCTAATTAATTAACTCACGCATGCTGGCACTAATTCAGACAATGACAAAAAACCGGGACAGAGTTGGAGTAAACAACCTCCACCCCCCTCCCTGGCCATTGATAAGGAGAGTGAGAGAGGTAGCTGTTTCTTTCTTTCTCTCTATTCCGTCCTAATCTCTGATCTTTCTTCTTCCTTATTTTAAACCACATTATTTTCTTCACAAAAGCTTAGAAATGCAAATAATTTCAGGGTGACAATAAATTATATTTGTTATTAAATATGATTTCATTCATATTCTGAAATAGTTTATCCATCAAAATATTATGCCACAACTGGGACTGCTATTTGTAATCATCTTTACTTTGTGAACATTAAGAAAATCAATCTTGTGTTTGACTAAATGTAAATATGTTATTTTTTTTAAGATACAACCATTTTAAAACCTTTCCAATAATTAACTCCTTTCAACTCTTGAAAATGCTGTAGTATGTAACTAGAATGATTATTATGTAGGTTTAACTATTTATTTTAAAGTGAAACTACTGTGGAATTGGGGAGTCAAATTATAAATTTTCAACATAAATTATTTTTTGAGCCAGTTTGATCAATTTTATGAAAAATAATACACAAAATATTGATGAACCTATCAGATATCAGACCTATCAGAACTTGTTTTGGAGATAAGCTTTCTAGTTTTGAGCTGAAGTTCACTTAAGTTATGCAAACATTAGTCTATTGTATCTTTTAAAATTAAAATCAAGCTTCATGATTTGGTGGTTGTTTAAAAGCTCGGCTCAAAAAGGCTCGAGCTCGAAAACTTTTGAAAAAGCTCGGCTTGGCTCGGCTCAAGTTCAAAAATCACTATTCGCACACCCCTAATAATTATAATTAAACAATTAAGTTGATGCAATTTGAAACATCACTTTGTGTAAACTTATTGTTTAGGCTAAAGAAATCCCTCTTACTTATGCTTTCCACAGTTAGTTTTTTCATAGTAAACATAACAAGTTTTTAAGTTATAAAATTTAATCAATTGTGATTTATGAGTTCTATTGTATTTGATTAATTGTAAACAATATTATTGAGCCCACATACCTAGAGTTCCGGCCAAATCATTAGGCGGGTGGCTAAAAATGGAAACTCCAGCTGTATAAATGACTTCATGTTAAAGACACCTCCGCTCCTCTACACAGTTAAGTAGTTGAACATATTTCCAACAGATAGAAGCACATTTACTTGGGTATGTTTGGAGAACTTACACAGTTGATTTTGAGAACATAAACAAAGAGCATAACTGTCTATAACTTCAGATGGGTAAATGATTGGCCAAAAACATATTTTGAACGCCAGCAGCGCACTCACTCACCCGCCTAATGATTTGGCCGGAACCCAAACAGTTAAATCTTGTTTAATATTCTGGAAGAGGGTGAAAAATAGGTTTTCTTAGATTTTACTATGCTATGGATATTGTCTTCATTTGTCATAAGGTCTTAGCTGTTAGTGAAAGTACAAAATTAATTATCTTAATAAAATGTGTTCTTTTTACCAGCATGTCAATTTCTTTACGACCCTTTACCTTATTTACATTTGAGGAATATAGAGTACTATATAAACTACTAAATTCAATTAGGCTCCAGAAATATTTCGTAGGTCTAGTAGATTTATAATTCAGTGATTTTATTGCCGCACATACCGAACCGAACCGAACCGAGAACCGAGATACAAATAAATTAACCGAACCGACCTTGAATTTTCTGTACCATAGACCCCTAATTTTAGTGCTCCCTGAATCCAAAAAAGTGGTCTTCAGGGTGGTGTCTGTCTGTCAGTGTATATTTATGTATGTATGTGTGGATGTAAACAAAGCTGAAGACCAAGCTAGTGGTTCGATTTTCATGAAATTTGGCATGTAAGTATGAAACCATAATTAAGACAAATTGGCCTGGATATTTTTCTCCAGGCGTTATTTCACTTTTTAAATTTTTCATTTTTAAGGTTATTTACCCCATAAAACCAATTACAACTACAAAAATCCACATTTCTCAGAAACGGCTGTAACAATGTGATACATAAAAATTTCATGGTTTTTGGTGCTTAAAATGACAAACAAAATGACACTTCCCGCATGTCTGTAAAAATTCAGGTTCTGAAGTTATGGGGGTTTAAGTGTTAAAAAATTTATACTTTTACAAAACCTGTAACTTCTGAAGAATATACACTTGTAACCATTAAATTTGGCTTGAAAAAATAAATAATCCAGTATCTTGGATTATTTGTCTACGTCAACTGGTTGCAGAAATAAGTGATATTTTAGTGTGGCGGTAAAAACACAGTATGTTGTCCAATGTTATTATTATAGCAAATTTTTAAAAACCGATATCTCCATTAATTACTATAGTAGAACCTTGATAAGAAGACTCTCAAGGGGATAATGAAAATAGTCTTGTTATCAAGGGATTCTGATTATTGAGGTTCGTTTTAAATTACATTAAGTGCAATTACAATTTCAAGGAAACTTGAAAAGTGCACCTCTTATTGAGGTTTTTGTACTATAGAGGGTCTTGTTACCAAGGTTCTACTGTAAACAATTTGGATAAAATTTAATGTGTACTTGTAAGATACTTAATTGTTAATTTGTGTTTTATTTTATTATATAAGTTTTCTGGTTTTAAATGACTTTAAGGGAGAAAGTGTCAGTTTCCTGATACCGTTTATTTGTGTTGTCGGACTCACTTGACCGGATCGTAGTCCAGCGTGGACTGGGTCATCATCGCCGCAATCTTGTCATCTTCGCTGGCGTCGAGGCTCGACAAGTCTACAGCCTGCCGAGTGAAAACAAGAGAAAAATAAAATAATAATATTAAGTTTCAAGAGAAACAACATTGTTACCTAACCTGTATATATATATATATATATGTACGTTTGGTTAGTGTGAAAACCTTGCACTTTTTGATACAGCTTAGCCACTTGGTATGTGTATAGAAGATACCAGTAGAAATATTTTTGTCCGAAGAACCAACCTTGAATTCATGTGGAATAGCCCCATATCAGCCATTAAAGATGGCCACCATTACATTCATAAATTGTTCTATAACTCCGGTAATAGTATTCCGATCTAGATAAACTTTTTTTTGTTTGAAAGGTGATTAAAAAAACAATTTTTCTCGGTCGTTTAGTTATTTTTCTTTGTTTTTATTCAGATTTCACCTCAATAATAGTTTTTTTACTCCATAAAATCCCGAAAAAACTAGGCTAACTCGGAAAACGCCTGTGCGTATATCTTTTTGAGGCCACTATTCTGATAATAGTTTACCAATTAGGATAAAATTTCTGAGCGTATAAGTTTTTAACCTAGATAACAGACTATATTTAGCTGTAGCCTTGTTGAACCCCTCAAAATGCATTTTATTGAGTAATTAGACTCTCTCATGTAATCAAATGGAAAATTTTGTTTTTCAAATATACAATGAAAACTATTAACTTCTGAAAAAATGTTAAATACAAAAAAGTTTTATTTAAAATCATCTTTCAAACAAAATAAGGTTTAGCAAGATCGGAATACTATTACCGGAGTTATAGAGTAATTTATGAATGTAATGGCGGACATCTTTAATGGCTGATGTGGGGGTGTTCAACACGAATTCAAGGTTGGTTCTTCGGACAAAAATACTTCTACTTGTATCTTCTATAAACATACCAAGTGGTTAAGCTGTATCAAAGAGTGCAAGGTTTTGGTGAAAATGTACGCTAACCACACGTACTATAAGCCAAAAACGGTTGAATAACTGGCTGAACAGTGTCTCAAAAATGATAACGTTTTGAGCCATAAAACTTGGCACAAATATTCTTAATGGGCTTTAGATGCCGACTAAGGAAGGATTTTAACATATTATCTCTCAAAACGCTAAAATAAAGTACGTTATAAATTCCAGTAGGGCCATTATTCAGTTTTCCATGGCTTCTTTGGCCTTGCCGCATGGTAAAAAAAATATAATTTATAGGCTTTATAGGCTCTAGAGACAAATTAGAAAATGACTTTAAAATATTTTTTTCTAAAAAAGCATTTTTTTATTTGTTTTATATTCCATGTCCTAAATTCTCATGGCCTCATATTCTCATGGGTCCTAAATTAAGTCATAGGATTATGAGTGAACAGTAAGATGAAATTCACACTTCAACCCCCTGCAATGGCAAAGATATTTCTATTGATTCAAACACTATTAGAAACCCAATTTTTTAAGTTAAATGATGTAAGATTGGGAAATTTCAGTATTTTTATGACAAAATTGCATATTAAGAATGTCTTCTCAAATGGCAGCCAATTCAATTCGACTATCTTGAGGAAAGCAGAAATAGTTACAAGTCAGTTAATAAAATGTTCAAACTTTATGACAAAAAAACTTTTTTAATAATGAAAGAATACATTTTAAGTTGAAAATGTAGAAGTGATTTCACCTAGGAATTCCCAACTCGGACTGAACTCACCTTTGCGAGTTTCTGAACTACAGGGTCCTGTCCTTCTTGATAGGTCAATGGAAGATTCGGCTGAAAAAATCACAATCAAAATGTACATTTAGTATTTTGTTCACAAGTTTCGTGAAACATTAAGTTTATCAGACAAAAAGATATAAAATCAGATGCAGACACAATTACAGCTGCAGCCATATGTGGCACAGCTTTGGATTGATTACTGCCCAAAAATATATGTAGCAAAACAATGGAAAAATATTTTACTTAACTTACTATTATTCATGTAAGTTACAATTATAGGCAGAAGAAGTTGCTTCACTGTTAGGATACACCACTTCAAAAAGAAAAGAAAATAATGCTCATTTTGATGAAAGACAAAATTACCGTTATTTTGACATTCAACAAAGTAGACATTCTATTCTGGTAGAGCAATTAGTTATTCTAATAAAGCTATACTAAACTAAATATAATGACTAAGCAGCAAAACACTTTAAATTCAAAGTCGTCAACTGATGTATTCTTGAGGGTCTTCAACTGAACAAATACAATTCTGCTTATAAACTTGATGATTTTGACATTTACTATCAATTTTCAAATTAAATACACAAAATTTCATAATTAGAAAACAAAATTCTAAGCTATGGTCAATTCTACACTAGGCTTATGGGTTATTACACGAAAACAATTACCTCTTAAAGATTTTGGAGGTAAAAAACATTAAAATATCAGAGAACTTATTTGCCAATCAGTAATCAAGGAAAATTTCTAATATTTACTCACATTAACGTGTTTTAATCCTGCCAACTGTTGATTGGCCTCTTGTCTGTCCCTGGAAAATATGAATAATTACGACTCAAAGATATTACTTTAAAGTTTCACTAAAACTTTATTTTCATCACTCTGTATACGAAAATTGCCCGTTACCATACAGTTGAGATCTACCAAAACTCTCGATTTCCTTACGTCAAAACAAGTAATGATCAGCTGCTTTTTCGGTACCCAAAAATTTCATTCCCGTACCCAAACAAACCATTTCCGTACCAAAACAAAATTTTGCCGTACCCAAACAAACGAATTCCTTAATTTGACAGTTGAACCAGCTGACTTAGTAAACTAAAATAGACAGTTCAGCCGTATTGTGTTTACTTATAGAAAAATGACTAAATTATGAAATGTTGGGTCATTTTTTATAAGTTTGGTCACTTTTTTGCATCGTGATGAAAAGTACTGTTCACAACTCGTCACAAAAGTACCATTTCGGGGCAAGATAGTGTTTTACTTGCGAGGCGTAAGCCGAGCAAGTAAAACACTATCTTGCCCCGAAGTGGGCTACTTTCGTGACTAGTAGTGAAATATACTATTTTTTCTCATTTAAAAAGAATTATCAATCACAATTACAAGCCACCTAAGAATTTTGATGTCACTGTATCCAGTAATTGTGACAATGTTTTGAAACAGCAAGAAAACACTTCATTCTATTTTTAAATTTGAGTCTAGTCCTTCAAAAAAAAAGGAATAAATATCATTATTTATTCCTTGGCGTCTTACAACTTAACTAACTTACTAGAGAGATATTTTTAGATTTCTGTTAACTACCTGTAAACAAAATCATTTTATCAAAATTGATCAAAGTTTGGTAAACCAGTGAAAATCAACCTGAGTTTGGTAAAACAAATACATTATTTATTTTTGTATGACTGCAAAAATAAAATTTAAAAATTCAAATTGATCAAATTTTGGTAAACCAATCTAAATTAACCTGAGTTTGGTAAACCAAATACATTATTTATTTTTGTGTGACTAGGTACATGAATAAAATTAGAAATATAGAAAACTTAGAATAAAATTGAAAAGTTTATATGGCAGAATTTTTCTATTGACAAAGGTTATTTATAAAATCTATATCTGGCTTTTAGAAAAACCAAACCTTCCAATTTCACAGAAAAGGATTTCAAGGTCAAACAACTTCTGATATCATTCGGTAAGTAAAATATTCAGGAACATTGTACAAATAAGAATGTCTGGATATTTTGTTTGCTTTAGGTAACCTGAAAACTCCTTGATTGAAATTTCCAGTAGGCCTACAGTACAGAAGTTTACTCATTCCAATATTTCCACTTCAAATGTAAAAAAGAAGTAAAACTTCATATATAGGCAGAACAGGAAGTATTTTTAGTTCAAAGAATAAAGGAAACATCTGTCTAGTTTTTACTACTGGAGATTTTTACAAAATAATTTTGTGTGATTTTTCAATTTTTCAATTTGACATTAAAAAGTGTGCTCCAATATTGGATGGCGTACTGTTATTTTGGATCAATGAGGGCAAAATGGACTAAAGGTATGATAAAAATCAAAATCAAAGTTCTTTAAAAATAAAAAGTCCTAAAAGAATTGGGTTTTAGATTCAAGTTTGACAATTGGTTTTTCTAAATTTAAATTACATTCTAAATTAACTCCTATCTTTAAAAAAATACTATGCTTCACCTTATTAATTTTTTACAACAAATATTTGTAAGGTTCCCAATACGTGGTAAAAAGGAACGCTTTGAAAATTAAAACTACTAACTAGACTAAAATTAATGTGTTTGGTTTTATCAATGTTTACTTGCATTTTGATAGTTGCATTCCAAATATTCAGCCATATCAAGTTTCAAGGAAAATAAATTAGGCCTATTATCTTTTTTGAAAAGGGTAATGTCATTAACAAAAACACAGGTTTGTCTACAGAAAGGGAGGTCAAGAAGGTCATTCATAAAAATAAAGAATGAAGTTTCTGATGTTACCAATGCTTGAGGTGATGTGTTATGTAAAGGAGAGCTGAATTGATTTCATATTTGGGTGATTCTCTATGTGACGCATGGGACATTCAAACACTTTATACACTTGTAAATAATACAACATGTAAATTAATATTTTTTCATCATGCAGGTGTGGTGTATTTCATCCTGCACATTCTAACTACGAACTTCTAATTTCTACGTAAGTTATCACTAGAAATGTGACCATGATGCATGGGACTCAAAATGCTGAGTTTCCTCGGAGAGGCAAATGTAATTTTTTTCTGTGATTGAATAAATCTTTGATTTTAATCATTTTAATTTATTATTTAAAATTTTTTCTGTTGAAAGATTATATTTGGTTTAAAAAAATCATGTTTTGATATGTTAAAAGTATTTTAAAATTCGAATACATCGTGATGCACGGAATGTGATATACAGGACATAAGTTTCTGGTTGCTTGTTTTGTCATTTCTTAAGATTAATATTCAGTAGTGATCTAGATTAAATAAATACACATTGAAATGAACATACCAGAAGGTTTTTAAAAGGTTCTTGCAAGTAAATTAAAGAAATAAATAATGGGCAATACTTAACGTGACGCAGAGGATACTCAGACACTCTATAGACTTGTAAGCTTTACAAAATAATAATTAATATTTTTTTCTCCATGCATGTAAAGTTTATTTCATAGTGCAGATTCTATTGATTTGAAACAAAAAAAAATGGGAAAGGGACAAGACTCAGTTGGATAAAAACTTAATAATCTGCTAGAATTTTTACACGGCAAACTATATCGATACTGGTACTGGTATTCACGAGGGTCATGACTTACCAAGCTCGTTTTTGCTGAGCTGTCAAGGGAACTCGAACGACAATAAGCGCAGAGTTCTTTGGGATTAATGTATTCTCGTCCTGATAAACTGAAACAGACAATAACCACCTTGTTAGGTTTGGGGTAGGTTAGGTCTTGATATTATTAGCATTTATAGCTGAAAGCTGTGAAGTATAGTTCATTAATAAACATAAGATTTAATTTAAATAGTTTAGATTAATATTGAATTAAAACTATCCAGTTTTAATATACATGTAGCAGCAAACCTGCATACTCCCTCCCCATGTTATTCTTATGGAGTCTACCAAAACATGTCAAATCTCGCTATGTTGGATTGAAATATGTTGTGTGCATTTGAAATTCACTGAGTATGCAGGTCTGCTGCGATGGGGGTATTTTTATATCTGATAGCTCGATGTTCTAAAATCTTACTTAAACGTTATAATCAACTTTCGAAGGAGGCACATCTGACTATCGCTGAAAGTAGAGACCAGTCATGTCAGAACAGTACAAGTACAATGTTACCTTATTACAAGAATAGGTTCAATACGGGTGACACATGAAGAGATGAAGATCACCTGCTAAGATTGTATTGGAAGAGAAGCCTTATCTCAAATACCCAAAGCATCAAAGCATTGAGTTCCAAGCTGAAGTCCTAACATTTGAACATTACCAGTGCGGTACAAAGAGTTTTAACATTTCAACATTACGGGTATTTAAAGAGTTCATCTTGAAAGGCAAAAACTGAACATTACAAAAGAGTCTATCTTGAAAACATGCAAAAAATACATGGGGTCTTTCCATCCCTCTAAACAGCCGAGCTACTCCACAGGCACTCGTTATATCTTTGTGAAGGAGTTGAGAGCTTGCAGAGTTGCAAGAGTGCACTGAAAGTTACAACTGAGGAGTAGCAGTGATGAGATCTATCTAGTAAAAGAGTTGCAGCTAGAATCGGAGCCCTTCTTTGACGTTCCTTTGAGTAAATTGTGGTCGAAACTCAAAACTCTTAGCCTAGCTTGACAGAATGACCCGAGCAAGTCTACTATATGTAGCAATACAATCAAAAGCATTGATCGATTCTTATAAAAAGTGGAAGAGAATTGCCTGCAAAAAAAAAGGGAACAAGCGAGCTGACAGAGCTACTGACTAATGCTTAATGGACTGATGGAAAATCTCAGTTCATCAAAGTTGTAGCCTACAATCTCAGTAAGTCAATTCAGTCTACATTGCAGTCCAAGCAATGTAGACTCTAAGGCAAGTTTGACGAGCATGTTTAGGTGAATTGTCTAGAAATTGCCCAAAGGAAATAAATTTTCACCAGCTTTCGAGCTTTGCAAGCATTTTTAGGCTGGAAGATTGATAAGACCCTACTCTTCAAAGGCCGTACTCTTCTTTGTTTTCTAATATAAAGATAGTGTTGTAACACATAATTTTAAAGGTGACTTTTATACTCATTACAATGCGGCAATACCTTTTTGAAAATCTTCGTTCGTTTTAAAGGTAGACTCAAATTAAAATTCATCCTAATACATTTCTTATTATATGCTTATTGTATGGATTATAACAAAGTTATAACAACGGTTTATAGCTTTGGTTCATATAATTAAGGGTTTTTGAACATTTTTTCATCAAACGTTTTTAGTTAAACTAGTAAACCTGTTGCTCGAAATCGAGCAATTGTTATGTATTGATTTCAACATAAAAACAATCATGGTATAGTATTCTAGAACTATTTTATTAATTTTATGGTTGAATTTCGTGTTGTACTGAAATTTTTTACAAAAGCTTTTTTAATTAAATTTCTTGTGAATACTCATTCATATTTAAAGAGATGTCCATGTTTCTTAGGTGTTTTCTACGAATATTATGAGCACCTCGAAGGAGTTGGCTTGACCTGCCGCCACATATACAGTAGTCCATATGTAATGGACTGACCCTGACCTATACCTATACCTAGTTACCTAAACAGGAATTACTGGAAACTGGGTTCTTTTTACTATAGAACATCACTAAACACAAAAATAATTGTTAAAATTATATTATTTACATTTTTAAATCATTCAAGGTTAGCATTTCATAGTTGAACTAAATTAATTTATGTAAATTTCTTTAGGATAATTGTAGATAATTGCTCATAAACGCTTCACATTATCATTCACCATGAACTCCAATTGAAGCGTATACTCAACCAAGTTCATCAAGATGAAATACACATAAATTAATTATTTTTGAAATACCCCCAGTACCATATGAAAGAAAATTAACCAAAACAAATTGATATATGAAAATCGACTGCAAATTTGTTTAGACAACTCTAATGTTCTTAAATGGGTAAAAAATGTATTATTCTGTTTTAAATGTATTTTTGTAAAACGTTCTGAGATTCAGTAGGGTATATGTTACTAAGAGCTGCTTTCCCCAAATCTAGTTTTATTTGAACTTCTGAAACTTAAGTTTAGTAAAATTTGTATTTTCCTGATCAGATGTTTTGAAATTTAAACATTAGAATATTCATATGGTTTAAATTACTCACATTTAATTTACTTTAAACCATAATTGGGGAAAGCGGCCCTAAGTAGCGTACGACCTGTCTTAGTCTAAAACCGAACTAAAATGGTTCAATAAATTTATACTCATAATGAATGTGAAGTCTGCTTCTTTTTCTTTAATTTCTATCTATATTGATAGAATTTATACTTAAGAATTTTTTTACTTTTTTATTTGGAATATAAACATATGTAAATATTAAGATCTTCACACATGTGATTCAAAATAAATGTTTTTAAAACTGAATTCTGACCTTAAGTATGTATTAGGATAATAGTTTATTTATTTACATCTTCCATCAACTGAAATTCCTTCAGCTTTACATGCAATGGTTTCAATTCCATTAACAACATATGGCTTTGCTGAAAAACTTTGTTTGCTCCAATCAGCTGCTTTATTTGAAATGTCTATTCCCATGTTAAATCTTATGGGCTAATATGAAACTTTAAGGGCGTCTAGGGCTCTTTCCTTTAGTCAAACCTTTTTAAATTTTATTTCCTGCAAAACTTCATGCCAAGCTCTTTCCAATGACACCAAAAACATGAATATCGGTTCAGTAGTTTAGGAGGAGTCTTTGTAACAAAAAAACTGCTCGCGTATTAAATAAGTATAGATTTTATCCTTGTCTTAGTGCCTGAAGGTGAAAAAGAGCCTTGGCTGACAGTTAGTTGTACTTCCTATGTCTGACACAGCAATTGAATGCATCAGTTAGTCTTATCGCTTTTTATATCGCTTTTTAGTGAGTCGGTGGCGCAGTTGGTAGCGCACTCGGCCCCGGTTCTGTGGCAGCAGCATCGCAGGTTCGAGTCCTAATGATGCCGCATACTTTTAGCAGTACTGCTCATTCTTGTACTGTACCGGCTCACTCCTTGGTTTGCTTGATAACTTGCACGCACAGGCCAGAGGCCCATGTGGGGGGGCAATTGCAAGGTAAAAAGAGGCCGCCACCCTCTTTAAAAATAAATAAATAAATAAATATTGCGGTACTCGTTTTTATAATCGAAAAGACTTGACTAAGCTATGGTTACAAAAATGTACCTGTTGCAGCAGACCTGCATAAATAAGGAATTCCAAACTCTTCCAAAGGCATAATTAAGGAGCTGCATAGACATGTTTCAACCTACCATAGCAAGCATTTCCAACCTATAACATTAATAATATTCCCAATACGAATAACGGTGAATGAGTATCCAGGTTTGCTGCTGCAGATATGCAAAAATGAGTGGTTTTCAACCTAAATCCAGTAGATCTCAACTAAAAGAGGTCATACAGGCTACTAAGTTTTATCAAGTTAAGTAGTAAGAAAAATAAGTTACCTAGTTTAATTTCCCATAAGAGTAACAAATTAGAAGTGAGTATCAGGTTTACAGCAATGGAATTTTAACTGATTAAGACACTAAAATTACATATTTTCTCATTGGATACGTAATTGAATATGAGCGTTTTAGCTTAGTGTACATATCAGGTTGAAGTGAACTTTAGCTAAAATCACCCGACAGCCAATTGGAACACATGCATATATTTTGCGCACTAAACCCTGACACCAATGTAATGTTAAACACACCACCATCGAAACCACAATTCTTAGTATAAAACCATCATAAAAGTGAATTTTTATAAATATTGAATCATTTATACTAGCCTACTTACAAAAATATCTATACAATTTATAAAAAACAAATTTAGGCTAGACTTCTTTAACAGTTTTGATAAGGACAACTCAACAGTTCTATGGAGAACTTGTAAAAGCTTTGTTTTTGGGTGTAAAAGACTTCAAATAATCATTATGTTTTTAATATGAGATAATAAAACAGATTTTATTATAAAATTACTAAGAATAACTAAATAAATCAAATCTTGTGTAAAATACAGAAAAGGGAACCTCGTTATAGGGCAAAGAAATCGAGACTACCAGGCATAGGAGCAGTGTCTGCCACTGGTGTGTTTACCTTAATAGCCTTCGTGAACTGCTGACAAGATTTGAACAGTCGTTGGGTAGTGCCAAAAATTAACCCTTTTCATGCCGTAACAAATAACAAAATAAGTATGAAAAGTGCCGGAGTATTATTCATTGTAACAGTCATTGTAAAATTGTAAGCGTTCGGGAAAAAAAATCACAAAAACTTTGTTTATCAACATTTTTAAAAAACCTTTTTCTTTGTTTCTAAATACTTGTATTAATTAATAACGGCAAGATGAAAGGCAAATTGAATGTTTCTGGTACAAAAAAAGTTTCCCGAGCCATCCCCAGCGCGTTTCCCCATGTACTAGCCCCTAGCGCGGGAATAAAACGTTTAACAAATATTATCACAAATCTCTATTACAGTGGAACTTGGATAATTCGAAATCTTCTTTAATTCGAATATTTTTCTTGGTCCCTGGCATTTTGTATCTAAACAATGCTAAAAAATCGTGGATAATTTGAATTTTATTTTGGATAATTCGATTTTTTTAAGTGCCAAATTAAGGTACATCAATTTCAATCCACGTCTGGAAATAGTTACAAATTCATTGGAAAACACGTTTTACTACGACGTTCAATAAAAAGTTAACGCCAGACCTATGGCGTGTCAGGTTATGGTCAAATGACTCATCCCTTCCACCTCCCAGGCTTCCCACCCTACCCCAACATCGCTTGTATCTCTACACCAATAATGTAAACAAAAACAGTACAGAACGCTGACCGAGTTCGGAAAAGGGTTGCGCTCGCCGTGGCAGCGCCACTAGTCTTTTCGAGCTTGATTCTGTGTAGAACGGCTCCCGGCAAACGAGCCATGCGCCAGACCTGATGCGCAGTTTTCTATGTCGACACAAAGGCTACTCAACATTGCAACCCCCTTCCCTCCCCCCACCAGCCAAACTAACTTCCGAATTCCAGTGCAGCATTCCGTTGTTTTTGATCATCCTTCAAACAAAGTGTTTTTTTTTATTTGTGCAGTGTCTTGTTTTTAAGTGTTTAAAATGTTTTACGTAACATTAAATAAGTGTAGTGATCATATCGACAAAATCTCGGACCTATAAAATACTCACTTTAGCGGAAAGTCAATGAGCGGGCAATTGTCAATGTTTCACGAAGTTAAGTTGGTAGCCTATTTCAAGTTCAGAAGTAGCAGAACGTACTGTATTTTTTCTAGCAAAAATGTTTCTTTGTATTATCATAGGTCGCGTCGTACGTAGTTTATACTTTAGGGTAGTATTTCTGTTATGATATTTCTGTTTTATGATTACTGTTTTTGAACCCTTATAATTAGCGTTTGTTGATGAATTTATTCTTTTAGAGTGTTAATTTGATAAAGAGGTTAAGCTCACAATGTGAAGTTTTAATGTTTTGGCATCATTCTTTAGAACTTCTTTAATTTGAATTTATGGATAATTCGAAGTTTTTAGCTGGTCCCTTGAGGTTCGAATTATTCAGGTTCCACTGTACATCATATTCTGTAGACACTATATTTTTCGTTCATACAATCAATTGATAGTCAAAACATTGTTTTGAGCGGGAATTTTAAGCCCAAGATAACAAAGTTAACAAAGGTTTACAAAATGTACAAGAACATAAAAAATAATAACGTTAAAATTATGAAACTCTACAAAAGTGTTTGTAAGTAACCTTCATATGCGCTTAAAATTTGAAGCTGATACGTTTAATAGATATTTTGTAGTAATTGTCTTAAGTTGAGATTTCCAAAAAGATTGTGAAAAATGCCGATATTTTCCACTTTTTCCGCCTTATAAATTATAAATACCCCCGTTGCAGCAAACCTGCATACTCAGCAAATTTCAAATGCAAAAGAACATATTTCAATTCAAGGTATTGAAATTTAATATGTTTTTGTAAGCTCCATAAGAATAATATGGAGAATGATATGCAGGTTTGCTGCAACAGGTCCGTTAAAACTGGGTGGTTTTAATTCAATATTTCGTAGATCTGAACTAGGAGAAACCATATACCAACTTTTATCAAGATATGTCAAAAAATAAGGAAGATATAGATTTTTTTTATTTCCTATAAGGATAACATGGGGAATGAGTATGCAGGTTTGCTGCCATAAAAATTTAAATTGCGGGGATTTAAGACTAAAATACATTAGATCTTATCTAGATGAGGCCACAAACCAAGTTTTATTAAAATATATTGAGAAATAAGCGAGATATAGAATTATACTTATTTCTCATAAGGTTAACATTGGGACAACGTACTGTGTTTATCACTTAGAATATCTCGGTAACCCATGGACATAGAGCAATGATTCAAAGTTCTAATTTTTTTGTTTTTTTGAGCTGAATTCAATGGTGCTAACTAAAATTGGAATATTTTTATTTTTATATATGAAAACCCCAAAAAACCCATTTTTGGGGGGTTTATCCCCCTTTACCCCCCCTTCCAGTGGTCCGATCGGGCTGGTTTTCGAACTCATCCGATTAATTACTATTTTACATGCCTATGCCAAATTTCACTCCGATCGGACCATTTTTGCGAGCGCTATCGTGCTTACAGACATATATATATAGATATATATAGATCTAGATATATATATATATATATACAAATTTGAACGAATGGTGTTTTTGGTGTCTGGGGGCACCAAAACGAAAAGTTATCATGGTCCCGCGCTTAGGTCTTACCATGAGACCTACGGTAATAGCTTCTTCCCTATAGGGGAAATTCGCTAAAATGTACGTAAAAAGTCGAAACTTCGTAGTATAAATACCCCCGTTGCAGCAGACCTGCATACGCACCGAATTTCAAATGCAAAACAACATATCTCAATCCAACATAGCGAGATTTGACATGTTTTTGTAAGCTCCATAAGAATAACATGGGGAATGATTATGCAGGTGTGCTGCTACAGGTATATTAAAAATTGGTGGTTTTAATTCAATATTTAGTAGATCTGAACTAGAAGAAGCTATTTACCAAGTTTTATTGAGATATGTTGAGAAATAAGCGAGATATAGAATTTTACTTATTTCCCATAAGGTTAACATTGGGACAACATACTGTGTTTACCACTTTCAATATCTCGGTAACCAATGGACATAGAGCAGTGTTTCAAAATACCAAATTGTTTGTTTTTTTTAGCTGAATTCAATGGTGCCCACAAAAATTCGATAAATTTTATTTTCTATGTAAAAAATTCAAAAAACCCATTTTTGGGGGTGTTTATCCCCCTTTACCCCCCCTTCCGGTGGTCCGATTGGGCTGGTTCACGAACTCGTCCATTCGATTACCACTTTACATGTCTGTTCCAAATTTCATTAAGATCGGACCATATTTACGGCCGCTATCGTGCTGACAGACACACATATATATATTTATATATATATATATATATATATATAGATAGATAGATAGATATGCCAAATGCCAAACAACATGGGGAAATAACATGGGGAATGAGTATGCAGGTTTGCTGCCATAAAAATTTAAATTGCGGGGATTTAAGCAGACCCCCCCCCATCAGCAGACCTGCAGCAGACCCCCCCCCCCCCCGTGCAGTGGTCCCCCGTTGCAGCAGACCTGCATACTCAACGAATTTCAAATGCAAAACAACATATTTCAATCCAACATAGCGAGATTTGACATGTTTTGGTAAGCTCCATAAGAATAACATGGGGAATGAGTATGCAGGTTTGCTGCTACAGGTATATTAAAACTGAGTGGTTTTAATTTAATATTTAGTAGATCTGAACTAGAAGAAGCTATTTACCAAGTTTTATTAAGATTTGTTGAAAAATAACTGAGATATGGAAATTTACTTATTTCCCATAAGGTTAATATTGGGACAACGTACTGTGTTTACCACTTTCAATATCTCGGTAACCAATGGACATAGGGAGGTGATTCAAAATACTAAATTGTTTGTTTTTTTGAGCTGAATTCAATGGTGCAAATAAAAATTCGATATAAAAAAAACTGTAAAAAACTCATAAAACCCATTTTTGGGGGGGTTTATCCCCCTTTACCCCCCCACCCAGTGGTCCGATCGGGCTGGTTTACGAACTCATCCGAGGGATTACCACTTTACATGTCTGTACCAAATTTCATTAAGATCGGACCTTATTTACGGCCGCTATCGTGCTGACAGACACATATATATAGATAGATATATAGATATATATAAAAATTCGAACGAATGGTGTTTTTTGCTTCTGGTGGCCCCAAAACGAAAAGTTGTCATGGTCTTGGGCTTAGGTCTTACCAAGAAACCTACGGTAATAGCTTCTTCCCTATAGGGGAAATTCGCTAAAATTCGAACGAATGGTGTTTTTTGCTTCTGGTGGCCCTAAATCGAAAAGTTATCATGGTCTCGGGCTTAGGTCTTACCATGAGACCTACGGTAATAGCTTCTTCCCTATAGGGGAAATTCGCTAAAATTGACAATATTTCCTTTAATTTGATAGGTCTCTCGTTAAAATCGAACGGACCGTTTCGGAGATATGGTATCGAGAACTTGAGTATCCATAATTTCTGCGCAGACAGTAGTGGCATCGCCGCCATAAGAAATACATGGTTTGTGCATCTAACAACAGCTGTATTTCAGTATTTCGTTTCAGCTTACCATAAAGACGGTTCAGGATCGAATTCATATGAAACGAAAGATAGGTTTGTAGAAAGGTATTTGGCACAAATTCTAGCCAGTACAAGCAAAAATATAAATATATATATATATATATACACATATATATATACACATATATATATATACATATATATATATATATATATATATATATATATATATATATATATATTATATAAATGTAAATGTCTCCCTAAGAAATCCTGGTATTTTATGCAGTAAGTTATGACCTGAGATCTCGCAATCAGATCCTTGGTACTAGCGGTACCTAGGCGGCGCATCTCGCTACGACATCCTTGGCACTAAAAGGGTTAATAAGAAGGGGGCCTAACAGTCAGTTTCAGATGTATCAATAGATAAGTCAACTTATTCATACATATGACATAATAAGTTCTATATGTATTAACCAACTGTTTACACTTGTAGCCAAAACATTTTACAACATCCCAGTACATTGTTAGTTTCATAGCTAATCTTAAATTATGACTCCACACCAGGCAAGCAAACGACGTACATGCTATTTACACCTACCAACACCATTGCTTCGCTCCTACCTTCATTTGTTTGGGCATTGGTTATCTGAAGATCAAAATCGCCAGTTTTTCCGATCTGTTTTTGCTGCAAAATGTCTCTCTTCAAATCTTTGACGGAAATGTGGAGACCATCGAAAGTAATGGTATCGTACTTCAAAGCCGACTTGAATTTATAATGAACGGACATCGTATGAAGCGAACACCATGCCTTTATCCGGTCTACTTTTCCTACCTAAAAAAGAAAACGAGTTAGGATGTCCAGTTTTAGCACACTGAACTGAAATAGGCCTATGGTTATCACTTCTATTCAAGGCGAGGATAGACTGGTTATCTAGGATCAGTTTCGCCATTTTTGTTTTCCACTAGGGGAGGTTGGGCTGGTCAGAAAAAAAAAACTGGAAGGCAGAGGTGAACTGATGTTTTGAGAGTAGATGGCAAGTGGCCCCACTGGCTTCCCACATAAAATAGTTGGCTAATATTCTGTGACTGGTGTGAGCTTGGTCAAAACCTATCCCATCCAAAAAGATTGCATGAGACATGACAAAGGCCATCTCTAATCCCGAATACTAAAATTAATGTATTAATCTTAAGGACAGCCTGTCTCAGATCTTGTTTACGGCACGATGCCTAAAAATAGAGCAGCCATTAGATATTTCATTTGGACTATGACAGATGAACAAGTGTGGGAGAGATAGAATGAAAGTCTTGATCACAAAAAAGACTAGCTGGTTGTTATGATTATCAATTAAGAGTCCAATAATTAATGGCAGCTGAAGAGTCTAGCCTCAAACCTTTACATGAATTTCTAACTTATGATGATTTTAATTAGGATTGATTTAGGAGCCTTCCAGTTTTGAAATAATATTTTATAATGTAGGCCTACTCATAGGCCAAATAGATCCAATTCCCCTGAATTCAAAAATCAGATATAGGACTAATAAGTTAATACCTATTCAAAATAATAATACCTACCTATTCAAAATTTGAGATAGGTAGCAAGCTACAGTGTGGGTACCCCACCTTAACTGTTAAACGGGTTACAGTAGGAAAACTAAACTTGGCTCAATAAAACTTTTTACATAAAACTATGCTATTTTGCTCCACAAACAACTTTGCCTCGACCCCTAAAATGGGGCCCTTTAGGGGCAGCCCCAAATTTTTACATGTACATCCCTATCAAGTGACCCCTCATTTTGAAGGGTTTGTCAAAATAAAATCAATGGTCGATATCAGTCCTCTACCCAAAATGGCAGCCATTTCAAAATTTGGGATAGGTAACAAGCTTAAGTATGGATACCCCACCTCAGTTTAAAGGGTTTGTAAATAGAAATAAAATGGTGCAAACTGGGGGGTCAATATGACACCCCTAACCAGAATGGCATGCATTTAAAAGTTTACAAGAGCACTATTATCAGGCCTTCTCCTCCCTTCCACATTTTGAAATGGCCGCCATTTCGATCAGGGGTGTGATATTGACCCCCTGATTGACAAGTTTGTTTCTTTTGAAGAACCCTTTAGATGGGTCATTTCATTGGGGTCTTCATTTAAAATCTTAGGGCTACCCCCAAAGGGCCCCATTTTGGGGCCAAGGCAAAATTGTTTTAGTGATTAAAAAATTCGGTTTTATGTCCTATAAAGTGGTGAACTGAGTTTCGTTTACCTACTTCAACCCGTTTAATAGTAAAGGGAGGGGTATCCATACTTTAGCTTCTTACCCATCCCAAATTTTGAAATGGCTGCCATTTTGGGGGTTGATACACCCTTTGGTTTGCGCCATTGTATTTATTTTGACAAACCCTTCAAAATGAGGGGTCACTCGATATGAATTTACATTTAAGAATTTGGGCTGCTCCCATGATGCCCCATTTTGGGGATAGGGGCGAAAATGGAACTGTCGTTAAAAAGTGCAGTTTTTAATGCTGTGAAGGTATGCTGAGTTTGGTTGTACTAGTGAGTCGGTGGCGCAGTTGGTAGCGCACTCGGTCCCGGTTCTGTGGCGGCAGCGTCGCAGGCTCGAGTCCCGATGATGTCGCATACTTTTAGCAGTACTGTTCATCCTTGTACTGTACCGGCTCACTCCTTGGGTTTGCTTGATAACTCCCACGCACAGGCCTGAGGCCTATGTGGGGGGGCAAATGCAAGGTAAAAAGAGGCCGCCACCCTCTTTTAAAAAATAAGAAAAATAAGTATGATGCAATAAAAAGGTAGGTGGGGGTATCCACACTTTTGCCTAACCCTGTACATATCGGCGCCAGGGTATTAGTGCTGAAAATGTATTGACCCATTGATGTATTTTTTAACATAGGCCTAAGCCCTATCTTCTGATCCCATAATGGTTCCACTCTGAAATTTTTATAGTGTAGGGCCTACTCACAAAATAATGCCTTAAAACTTCTACAAATTTTTAAAAAATCAAAAAACACCAACTCAAAAATGTATCAAAAACAAATATTTTGAGTTTTACAAAAAAAATTGTTTTTCCCCCAAAGTGTTCAAGTTGGGTATCAAATTAAAGTCCATGATAGGCCTACCCTCTTTAAAATGACTATCTCTCAACTCTCTAGTACTAATAGAACTATAGTTAAGCCTATATATAGCATATATTAGATTTAGGCACACGTTAAAAATTAAAGCATTTTGTGATTTTTGAAAATTTATAACTAAAAAACTATGAGAGATAGAATTTTTTTTATTATATTTTGTTCAGGATGTTTAAAAGTCAAACAAAGTTTCAACCAAATATGAAATGGTCAAGTTGAAAACTATTTTTTATCGGTGGTTGATATGGTGGTTTCATATGGAATGACCCAAAAGAGAAATCGGACGGAAGTTGCTTGTATGTAAATGAGTTAGATTTATGCTGTAGGCCTAGTAGAAAAATTTTTGCTGGTTTAAAATTGTCTGGAAAAATTCCATATGCCATGTTGAACTTTACTTGGATGTGATAGTGGTTTGGAGAAGAAACTGATAATATCTTAGAGAATAGGCCTAGTAGCTGAGACACCATCGTAGCCTGGGGCCGATCCATCATGCAGGCCTAATGTACTAACATGTCTGCTAATTTCGTTGTCTGCTAACATGTCTCCTAACAGTCCAAAGTGTAAACACAGTGTCCTGTCCGTAATCTGCGTCATTTGTAATGGGCGGACCTCCACTATCAATCGAACTTGCCAGGTTATGTCCAAGAGCAGCAAAGAATGTGTTGAAGTCATCAGCAACTGCTTTGCATAGGCATATAAGGTGCAATACAGGGTTTTTTTGGAACTGTTGGGAATTAGGTTCATCCACCACTGTCCTCCACTTTTGTCCATGGGATGTGGGCTAGGGAAAGCTCATCTTCCTTTCTGATAGCCAATGGCCTGTGAGAACTCCCAATTATCACAGTTTACAAATCTTTTTCACCAGAAAGTTTTATGCTAGGCCTACATGGGCCTACCTCTTTATCATGACATACTCCTAATAATTATGACGTCCTAAAAGTTAAAAGTCATATCGAGTACAATTCATAAGGTGAGGCAAGATTACATAGGGAGGGTAAGTCGAGGCCTCCCTTGCTTGACACATACTGTAAAGATCCTCAAAACCATTTATCATGGTAATTTTATGACCATATTAGAAAAGAATCAGAGGCTTCCTTCCAAGCAATGCCGCTAATAATAAAAACATTCATTGCATTGCAGAACGAAATAAGGCAATTTACTTACAGCGTGAAAAGTAGATCAAACACGAAGAAAACTTCACAAATAGTTCGAAATACACTAAAAGCAGAAACTAACATTAAACTACACTGAAAAATCCTTAAAATCAGTTATGAAAATTGACAATCGGCACGACATCGTCAACGTACCATACGGCCATTTTCTTTTCAATCCCACTCTCTTCTTGATTCTTTGAAATTGAAGTAGGGTTTTGGATTTTCGAAGGCCAATGGCTAGCGCATACTATATGACCGTAATATACCGTTTACGCAATATGTTTACCTCGGACTGAGGGCAAGACGTTTTACGCAGACGCATTAGCAATTACCACTTACTTCATATTTGCAAATACATCCGTTGCAGCAGACCTGCATGATCAGCGAATTTCAAATGAAAAATAACATCAATGTAGCACTAAGAGAAAACACCCCCGGTGTTTTCTGTGAACTATCCCATGTTTACATAGGCGGATGGTTGTTTTATCCATAGTATATTGATATTCCTTTCACCATGGTTTTATCTTATTGTGTGGAATAGTTGCAAATTTTTAAGTTGGTCGGTCAACCCAAGGCGACAGTCTGGATGACTCAGGCGAGTTTATTTTCAGTGGGGCCTTGGTTTAGTCAGCCACGGCGGGCCACGGCAAGGCCCCAATGTAGTGTGGCCTTGGCCACGGCCACGGTCCCCACACTGTGTCGTTGCATGTTTCTTTTATTTTAGCCTGCTTTGTCAAAAAATAAAAAAATTGCATTTGACTTTATGTCAAAAAAAGACTTTAACCTAACCTCAATCTCTCCGAATATTCAGAATAAACCAAAAATCAAGCGAATTGCCAGTTGCCAAGTTGTTCAGTTTAGACTGTGTAAAGGGAAGTATTTTTTCTATAAATTACAAATAGGAATTAGTTTTTCTTTATCGTGCACCCTATCATCAATTAAATTTTACCAGTATGCTGAGACCAAAAATTTTAACTCAAGTACTTAGTCAAGCAAACACTGGAGGAGTAGAGAATACTCTGTAAGTTGATATTTCTAAACTAAATATTGGTAACTTAACATGTTCGCTGCTGCGGACGTTCCGGAACGTCACCAGGAACATGGCGCCAGGAGCTAAGAACGTTCCGGAACGGCACCGTTCATTGTTGTTTAACGTTGTCATGGATTAGCCAGCTCCTCATGAGCGTTCCATATTTCCTTGCAGCTCTTGGGGACATCCTTTCCTACAATAAAAAACTAAGCCGTAGCGACACACACACTAGTTCAGCTCCTGGCGCAGTCATGCCATCTAGCGGCCAGCAGCGAACGTGTTAAGAACTTTCTACATGGGGAAACAGGTTTGAATTTCAAGAGGGCCACTAATTTACGTATAACTGTCTTTTTAACACGTTCGCTTTAGCACGATTTTCTTTGTTCCTGGCCGCCATCCTGATGCTCTGACTTACTGTAACTGCCACACCTACCGTTGTAGCAGCACTTTCCTGTGCACAGAATACAATAAACTGAGAGCAGTGCTCTCAAAGTTTCAGATTTCAAGCTCAGACCCTGGTTTAAAAATAAATCATATTGTAACGCTTTGCAGCTTGGGAGTGATCGCTTCCACCAGGATGACATGAGGGTTCTGAGTGCCGCGAACGTGTTAGTAGGGCCAGCCAAGTTGTGACCCTTTGATCACAATAAGTTATTAGGATGCTGAAGAAGAACTGTGTTAATGCTCAGTAAACTTGGGCAACAATCCTGTCAAACTAGAGCAAATATTAGCATCATGAACATTTTTATGGGGATCTATCAAAATAAATGGGCTTTTTAATAAAGCCTAGATAAAAAATTGGCCTATGAGAAAATTCCTAAAAACCAGTTTCTAATTTGTCAGTTTAGTGGAAAATCCATTAAATTTGCTTCAAATTAAGTGGGTAATGAATCAGATTAATGGATATTGAGGATACCAATGTGTGGTCACTATAATATTCCTATCTTATTTTCTTAGCCTTATAGTTTTTAGTTTTAGAGGATTATTGTATTGGAATAAAGAACTAAATAAAAGAATGATGTAATACAGAGGTGGATATCAAAATCTTACTTTGTTTTGTACATATCAATGACTTTTAAGCCTTTGACGCACCTTTTTTATTTCTCAAGTTTGAGATTTACGTATTTGGTCTAATATTTTGGTTATGTCCTTTTTAATTGTCCATATGCTGAATTAATAAATAAAAAAATAAAACGCGTTCTCCTCCTCTATACAAGAGTAAAAAGAAGAAAATCAGGTGTCAACCGCAACCCCTATTAAACGTACAAATGCCGCCAACTTCCACCCAAACTGGTCACCCTTTATTTTAGGTGGGCCCTCCCACCAACTTTACCACACATTTGCAAGCCTAATAGGGGTCGCGTTTGTTTGGAAATCATGTTTGGGACTTAAACGCTCTACTCGTCTGTGTAGCGCATTAGCCAAAACTGCCACGGTGCCACCGTCGGTGAGGAGACCGATTGGGGCATAAAGCCTACAGTCGATCCTGGCACCAAACCAGTGAACTAGCACCTCATTAACAGCACCTGCGCTACCAGCGAGACCACTTCGTCAAAGTATTGTCAGGCGCTTGGTAGTAGTGGCAAAATGGAGACGTTGAAGGTGGCTAAGGGCTCAATTCATTAACACTATTCTGAATGATTTATGCTTCTATGAATTAAGCAATTTTGATTTTGTACTAAAGACAAGATAAAGGACAGTTATCACTGTAACTGAACGATATCTTGCTTTAACCTTTAACTTAAACTTTAACTTTAACCTGATAACGATATAGGGTTCCGGCCAAATCGTTAGGCGAGTGAGTGAGTGCGCTGCTGGCGTTCAAAATATGTTTTTGGCCAATCATTTACCCATCTGAAGTTATACACAGTTATGCTCTTTGTTTATTTTCTCCAAATCAGCTAAGTAAGTTCTCCAAGCATACCCAAGTAAATGTGCTTCTATCTGTTGGACATATGTTCAACTACTTAACTGTGTAGAGGAGCGGAAGTGTCTTTAACATCAAGTCATTTATACAGCTGGAGTTTCCATTTTTCGCCACCCGCCTAATTATTTTGCCGGAACTTTAGTGGTTACCATTCCTGATCAAAGTCTAGCTTAGCGACGGCCATTTTTGAATGAGCTAAAGCATAACAGTTGTGATTTTCTACAATATATCAAAGTAGGGTCATATAAAGCCGAGATAAAACAGCAATCATCATTTACAGTCAATAGGAAGCATCCCTTTTGTTTTTGCTACTAAAAAGAAAATAAAACAATTTACTTCCGGTCCCAGTGATGCAATGGGCGCGTTCAGCCGCAGTCACTGGTGACTAACCGGTTACCATTGTCCTTGATGGGCAAATTCACCACATCTTGACAATCAACAATGTCCGGTTACTTACCGAATCCACCGTAAACATTGTTTGAAGGATGTACAACAATGACCGGTAAATGGTAAATCCACCGCTATTATTCACTTATTAAAGGTTAGTAGTTTACTCACCGGTGATTGCGGCTAAACGCACCCAATGTGATCTAAAATAACCAACATTAGCTTTGCAGTCATCACCTGCTGCTGTGGTAAGGCTGTAAGATTGTCATGTACATCTGATTTGGGCCTTCCAGTCTTCCCTAACAAAATAGGTCGGTGAAATGTGTTAAGAATAGGCGGATTTACTGGATATTGAATTCAAATTCAAAATTCAAATATCTTTGAATGTACATGTCATGAACAAATACATGTATTGACAATGTCAGAAAAACAGAACACAGTTCTTAGTCAAATAACAGTCAATTTTAAGTCTTATCTGGGTTAGATCAGCCCTTGCAATTCACGGTGTAGTCTTGAAGAATTAAATTAAACACTAAATAACAATTGGGATTTATCGCATTCTGTACATTTAGCACATTGTTCTATTAACAAAACACTCGAAGGGCCAATATTATAAGTTCCCTACCTATTATTGCAGTTCTCTTTATTGACCTATTAACATCTTTCCTGACTCTAATCTGCCTTTTTCACAGTCTACTCAACCACGAAGGCACGCTGCTAGCATACAGTGGGTACGGAGACAGAGACGCCACAGTCATTGCAGCGATAGCCAGCAACATCTGGTCAGCTTATGAGAAAAATGGACGAAACGCGTTGAAAGAAGATAAACTGCAACTTGTGCTAATGGAGTGCTCGGTAATTTGATCATGTCGTGTTACATTAATTAGCACATTCTGGTAGAGAATCTGGTATTAAAGAAATCAAAAATAACTTTTTAATCCTCTCTTTTGCACTCCTAGTTTTGACGTTTTAAAATTGAATTCACTTTAATAACCTCGTTCTATATTTTAGCCAAGTAGAAGCAAAAATGCCAAGAATAAAAATCTTTGGGGTGAAATCACGCTCCTGGCGCAATCTCAAGTGACGAGTGCTGAGCTAATTTCGCAAGTTAATTTCAGGCTTCAAACATCCGTAATCATGACCAGTCTCCTTTTAGTTTTAAAAGCCCTTTTCACGATGGCAACTGAAGAGCCAGTCAGCACAAGTCAGTCCAATAGCAAAAATCCATTTGCAGCACGTGCACATTTCAGCCGTGACGACACAATGCCAAAAATGACCATAAATAATTATTACATTATATCAATTTATGGTCAATTTTTAAATATTCATGAATTAATATTAGGTAAGAAGTGTACACTCGCTGCAAATACGTTTTTGACATTGGATTGTCTTATGCTGATTGGCTCTTCAGTTGGCATCGTGAAAACGGGCCTTAAAGTCATTGGTAAAACCAATGGCAAAGTCAACAGCAAAGCTGAGGCCCTGCTTCCACCTTCTTTGTGCTGCTAGATGTCAGTGACTTGTGAAACTGCCTAAACACATTTCAAAAAGTTTTTGAAAAATACAATTGATATACTGTACCGATAGGCATTAGTGTTGTAGAAGGGGGCACCATTTCCGCACTGGGTTTCCATAAAAGAACCATAGCCGATTTATTGCTGAATGTTGATTAGGTATGACACTGGAAAATTATTCTGCTACAACCTCTGCTGATACATACGCAAATGAACATGAAGTTCTAATTCCAACAATATTCAACCAATAAATCACTAAATCACAAATAAAAAATAAAGTTTTAATAAAGATGATCTTAAAATACATCATTAATGTCTTATTTTGAGTTTGGAAAAATTTACTTGGAAGGTTTGTTATAGAAAAAAAATGTGATTAAGATCTTCAGTTTTTTTTATTAAAATCACCAAATTGTGATTATTTTTTGGGGTTTCTCTCACCTATTGTTATCCCAGGGGTGTTGTCGATGCAGTCAAAACACGTAGACACATACACACAAAACACATAACACAAACAATGTCCTGAGATCACTCCAACGTTTCACAGGATAGAGAAACGTCCCGTCTTGTCAGGGAGCCGACTTTAGTTTTTTGCTGCGCCTCGCGTATTCGTGTCAAACGCCAGAACGCACTGACGAAGCGGGACATTTTTCTTGGTCCTGTGAAACGTTGAAGTGATCCCGGGACATTCATTGTGCTATGCGAGTAGTGTGTATGTGTACGTGTTCTGACTGCATCGACAACATCCCATAGATAACAATAGGCGAAACCCAAAAAAAAATCACATCGATTATACCTTACCAAAAACATGTCTTTCAGAAGTAAGATCACCTTTGTGATTTCAGGAGGGTAAAGTGGCCATCACTCAAGTCGCTAACATCCTGCTGTGCCTGTATGCCCGACAGTCTGTTGGGTTTGGAATCCTTCGGGAGAAAGCTCAAGCTCTAGCTCAGTATCTGGAGGGCCCCCTCCGTCTTGTCACCACTTCGTAATCTTCACATTTCCAACAATATGTATTCTAACACTCCATTTATTATATTATATTGTTTATATTCTTCATAGTATGTACTCTGTGTAAATTAAAGTGATATTTGTATTGTTGATATTTTTATTTCTGGACCATGCAAATTTTGGTGGGCAGTAATATAAAATAAAAAGACTTGTAACACCTTCATAAAGAAGTTTTGCCATGTCTAAATTGTTTAAGGGAAGACACATTTTCCTCTGAACTCTCGAACATAGTAGTGCAAGTTTTTCACTATTACTTTATCTGGCTGAGTGATCAAATTGTACGTTTTATTGAATGAATTCAAATTGGGTTGGTATAAACTGTCTTCTGAAAATTTACCGGTGTCACAGATGAAGAAATATACAGATTGGCAACGTAATGCACTTTTGCGTGCCCGTTTTTCGGGCAGCATCAAGTTTGTTAGGTCGTTTTGCCGCACATATTGCATTGGTATCAAAGTTATTAATGGCTATATTTGTTTTTTGGGACCTGAAGATTTGATATTGACATTGACGAAATTATACTTGATACCAATGCAATATCTGCGGCAAAACGACGTAACAAACTTGACGCCGCGCGAAAAAACGGGCACACAAAAGTGCATTGGGTTGCCAATCTGTATAGTTCTTCATCTGTGCCAGTGTGCAAGTTTTTGAACCATCCAGCTTTTTTACACTGAACTTTTCCGTATTTGGCTTGGTAGGCTCGAGACTTTTTGAAAAAGCTCAGAATTCAAGCCGAGCTTTTAATACCAGAGTTTTTATTAGGAATATGATAATTGTGACCTATTTATGGACACATAAACCCGGAAGAGCATTACCTTTAGAAAAAAAAACAAACAGTATTTCCTGACATGATATAGGAAAGGATGTTGACTAAAGCTCTGGACAGCCTTACTGGCGGATAGCGAAAATTGTAATCTCCCAAAATGTCTGCTAAATAAACACATGTTTTGGTAGAACTGTCAAAACTTTGTTTACGTTTCACCTCATTTACACTACAAAAGAATGCCCTGTAATATTTCACCAAGAGA
Organism: Flexamia atlantica; assembly: GCA_035578135.1. NCBI lineage: Eukaryota > Metazoa > Arthropoda > Insecta > Hemiptera > Cicadellidae > Flexamia > Flexamia atlantica. The sequence goes on from JAQJVK010000033.1 coordinate 3,748,824, forward strand.
TTTCTTACGCAGTTAAAATTTCTGGAAAATATTTGCGCAATGCATCAGCTGGTCTTTTTGTTTTGGCAAACTTTAATCTTAAATGATTTGTTTACATTTAATAATGTGTTTGCACACTTTTGTCTTCATACTTCATGACTTATGTTGAGCTTGCAAGCATTTCATATTAATTGCACTTACGGTTGCAGCAAAATATTTTCTTGTGTAAAGTTCCTTTTCATAAACAAATTACCATGTGATTTATTACCAAAACATTGCAGATATTAAACACCAATTACGACAACAGCGCACTCACTCACCCGCCAGTAAGGCTGTCCAGAGCTATAGTAACAAGAAATATTAACTCCAAACAGACGGAAATTGAAGAGTTTCAGTTATATTCAGTTGACCATTTGGCTAGTATTTCATGTTTTACCTAAAATTTTGAATTATCCAAATTTTTGTTCAAATTATCCATGAAATTTTAGCATTGTAAACATGTAAAATGTTAGAGACTGGAAGAAATATTCAAATTATAGATTTTGAATTAACCATGTTTCACTGTATGGCAACAACTGTTTTGGGTCTGGAAAAATGATTAAAAAGTAATGAAACATCAGTGAAAATTTCCTTAATGATTTTTATTTGAGAGAAACAAAAAATACTAACTATCTACTTATCCTGATTTAATAATCTTATACAAAGTAATAAACATTAAATAGCCTCAAATATAAAAAATTATCCAAGAATGTTTGTAATAAGCACAATAATAAATTTCAGGGTATAATATCAAAAGACAACATTTCATTTTAACTACTGAATTCCGAACTTAACACTGAAAAACATGATCAAATGTTAAAACATTAGATGCATATAATTTGTAATTTAACTCTTGCTTTGAATTTCTTAGAAAACTATATCCATCTCTCTTTTGATTTTAAAATTGTGTCTTTCAAACACAATAACTTCATAGTTTTATAATGAACTCGGTGTAATGATACATAACAATCTACATTGAAAGTTGAAACATATATAAGTTTCTGTAACACCAATGATAGTACATACTACTCTTAAAATAGTATCATCTTGTGGTATGATATCAGTCGGGTGAGTACTAATATAACAGCTGTCGAAGACCCAGACCTGTGAACATGAGAGCGGTTGTGAGAAACACAGTTTCTTTAAATATGTGCACTTATGTTAATATCTGTTAGAGATTAACCAACCTTTTCAAATTGTAACATATTCAAATCTGTAATTTGTGATCCAAAGGCAATCCATAGTGAAAAACGGGATTAGCATAAATTTTAGCTTGGTTCACGTTGATCAAGTAAGTTCGATAGAGTTGCTAAGTTTAGTGTACTTGCCATGATTTAGGAAAGAGAGTTGGCATTGGTAAAGTTGTCATAATAACAGTGGCAAGAAAAATTAAGGTATATGCCAGCAAAAGAAGAAAAAGATATCAGCAAACAAAAAAATGTGGATCGCCTCAGCCAGCAGTAGCCGTACAGTACAATCTCGATTATTCGAGGTTGTCGGGACCGAGGCTGCCTCGTATGATGAGAATCTCAGATAATACAGAGGCTGCTAATATTTTGGGCTGGAGTGTTACAAAACTACAATATTAAGTTTAATACAAGTAAAATATCTGTTTCTATCAATGTATAGAGTGTGTAGACCAGTAAAAAAGAATTTCTATTCAAAACTTATTTAAATACAGTACCTTTATTAAAAAAATTTGTCACTCTTGGTCAAGGAACAATACATTCATCAAGGAAAATCGTCATTTGTCATGTAATGTCTGCTTACATTCGAACGAACGTTTGTGATTGTGGGAGTTCCATAACATCAATCATGGGTGAATCTAAGCCAATATGAACCGATAGGCCTTCGACTCGTTTCTGCGTTAATCTCATAAAGCCTCAAGTGGCAAATAGATCGGTGAATACTTGGGCAAGTCATATTCACAGTTGTTTGACAATAGTGAACTCCTGCCTTACATCCAGCAGACGACTTGATCAATTCATCTAATTGTGATTTTGATTCGAACACAATTCAAGGGGGGGAGTATTTGTATCATAAAATATTACATTGCATGTTAGTTTACATTATCAACTTAAGTAAATGAATAAACTTGACAAATTACTGATAGTATAATTATTTACTTTAACAAAACACAAGCTAATAACGTTATTTCTATGTTCCGACTAAGCACAGAAAATATATAGCTTGGAACGATAACCCTCTGATAACCCTAAGTCTTGAATAACCGGAGCTTGGATAATCAGGAGTTTACTGTACCTAGTTCCTAAAAATGTACCCAGTATCAAGGTAGCTCATGCTCTCCTTGTTGTGAATGCGGTGGATCGCTTTGGCCAGCAGTACCTAGTATCTAGTTCCAAAAATGTACCTTGTACCTAGTCCTCCAGTGTGACATTCTTGAACAAGTAGCTCATGCTCTCGTTGTGAATGCGGCGGATCGGCTCGGCCAGCAGTACCCAGTATCTAGTTCCAAAAAATGTACCTAGTATCTAAGACATAGTACCTAGTCCTCCTGTGTGACATTCTTGAACAGGTAGCTCATGCTTTCCTTGTTGTGGATGCGGCGGATCGCCTCAGCCAGCAATACCCAGTATCTAGTTCCTAAAAATGTACCTAGTATCTATTAGGGCCTAGTATGTAAGACCTAGTACCTAGTCCTCCAGTGTGACATTCTTGAACAGGTAGCTCATGCTCTCCTTGTTGTGAATGCGGCGGATCGCCTCAGCCAGCAATACCCAGTATCTAGTTCCTAAAAATGTACCTAGTATCTATTAGGGCCTAGTATCTAAGACCTAGTACCTAGTCCTCCAGTGTGACATTCTTGAACAGGTAGCTCATGCTCTCCTTGTTGTGAATGCGGCGGATCGCCTCAGCCAGCAATACCCAGTATCTAGTTCCTAAAAATGTACCTAGTATCTATTAGGGCCTAGTATCTAAGACCTAGTACCTAGTCCTCTAGTGTGACATTCTTGAACAGGTAGCTCATGCTCTCCTTGTTGTGAATGCGGCGGATTGCCTCAGCCAGCAATACCCAGTATCTAGTTCCTAAAAATGTACCTAGTATCTATTAGGGCCTAGTATCTAAGACCTAGTACCTAGTCCTCCAGTGTGACGTTCTTGAACAGGTAGCTCATGCTCTCCTTGTTGTGAATGCAGCGGATCACTTCGGCCAGCAGTACCCAGTATCTAGTTCCTAAAAATGTACCTAGTATCTAGTACCTAGTATCTATTAGGACCTAGTATCTAAGACTTAGTACCTAGTCCTCCAGTGTGACGTTCTTGAACAGGTAGCTCATGCTTTCCTTGTTGTGGATGCGGCGGATGGCCTCAGCCAATAGGACGCTGATGTCCACCGTCTTGATCTTGTGACACTGCAGCTTCTGAATTTCATGAGGGATCGTGTTGGTCACCACCACCTGTCGAGAGAACGAAAAACTAAATTACAATTAAATTTTATCAAGTTCATTGTAATAAGTTGAAAAAGTCTATTTGTATTTGTACAAATGAAATCAAATCAAACAACAAATTGCCTACTGCGTTTCCACAGTAAATTTCAAGCCAATATAAGACCAGATTGGTTGGGAGACTTCTGATAGAGATTCGATTCAAATAAATAATTTGTAAGATAAAATATAGCCTAATTAACACATAGGTTATGATCATATCATATTATTTTTTTACTGTCTAATATATTTCATATATAAAGTAGACCAAATTACGAAGAGAAACAGGAAAATCCGCCACATAAATATGGTTGTCCCTTGTGAATGATGTGGGCCAGTTGATCTTTTAACTTTCAGTTACTTAACAATCAGTTGTTTTTTTTGCCAAAGAAGATAAGTTTTTGCCCAAATGTATACATCAGGAAAGATGAGGCAGTAGAACTGACGCCAAATCTTAAGGCCCAGTCCGCGCATGGGGAGGGGAGTGGGTAACTGGTAGGGGAGGGAGCGAAAGTCGATGGTGTACTAGCCTGGCTGCGTACATTCGGCAGCTAGCACATAGTTACTGCTTATCTGTCAATCAGAGTAATGAGACGCTTCAATAAATACTCTTGAGATATTATTTTTAAACCTTATGCTGTATTTTACTTTAAAATATTCTCTTTGTTGATAATGTTTTTAGAATGACATGTAGTGATACGCGATTGTTGACAGCTGAGAGCAGAATGACAGTGTTGCACTCTGGCAACGCGTTGCCGCACATACGCACTAGCCGTCTTTGCTGCCGCGCATCCACTGCACTGGGCCTTAAGATTTGGTGTCAGTTATAATAGGTTAGTTTAGGTTTACTTTGGGGTAAGTTATGTTAGGCTAAATTAGGTTACATTTGGCATGACTAGTCAGGTTAGGTTTAGTTAGGATAAGCTAGATTATGTTTAGTTAGAATAGGTTAGATTAAGTTACAAGGCTGTTTAAAGCTATATGAGGGTAAGTTGGGCAACTAGGTCAAGCTAAATGGCCACCTGCTGCCTTTTTGACTGGCTTCGTGAACATAGCTTTATTTCGTCTATCAGAGAGTCCTTGATGAAGATAACAAGACATATATGTTAGGAAAGATGAAACGGCAATATGTTACTTTAGGTTTGCTTGGTTATGTTAGGCTACATTAGGTTTGACCAGGTTAGATTGGGCTAAGTTAGGATAGGATAGATTAATCTAACTATACGTTAATTAGTTATATTACGTTATAGTTATATTACGTAGTTATATAACTAACATAATATATATAACTAAAGTTATATATATATAACTTTAGTTTTATTATATGTATAACTAAAGTTATATATAAAAAATCTAGGTTAGGTTAAAACAAAGCTATAGTTGGTGCATTACATCTTGAGCTATGGCCTACTCCATTGCCAGAGCTGTCATACATTCTTAATTCTCAATGATCTGACTCAGTAAAAAACTAAACAATTAGTTTCTACAAACATCAACTGTGTTCAAAGATATAAATAGGCAGTTGTTAAAAAATGTGTAACGTCTGTTAGAAAATGTTAACATATCAGGCTAGTATGACTTCGGATATCGGCCGTGGTATTCTGATGACTTTCATTCCAGTCCAACTGCTTCAGGTGTAAATGGTTCTCACAGGTCGAAATAAGACGCACCAACTGTAAGTTGCGCTCAAGCTACCCGGCCACTGACTGACTTTTAACTGGCATCATGTTTTTGGCTTTAACTCATCTAATGGCTAATCTAATGGCTAAATCTAAACCATTAGATCTAAATCTAAACTCATCTAATGGCTAATCTAACCCTTGTGGCCCAACTATAAGGAAGGCACTTTGACCAGTTCAAAGCCCTGGATGCAGGGCCATTGTGAACGGATTTTCAAGTATCAAGTAAGTAAGTAATGGAAAATCCTCGTTGAAGATAACAAGATGTATATATTAGGAAAGATGAGAAAGTAATAGATTAGTTAAGGTTTGCTTGGGGCTAGGTTAGGTTAGGTTTGACTAGGTTAAATCAGGCTAAGTTAAGATAGGATAAGTATAGTTACATTAGGCTAGGTTAGGTTTGGGACACAAGGCTATCTAAAGCGATATAGGGCGATACATCAGTTAGATTATGCTAGGTAAGGTTAGGATATAAGGGCCTGTTTGTTCGACGCCCAGTACAGTGGACAGTAACACCTTTAAACAAAAGAGAACAAAAGAATTTTTTTCTACTGTCCTTCTGTCTGGTCGTCGTGCAAACAAGGCCTAAGGCTAAATTGAACAAATAGGTCAAGCTAACCAGCCACCAACTGTCTTTTTGATGTTGAGTTAGATTAAGCTAGGTTTTGTGAAGACATAAAACTATATGACACTATACAGAGCTAGGGTGCCTAAGTTAACGGCCACTGACTGTCTCTTTGACGTTTAGTTAGGTTAGGATGTAAGGCTAAGTTGGGTAGCTAAGTCAAGCTAACCAGCGAACCTATCTTTTTGACGTTTGGGTAGATTAGGCTAGGTTAGGTAAGGATACTAGGCTACATTACATTACATTACATCACATTACATTACATTTCTTGAAATGGCGATTTAACCAGGTAGGTATTTTAAGCCAAGTATGGATGACAGATGGGTGATGGATGAGTGAAGAAGAGCCTATCGCAAAGGTAGTTGGGCTCGCTTGTCATCAAAACCCTGTGTGTCATACAACATGTCATCATGCTGCATACAGCTTCCACAAGCAGCAGCTTGACTGCTTCGCGGTATGGGGATATATGGTCGTATCGGTTTAAGCAAAAAACAAAGCAAACAGCAGAGTTTTGGAGCTTTTGGATCCGACCTAAATCCTCTTTGGAAAGGCTGTTGGCATATGAGAGAAAGCAGTAATAAAATACTGATAAAATCAGTGACTGCACAATATGAAATTTTGCGGTTTCTGGCAGAAGACTCCTAAACCTATACAGACCTCTTAGCCTTCCCAGGGCTCACTGGGAGGCATGCGTTACCTGATTTGAGAAGGAAAGATTTTTGTCAAGCACCACACCAAGTGTCTTGATCTTGTCACAAATTGCCAGCCTTTCGCCGTCAAGTGAGATGCTCTCTCCACTATTTTTGAGAGTCTGTACTAGGCTGAATGGTGCAGTGTGCAAAACAGTACACTTATTAGAATTGAGCTTAAGGCCATTGTCAGCAGACCATCTAGAAATGTTCTGCTGATCAGCGTTGATTTGACGGAAGGCCTCCCTCATAAGCTCAGGAACATATGACAAAAGTAGCTGGGTGTCATCAGCGTACAAATGAGCCGTGCAGTGTTTTACACAATTGCACAATTACACAATTCCTAATTATTAGGAAAATCAGCTGTATCTAGCGTGTACAGGATAGGCCTCAGGCAACTGCCTTGAGGAACACCTCGCCGCTTTGCAATTGGTTCCGATGTTTCACTCCCTAGTCTGGTGTCCAGCAGTCTGTCTTTGAGGTACGATTGAACCCATTTAGTGATTTCTTCACCAAATGCAAAGTAATGCATTTTTGAAAATAATTTTTTTTCTCTATAGAGTCAAATGCCTTGGAATAGTCTAGCATTACCAGGGTACTGTGTCTACCCTTGTCTTTATTGTCAATCATATAAAGTCATATATAATAATATAATAAACATATAAAACATTCAGTTAGATTAAGCTAGGTTAGGTGAAGATAAAAGACTATACAGGGCTAGGTTGCCTACTGACTGCTTCACCTCGTCTATTGGGGAGTCCTCGATGAGGCGAGGGGCGTCGGAGCTGAGCAGCCCGTGGGTGGCGAGGACGTAGATCTTGTACGCGCCTCGCTCCTTCAGCACCTCGGCCGCCGCCACGAACGACTGCACGTCGTCCACCATGTCGTCCTGCGAGAAACACAACCACACCATCTCAGCGTTTCTATGATGTTTTGATGAAGAAGATATCGGAAAAGTGAAAGACAGAAGAGGGTAATAGAACCCTTTTTCGTTAAAAGGCGATTTTGTTTCCCAAAACAGTTAATACATTCTTATTTCATAAATTAGGTCCAGTTACGGAGAGGAATAGAGCGATCCACCAACAGAAATACAGTTGTAACTATTATGGTAACATGTGAATGCATAGGCAAGAAAATATTGACAGAACTCCTTCTTTGTTGGAAGCACATGAAAATATGTTCTTAAATGTAAATAAATGATTAATGATTAAAGGTTGCCAAAACTAAAATACCAGCCGATAAATTGCACAAATATGTTGCATATAATTTTTTTTCATAAGAAAACTCTCAGTGAAAGATGCAGCACATACCTTTGTTGATGAGGTGAAACGTAAAAAGAATGTGAAACGTGACGGTTCAAACAAGTCGTGTTTTTTAGCAGACACTTTGAGGGATTACCATTTTTGCCACCCGCCAGGAAGGCTGTCCAGGACTACAATATATTCTTATTTCATAAAGTGGGCCCAGTTACAAAGGGAAATACAAAACTTACCCTTATTACTGATAAAGACAACAAAACGGCTACACCCTATAATTTTCAGTTGATAATAAGGGTACTATCAACTGAAAATTATACACAATTATACATTATTTTTTGTTTTATTTATGGGCATCACCCACCCAAGGTTTTTATGCGGCGTTGCCTCCAAATGCAGCGACAAAAGTAGTTGTTGTCTTTGTCAGTTGTTAAAATTACTTTTACATAACACGACACATACACAAATAGCACACGCCACATATATCCCGACGTTTAGAGATAACAAAAATAACGTTTCCCGTTATCAAGGGACATGTCAAAAATTACGACCGACCCGAGCCGAGCGCCGAACCACGACTGATACATTATTTGCTAATACTACATAACCCCGAACAAACACAAGTCGAATAGCTTTCAAACATCAGCTTAAATCGCAGGTTTTAAAACAGCAGTTACTATTACGAGTTATTAAAAAATAGCAGTTACTGTTGTAACAGTTACTAAAAATAACAGTTACTGTTGAAATTGTTATTAAAAAGTATCAGTTACCTCTGTAACCGCTACTGGTAATAAGTAACGCTTTGGCCAGTTACAAAAACCATAAGGATTACTTGACAAGTCTTCAGCCCAGGCAGCTAGGAAGCTGCCTGCAGGAGCATGTAAGGGCGTCACAGATGATTGTAAATTAATAACTATCGGCGACTCACCACCATGATTGCGATGCGGCCGCCGACGTCGCCGACCACGTTGATCGGAGGCTTCTCCTTGGCCGGGTGCTGGGGCACGCCGACTGCTACGCCAACCACGCGGGACAGCGGGGGCGGTGGCGGCGGCGAGTACCGGCCGTCCACCTGGTCGCTCTCCGCCTCCTGGCGACACAACAAATCAAATCAAATCAAAACATTCTCTATTCATTTCAGTACCATACATACATACATGGCGCCAAATATTTATCTTAACTAAACTAAAACAACAATTACTTAACTCCTATACCGAAACCCTCGCTGTGGAACGTTTACCGAAACCCTCGGTGTGTGAGACTCTCGTATAAGAAACAACAATGGACCACAGACTAATGGGAACCGAAACCAGCGGTCTCTGAGACCGGCATGTAATTGAAAATCGGGAGAACAATTACGGAAGAACCACTCAAACTTAAAACAAAGCTATGCGAAGGTCTAGGGGAAGGGGAAGGAGGAAGGTATTGGGAGGGGTAGCGTCAGCGCTCTAGCGATGTTGCCAATATCAACGAGTGAAATTTCCCTGAGGTCTGTAAGACAGCGGGTTCCTAGGATCCATACTGTATGGACAATTTGAGGTTAAAATGTGTACACATCGACTGTTAACATGGTGGAAAAATGTATATATATGTGTTTGTTTGTGTAGTGAAGTAAAAGCGTTTTTTAAATACCGACAATCATGGAAATGTGCTCAAGTTAATAATTAGATAATTACATGACTGAAGATGATTCGTCATAGAATCGAAACCGGTCTCTTGTAATAAAAAGATATTTGACATCTACAGGCTATACTACCAAATTTGGTGAATTTTAATTTTATAATACTAGTAAACCTGTTGCTCGAAATCGAGCAATTGTTATGTATTGATTTCAAAATAAAAATAATTATGGTTCAGTATTCTAGATCAATTTTATTAATTGTATGGTTGAACTTCCTGTTGTACTGAAATTTTTTACAAAAGCTTTTTAAAACTAAATTTTTTGTGGATACTCAGTCATCTTTAAGGAGATGTCCATGTTTCGCGGCCCTAAGTAGCGTATGACCCGTCTTAATCTCAAACCGAACTAAAATGGTTCAATAAATCTACTTATCATCAATGTTAAGTCTGTTTCTATTTTCTTTTATTTATATTTATAGAATTTATACATAAGAATTTATTTCTCCTTTTAGTATTTTTCTTTGGAATATAAACATAAATAAATAAAAATAATTATGGTTCAGTATTCTAGAGCAATTTTAATAATTATATGGTTGAACTTCCTGTTGTTCTAAAATTTTTTACAAAAGCTTTTTAAAACTAAATTTTTTGTGAATACTCAGTCATCTTTAAGGAGATGTCCATGTTTCGCGGCCCTAAGTAGCGTATGACCCTTCTTAATCTCAAACCGAACTAAAATGGTTCAATAAATCTACTTATCATCAATTTTAAGTCTGTTTCTATTTTCTTTTATTTATATTTATATTTATAGAAATTATACATAAGAATTTATTTCTCCTTTTAGTATTTTTCTTTGGAATATAAACATATGTATGATTATGAAAATAATGTTGTTAGTGTTCTAGAAACTAGTGTCACTCAGGTAAAAAAACCAACTGTAATTGTCTGTACAATACCCTATCGATATGACTCAACCGGCCTAAACAACAAGATCAATGTAATCAATAAAGCCATTATTGAAAAATGTGATAGTGTTAAATCTATTGTTCTTGACATAAACAAGGTATTAACAAGAGGGCTGTACACTCGGCACGGGCTTCACATGAGCAAAGTAGGGAAGGTAAAAGTGTGTTCAGCTCTGGCTGAGTGTATACGCATGAGTAATGTGATTGTAGGACCTGAAAGTGTGGCTGACTCAGAGGTTGAATCTTTTCCTTCTCTTGATGTGATTTCACTGTCCAATAGTAAAGAACAAAAAAATGTGTCTTTTTTAGAACAAACAAAAACGGTTCAACCAAACAGTTTACCTCTGAGTCAGGAGCTGGAGACTTGTGTCGCAACGGAGAGCGGGGGCATGGGCATGGCGCAGGGCTCAAATTGAGGGATGACATTCCAGAAAGTCTAATGTTTAGAATTTGTAGCTACAATATTAGAAGTGTTTCAAAAAAAATCCCAGAATTTACAGTTTTCCTGGAAGATTTTTCAGAAAGCCCAGAGGTTATTTGCTTGCAAGAAACATGGACAGATGAAAATAAAGTTGCTTTGTTAAATTCTATTCCAAACTATGAACTTGGTGCCAGTTTTTCACGAAATGATAAGGGGGGTGGTGGCACAGCGATCTTAGTAAAAAAGGGGCTTAAATTCAATGAATTAAAGTGTACTGACAAAATTTCATGTATTAATGGAATTTTCGAATATTCTGCTGTCGAGGTAACCAAGCACATTAATTCCTTTGTAATTTTGTCAATTTACAGTTCACCAGATGCTAAGTACAAAGAGTTTTTTGAAAAGTTTCAAAGTTTAATGGATTTTATTCTACTAAAGTATAGATCCCAAACTGTAATTGTTTCTGGGGACTTCAACATAGATCTTTTAGGAAACTAACCAGAAGTACACGAGTTTCAAAATTTAATGACGTCTTACAGTCTTTCACCTAATTTTCTCCAGGTAACGAGGAAATCAGAGGGTGGTGGTTCTTGTATTGACAATATTTTGACTAATTACAAACCAGAATTCTCAATTTTGCTTGAACCCAGTCTTTCAGACCACTCCATGCTTTTGATAGGGCTCAAAATTGAAGGGAAATGTCAATATCGGTCACAATCTCGTAAAAAAAGACACTTTTCTGCCAAAAATATTAATATTTTTGTGGAATTGCTGGGTAAATATGAAATTACCAATCTCAACCTTACTGGTGCCAACACCATCTCTGAGAAATTTGAAATGTTTCTCAAACCCTACAGATTGGCTTTTGAGGAGGCTTTTCCTTTAAAACAATCCAAATCCCAACCAAAGAAACATTCAGAAGGCTGGATAACTCTGGGTATCAGGACTTCTTGTGCCAGGAAAAGAGCCCTCTATGAGGCCCAGCGCGATGCTAACTGCCCTCGACTCACAGAGTATTACAAACGCTATTGTAAAGTACTCAAAAAAGTAATACAAGCATCCAAGCGTATGGTGAATGACAGATTGATCTTGGGTGCGAGGGACAAAGGTGTGGCAATGTGGGAGGTTGTGCGCAGGGAAACGGGGAGGACGCGGGACTCTAGGTCTAAAGATATTGTTCTCAAGGTTGAAAACAAGCAGGTTAGTGATCCAATTGATGTGGCCACAAATTTCAATACTTATTTCTGTCAAATTGCAAAACCATCATCCCAAACAGTGAAGATGCAACACGTTTTCTAACTTCTACCACCAATCCCATAAGTGGGTCAATGTTCTTAAGCCCCACAGATGCAGAGGAAGTAGGCAAAATTATAAAGTCCTTAAAAAACACTTAATCGACTGGTTGGGATGACATCCCTTCGTCAGTTATCAAAGCATCTTCTTCATTAATTTCCCAACCCCTAGCTGATCTTATTAATGAATCATTTGAAACTGGATCATTTCCCGATAGCTTAAAGCTTGCTGTTGTCAAGCCACTGTACAAGAAAAATAACAGTACTGACATGTCCAATTACCGCCCTATTTCCCTCTTAACTATTTGGTCAAAGATTTTTGAAAAGATTTTCCTTTCTCGCTTCATGACTTACTTATCTTCATTTAAAATCCTCACAAACTATCAATTCGGCTTTAGACCAAAATTATCAACAGTTGATGCAATTCTCTCTTTAATCGAAACCATTCTTAAATCTCAGGATGAAAAACATTATGTCTCTTCCGTTTTTTGCGATTTGTCGAAAGCCTTCGACTGCGTCAGTCACGACATCTTACTTACAAAATGTGAGTACTATGGAGCTCGGGGCATTGTTTCAGATTGGCTGTCATCATACCTTACCAACAGAAAGCAGCAATTGGTTTATACGGACAGTCATCATACCTTACCAACAGAAAGCAGCAAGTGGTTTATACGGACAGTTCAGGGAACTCTTTCAAATCACCGTGGATGCTCAATGATCGTGGAGTGCCTCAAGGTTCTATTTTGGGCCCGGTCCTCTTCCTAATCTATGCAAACGACCTCCCACTTGCGTTTTCTAAGGCCTCAGCTACCCTTTTTGCCGATGACACTACTTTAACAGTGTCAAGCAAGAATCTGGACTCTCTAAACCAGCTGATTGATGCTACTCTAAAAGAAGCAGAAAGTTGGTTCTCGGCAAATGGCCTAGCTCTCAACAAGGCAAAAACCCAGCTGATAAATTTTTCCGCTCAAACAAACCAATCTTACAATTTAGAAATTCAAGATATTGGGGAAGTGTCATCGGCAAAATTTCTGGGGGTTACAGTGGACAGCAATCTGAAATGGAAGGATCATGTGACCTCTCTGGCATCAAAATTGAATTCAGCAGCTTTTGTTTTAAAAATCTTATCGAGTGTAGTTAACTTCGAAACAATCAGAGCTGTCTACTGTGCCTATGTCTTCTCGCATCTGAGGTACGGGGTGGTGTTTAGGGGGAATTCTGTTGACAGTGGCAAAATTTTCAAAACACAAAAGAAAATCATTCGAATCATATTCAAATTAGATTTCCGACAGTCCTGCAAACCTTTTTTCATCAATTTCAAAATTATGACATTGGCATCCTTATTCATATATGAAATCCTCTGTTTGTATGTCTCAAACAGAGAACGATTCCACCAAGATCAGACCCAACATAGTTATCAGCTGAGACACCAAATTTTACAATACCCAGTCCACCGCCTTGCACTGTATGAGACAGGAGTTTATTATACCGCTCTAAAGCTGTATAATAAACTCCCTCAAAACCTAAAAATCCAGCAACCAATCCACTGCTTCAGGGCTTCCCTAAAGTGCCATCTCCTAGGACGAGCCTACTACTCGGTTGATGAGTTTTTGAACGAGTGACGGAGGAAGTATTTTATTTTATTTATTTTATTCATTAAAGGTTAATGTATTTTGTTTTTATTTTACAATGTTTATTTGTTTCTATATTTTAGTAATATAAGACAATAATTGACAATACATATGTTTACCTGAGCACTGCTCAATATTGTAAACCAATATGTGGAAATAAAGAATTGAATTGAATATGTAAATATTAAGATCTTCACACATGTGATTCCAAGCAGTGGCGGCTGGTGGGTTAAATGAACAGGAGGACTCACTTACTACTAACTACTAAAAGAGCATTAAGGATTTTGTGTATTACACTTACCTTTGATTGCTATTCACAATTTCATGGTCTACCAATATCCGCTGAATTCACTATTAAAATAATAACAATCAATTATCACCAACCCTAGTTACCGACTCATTGGAGTAAAAGAGACACATGAAACACAGAATGTAAACAAATAACCTCACTTTAGCTCCCATCCCTCAACGTTTAGGTTATGAGGTTAGAGAGATTGGTAGGTTGCTATGGTTACTAAAACGAATAAACAACAGTTGCACCAACATGAATCGTGCAATCATAACGGCAGCAAAGGTTCAGCTTTTTAATGTCCTAAACAGATTGTGGTGGCTGCACTGATTACTGATGTGCGCGCGCATCTTCGGACGCTGCCCCAGGCTGCGTATAACACAACACGGCAATGACGTCAGAGCACCCTATCCACTGTCTGCTAGATTTGCCATAAGATAGCATGCGTTAGGATTGGGACGCTCCGGGCAGCGTCCGCGAGATAAACGCGCAACAGCAGTTGACTCCTAAATACTTTTGCAAAATATTTCGATGCTTATAGTTGAAATGAATTCATCATTAATGGTCAGTATAATGAAAATTAGTGGTTTTTCACTCTTTGTCGGATACATATGTAAATTAATTTAATTCAGTATATTTGAAAATCTTCTGGGGGGGCGGCGTCCGAGAGTCCTTATGGGCCGGCCGCCACTGATTCCAAGTAAATGTTTTTAAAACTGAATTCTGACCTTAAGTATGTATTAGGATAATAGTTTATTTATTTACATCTTCCATCAACTGAAATGCCTCCAGCTCTACATGCAATGGTTTCAATTCCATTAACAACATATGGCTTTGCTGAAAAACTTTGTTTGCTCCAATCAGCTGCTTTATTTGAAATTTCTATTCCCATGTTAAATCTTATGGACTAATACGAAACTTTAAGGGCGTCTAGGGCTCTTCCCTATAGTCAAACCTTTTTAAATTTTATTTCCTGCAAAACTTCACGCCAAGCTCTTTCCAATGACACCAAAAACATGAAAATCGGTTCAGTAGTTTAGGAAGAGTTTTTGTAACAAAAAAAACTGCTTGTGTATTAAATAAGTATAGATAGATAAGGTGTCAAGGCTTCAGCAATCTATTGGTAAAAAGTTAAACAACAATTTATAGAGGTGCACATAAAAAGTTTAACAATTTTTTAAATTCTTTTAGATTTTTAGAATTTTTTATGGAGCTAGGCAAGCCATTATACAACTTAATACCTGAGTAATAAGGCGTAGTTTCCAAGTTGGAAGATTGATGCCGGGGGTATGTAAGGTTATCCCTGTGCCTGGTATTATAGCTGTGAAAATCTGAATGAATAGGAAAATTTGCCAAAGTTTGTTTGATAAAAACGGTTATATGCAAGGAAAAGTAAGAACTTCGTTATTTTTGAAAATTTGTCTGCAAGAATCTTTGGTTTTAAGTGAATAGATATTGCAAAGGATTTGCTTCTGAAGCTTAAACACCTTTTGTCCCCTATCTGAATAACCCCAAAAAATTATGCTGTAGTTCTGAAGGGGAAATACATATCCATAGTATACCATCACAAGAGTGTCCACATCAACAGACCTTGACAATATTAGAATAGCAAAGTGTGCTTTATTATTTTTTTAACTTCTACAATATGATTTTACTATGTTAATTTTATCATCTAGATCCATCCCAAAGAATTGATTAGAGTTTGCGAAATTACACGGAAAGTTAATATTCAATATGCCCGTTGACTTTGGATTGTTTTAATTTTTTTTTTAATTTGACAAAGAGTGATTTATTTCTTATTAGTACACAAGCGGTCGATTTTGCATTCAAGTTAAGTCGAATCAAACTAACTTGACACAAAATGGTGCATTCAAACACGTACATGGAAAGGCATCAATGAGGTTAAGTAGCTCAGAGGTAAATCACTGACCTTGAGTGTCAAACGTTGCTGGTTCGATTCCAGCCGCGGGCAACTCATATTCCAACATGAGCAATCACCTCTAGCTGGCCTGTGTACCGCTTACCTTCTGTTCACCATGGATGACGGCGATTCCCAGGCGCAGTCGCTCAGCATACGACGTCGCCTTCTTGGCCGACCCGGGGTTCCGAGCTACAATCACTGCGTTACGGTAGTCTGGGATCTGAAAAAGGAACATTAAAAAATCTAAGTAATTTTGTAAATACGAAAATTCAATTTTACAAACATTTAATTTGTCATAACAAAAATGTACCTTTAACCTCTTAAAGTCCACGCCCACGTATACGCGAAGTTACCCAAACTCCGCTGCTGGGCCACGCCCGCATATACGCGGGACCGGGGCCTTGATTCAAACTTGGCGCTCTTTCCGCTACGGGAGAAGTCGGAATGCTTCGTTTTACTTCGGTTACGTTCGGGAATAGTCAGGCTGTCTCTGAGATTTTTTTTTTGCTTATTAGCAGTCTGCACCACTGAAATTCTATAAGTTGCTTTGTTGACAACTTACAAAGCTGGCCCGTGTTTGTAAACACTCAGCAATGGCGGACTGAAAACTTTTGATTTACCGTAAAATTAGTGAATACTCTGAAATTAGTGGCCTGATTTTCCGGACAACACAGATAGTGAAAGTGACGATGAAATAGATCAAGAAAATTGTGAGTTGAGTGTTAGTTTGTGAATACTGCGAGATAATGCTTTAAAAATACCCGGCCTCGGGGTTTACAGGAGTCCCAAATTACTTGGACTTTAAGAGGTTAAGGCGATGGTTTTTGGATGCGGTATTCCCTAACAGAGATTAACGCCTGCACTGGTGAGTAAGACATTCTTCCACAAGACCATCCTCTACACCAGTTTGTAATTATTTGGCAAAATTTTGGTTCGGATCCCACTTTAAACTATAGGTCTCTTAATTACCACCAGCTGTTGGGCTATTGATTAACAGTCTTGTCAAAGGAACATGTCGGCCTTAGTCTTTAACAAGACTTTAAGATCATCCTACACTCACTCTCCACTCGTGTTCGCCTTAATAGGGTGGGTACACCAGTGAATGACCACCCCCCAGTGAATGACCATCCCCCAGTGAATGACCACCCCCAGTAAATGACCGTTTTGCTAAACAAACTTGTTACTAAGCACTTACTTTAGGTTAACTAATTATAAATAAGCGTAAAACCAGCCTTGAAATATTGTTTAACATTTATCTTTCATTGGTTAAAATTGGTGGAGTTGAAAATACTTTTAAAACATATTTAATATTGAGTGTTCGACTATCTTCGATTTTGGTGTTTCCTGCTATACCGACTATCTCTGCAAGGCTTAGCTGGATTTACATTGATTCTGTATTTTATGAATATTTTTAAAATGTGTCACAATTAAATAATAGTTAAAATACTATCTTACAATTTAAAATAAATTTTATTGATCTACACATAATATGATAAATTATTACTGAAGGCGGTCATAAATTGGAACATAACTTGGACAAAAACCAGTTAATGACCAGGGAAAACCTTTGCGGTCATTTACAGGAACAAGAGCAGTCATTTACTAGCTATGATCTATACTCTCAGCTGTATTTATTCTTATTCATTGTTGTCAGCTGTCATTCTCACTTTTTTGACAGTTATTCAGCCGAAAGAGACTGGTCATTCACTGGTACAAGGTCGGTCATTCACTGGTGCAGTCCTGGTAATTCATTGGAGCATTGACATAGTTGTCTTTTAATTAATATTATTATAACCAGTATTTTCATTAAGTAACCAATTCAACTAATATCTCTTAATCCTTAAAAAATAAATGAGTTTTGTATGGTTAAATTTCTGTAACTGTGACCGGGGTTTGTTGTCACTGCTAGTCGTCTCTGGAATGGCTTGCCAGAATCCATTATGTCTCTGGAAAGTCATCGTCGGTTTGTCAGCGGATGTCCTTTGCCGGTGCGTCCTAGGGGGTATGTCTTCTGCGTGGATGCTGATGGATGGAAGTTTGTGTGATTGAGTAAAATTTATGTTATTTTTTCTTTTTGTAAATATAATTTAAGTTTTGTTATTAGAGCAAATTGTGAAACACTATTGTAACAGATTAAGTGTAAGAAAGGGCCAAGTGGCCCTAACTTTGCCTGTATAAATAAATGATTTTTCATTTCATTTCATTTCAATAAGGGAGGTATTAACATGCAGAAATGTCAAATTAACATGCGATGTCGTCCTTAACCGGTCATTCACTGGTGCACCCACCCTATACCCCTTACTAGTGGTCTGTGTCTACATGGAAATCTAATGCAATTTGTAGCCCCTCGTGGGCAAGAGAGCTTTTGATAGTTAAGGCACCAACACTGGGTATAGCAACGGAATTTGTCACGATTAGAGGATGTGTTGAGGCTGTCTGTTAGTACACAACTTCAGTTCCGCACCGGGGGAGGCTGTGCTTGAGTGAGGGTGTAATTGGTGACCAAGATGAAGGCAAAGATGATGGCCACTTGTACCTCGAGGCCCACATTCAATGGGTAAAGATATATCTTAGCCCACCCAGTCCAAGCTTGGCTGAACCTATTCCATCTACCTATTCCTTTTCCCTTTTCATTCCTCAGTATTAATCTACTAAAGGCTAGGGCCTAAGGGATACTACAGGGGAAGTTCCCTCCCCTTTCCAACAGCTGTACAAAAAGGCAAAAAAAGGCTGAAGTACCCTCACAGGATTCAGCCCCAGGCCCAGGCTTCCTATTCCCCCCTACAAAAGATGTAATATGAAAAAGAAAATGAGTACAGTAAACCCCCTGTTAACCGACCTCGTTTTAACCGACGATAGGATTATCCACCCTTGCTGGTCAAATATCAAAGATTTTAGATAGTTTTAACTAGAGGTGTGCGGATAGTGATTTTTTGGATCGGATCGGATTCGGATCGGATAGCTTATGTTCGGATCGGTTTCGGATCGGATAACAACAGGTTCGGATCGGATAATACCGGATTCGGATATTTACGGCGCGGCGTAATGAGCAGATTTAAGTTTTCTCAAAAGCCTAAGGTAATTGCAAGGAACTACCATATCATCCTAATGTGTAAGGTAAGATTTGCCTTGATAGGGTTGAGTTGTTGATTGTTGTGATATATTGTTTCCAATATAGGCCAAATGTCAATTATTAAAGTATGCAAAGGTTCAACTAAATATCTGTTGAGAATTTAGAAATTCGTTGATTCCCCTTAAGCATAGGTAGTATGTAATTAATTGAATAAGCTTATTAGGCCTAAATCAATTTCAGGATTTGCAACTTAAAAAATCCTTTTCCAATGCAACCTAAATTTGTTTACTATTAGGCCTCTGTCTTTTTTGTTCTTTTCCTTAGCCTATTTGACCAGAAACTAGGCCTAAGTGACTAGACAAAAGAATTAAATATAAAACTTGATTCACCAATCACCATTTATATTTACCTATGCATTAATGCCTGACAACCTAGATTTTGATTCACTACAATAACACTAAAAAAACAAAATAAGTCCGCAGTAAACTTAACCTAAATTTCAAGATAAGTTTCAAATGTTTAAGTTTCGGTATCAAAGCTTGGTCATTTAATTAGAACAAAGGTCTAATTGTTTTATATCACAAACAACAAGCAAACTCACTAATTATTTTCATAGACGTAGGCTGTCAAGTCGCATTGTTATCTAAGAAAGTCCATTTTAAAATTTTAATCACGTATTGAAAATACGGCCGGCCGGCTTTGACTAGGCTTAAATCGTCAAAGATAAATATTTCAGCAAAATAAAAACTTATTTGTGATCGTTCAACTTTCTATTTCTAGGTAGGTAATTGTTTAATTGATAAATAAAGTAAGAAGAAAGACTTTCTTGAGTTAATTCAGCTTTTAAGCAGACGACGACATTCAAAATGAAGTGATTTGGAAAGACAAAACAATGAATGAACAGGTTTGCCAAATCTTTCACAGCCCAAAATTATTGTACGCTTTTTATTTTATCGTATCGACAGGCCACGTAAGATATTTACGGCCTGAAATAATAGTCGTACGAAACATCAACACGACTATTTATTTATGGGGTATTCACGGGATATTTCGTTTTGGAAATTCAAGACGACTGACTGTTGGACACTGTCGTCACTGTCGGTCAATGGCGAACACTGATTTGTCTTGATTGCGATTCTCCCTCATACCAATCGATGTTTCGTCGGTAACGGATACTAATCGAGACAGAACTATTACAGGATTTGTTAACTGATTTAATGCTACGATACAAGAATTTATCTTAAGAAAATGTTTGTTATCGTGTCAGGTATTGCGCAGCAATCTGATCGTATACAACGATCTCGATTCTCGATCTTATCACGAGTCGCAATATCGGCAACCGAAATACATCGATTGATGCATACCACTACATAATCGCATTGTGTTGAGGCGTTGTTCTGGCCGCTATCGCAACCGTCGCATTTCAAAGCGTCGTTTTTGCTCCGCGATGTTTTCTGTCACTAATGTACTTTCGTCGGCAGTGACTTCTTTTGTTTGGAAGACTTTCCTTACTTGAAAATTTGATCTTACTTTACAATTTACCCCAAAAAATGCAGTCTATCCGATAGAGTCGGATATCTAGTCAGTCTTATCGGATAGTTATAAAACCCTCGGATCGGATTCGGATATCCGATCCGATCCGAATCCGATCCGAGTTTTCGGATATCCGCACACCTCTAGTTTTAACCGACCCTGGTTTCACAACAGTTCGGTTTTATCGCCCTTTTCTAGGAATTGTGGCATTTTCGTTCCCGTACGGGGCGATGAGAACGTAACGCTCAACTACACAGGTTGTTACGGGTTAAAATATTTTGAGTACAGCATTCATTCATTTATTAAAACGTACAGTAGATGCACTTCAGTGTACAGAGTATGATAAAGGTCTTTTTTGTTTATTTTCACCTTGTTTTGGGGATATTTCTGACAATGAAATGAGGAATTATTCTGGAATACAGGGTCAAAATTGTGTAATGTACTTTCCCAAAATCCACAAACCGCCTTAGAAGGATCTTAATAGAACCCTGAATCAATAGAGCTTATAATTTTTAGGTGTTTAGGGAATTATCTATTTTAACCGAACTTTTAAGTTATCCGACCAAGGTCTGGTCCCGTTTGGGTCGGTTAAGAGGGGGTCTGCTGTACGACACTATATTTCGAATCAAAACACAAGGCCAACACCGTCCATAAGCCCAATGCTAAAATTACCATCAAGCCTATAAAGTTTTCATCTGATATTATTCCATCAGCAGGTGGTATCTGTGTCCGCGGTACTCACACACTCCTGGATGTACTGCAGTAGGAAGGGAGAGGCACGCAGGTTGTCGACGGGACACTCGAAGAAGCCCTGGATCTCCTTCTGGTGCAGATCCATCGTGATGATGTGCGTCAGCCCAGAGTTGCACATCATCTTCGCCAGCAGCTTGGACACGATGCAGCCCCGCTTGCGCATCTTGCCTGCCGACACGCATCATCTCACAGTTACTGGCTTGAAAACTGTTATTTCATATTGTTACTTTCAAGTAACTGTTACTTGATAGTAACAGTTACTTGATAGTAACAGTTACTCGAGAGTAACTGTTACTTTAAAGTGAATGTTATTAATTAACTGTTATTTGAAAGTAGCAATTATTTAACCCTTTTAGTGCATAGGATCGCTCAGAGCGACGCGCATCCTAGGTACCGCTAGTACCGAGGATCGCTCAGAGCGACGATGGGTCTAACTGCATTAAATACCGGGATCGCTCAGGGCGACTTTTACATTTTTATACATATAAAATATATTTTTCGCTTTTACTGGCTGGAATTTGTGCCAAACGCCTTTCTACAAACCAGACTTTCGTTTCATGTCACTCCTGAACTGTCTTTATGGTTAGCTGAAATGACATAGGCCTACTGAAATGCAAACAGCTGCTGGAAGATAAATAAACCATGCATTTCATATGGCGGAGATGCAACTTTGTTTGTGTAATTTTTAGGCTAAGTTTTTGTTTTACCTATAGGGTTATTATTGAAATATAGTTTGTATTTTGATATTGTAGATCTTTTTAAATGTTAAATATGTTTCTAGTGTAAATATGGAATACGAACTGTTTGAAGTAGATTGCTTAGTGACATTCAACTCTGCATTGTTGCAAGGTTATCGTTTTATTGTGTCAATTCTTTACCTATTACAGTATATTGATGTTTTAAATATGGTTTTTACTTGTTTTTTATGTAGTTTCATACAAAACTTAATAAAAATTGCATCAGAGTAAAACCTAAATATATTTTTTATTGTAAACATAAAAAATGAATATGATGCAAACAATTTTTTTAATTTATTAACATTTATTTGTACCAGAAACGTGAAATTTGTCTTTCCTTTTATTTTGAGATAGTACAAGTACTTAGAAACAAAGTAAAGAGAGTTTTGTTAGAAAATGTTAAAATATAAATTGTTGGTGAATTTTTTCCCAAACGCTTACATTTTTGCTAAAAAAGGCCTGACACTTCGTGCAGGTAACAATGAAAAAAGGTCCGGCACTTTATATACCTACATTCAAAGTCAAAGTCAAAATCATTTTGTTCAAGAAAATTTTACATTAATTAAGGCTCCCATGCCCCTAACATGGCGCGGAGAGGAACATGGCGGGAGAGGAAAAATTACAATTTTAATTTACATTCATACATTATGACAGCCAGCAGTGAGCAAATGAGTTTGGTCTTATCAGTCCATGTAGGTAATATTTTCAATTTTGCATGGAATTAAAATTAATTAAAATAGAATTAATTAGCCTAGTTATTTTCAATAATTTAGAAGGTAACAATATTTATATACTTATAAAAAACAAAATATAAAATTTGAAAAAATTAACAACAAAAGTATCATATATAAAATTTCAAATATTTAACAATAACCAAAGGTAACATAAATAAAATTTACATTAATTTGTTGCTCCGGCACTAGAAGGGTTAAAAGTAACCGATATTTGAAAGTAGCAGTTATTTGAAAATAACTATTACAACAGTTGAGTCTCTCTCAAATAACCATTATAACTCGAGGAAGCCCTGGATCTACTTCTGGTGCAGATCCATCGTGATAATGTGCGTCAGCCTGGAGTTGCTCATCATCTTCGCCAGCAGCTTGGTTACGATGCAGCCCCGCTTGCGCATCTTGCCTACCGACAACCTGCTACTTGATAACTGTTATTTCAAACTGTTACTTGAAAGTAACTATTATTGAAGAGTAACTTGAAAGTAAATGTTTTCAAAGTAACTATAACTTGAAAGTAGCAGTCATTTAAAAGTAACCATTATTTGAATGTAACAGATAATTGAAAGTAAAAGTTATTTGAAAATTATTAAAACAGTTGAGTCTTTCTCTCAAATAACAATTGTGGGTGTTTACCAATACACAAAGGACAATCAGGAGTACATGGAATAGGCCAAACAGATTGTGGGTAAACTAAGATCAAGTATTAAATTAAATTTCGGAAAGCTGAATCCTCAAAACCATGATAATTCCGTCAATAATTTCCTTTTCACTTTCCAATTCACATATACTAAAGGTCAAGTCAAATTATGTGGCCGAGACTGTACAGCCAAATGCTAAAAATAATACTAGGCCACGTCATTTGATGTGTGCTACAAATTTTATACTATCATCACGATCATCACACTCATCCTTCACTCATATTCAGGGTAACGTCCTCCATGAGGTACCTGTCTCACCAAAGAATGATTAAGAATGATACTCACACTGCTTGCTGTAAGGAAGGTAGGGGATCACACCTACGATGTTCTTGGCCGAAGATGTTTTACAAGCATACGCCATGATTAGCAGTTCCATTATGTTGTTGTTGACGTCCCTGAAAAGAAAAAGAAAATATAAGAACCAGGCCCCCATCCCTCCCCTCCACCTCCAATCCTAATGTCTCAGCAGTGGAGTGTACAAAAGGTAACAATATATAGTAACCTTTATTCTTCATTTCTTATCTTTAAGGCGGCATTGAAAATTGTAACTGCCTAAGCTAACCAAACATAACCTAACCCAGCTAGCCTAACAATGTCACCTAACCTAACACAGTTAGCAATGTTACTTAACCTCACACAGTTCACAATGTCATGTAACCTAACACAATGTCAACTAACCTAACGCAGTTCACAATGTCAACTAACCTAACACAGTTAGCAATATCAACTAACCTAACACAGTTAGCAATGTCACTTAACCTAACAAAGTTCATAATGGCACCTAACCTAACAAAGTTAGCAATATCAACTAACCTAACACAGTTAGCAAATGTCACTTAACTTAACACAGTCCGTAATTTCACCTAACCTAACACAGTTAGCAATGTGAATTAACCTAACACGGTTATCAAAATGTCACTTAACACAGTTCATAATGTTACCTTGCCTAGCCTAGTAAGTAATGTCACTTACTTGGTCCCTGTCTGGATGATGTAGATGTCTTTTCCTCTGACTGAATCTCCGATCTCGACCATCGTCTCCCGATTTGTCTTGTGATAAACGGAACATTCTCCCCTCTTCACGCCCAGACGGCTACAACATTTGTATACATATTCTTAACTTCCTTGAAAACCTTAACAGAACCAGATAGTAAATTTACTGAAGTGATGGTGGTTATTACTTGATCATGTTCTTTTCTTTCTCCAAAGCTTATGAGTGAATAGCATTCTTTAGAACAGATAGTTAATTCAATATCTAAATTTACTGGTTATAGTTTTGATTTTTTTTTAATAGTGGGGGGCCTGTGAAATATTCAAATTCACTAGTAAACACAGTTTTATGTAGGCAACTAATTTTTAAAAAGCAGCTGTTTGAAGAAATAGAAGAAAGTAGGCCTAGTAATGCAATTTAAGGAAAAATTAGGCTACTTGTGAAAATTTGTTAGACTCAGATGTACATGTTATCTCAAATGAACAAGTAGAACAAGGTACACTAACAAGTACTCATCCGACAAAATGGATACTTTTTTTATGAATAATACACAAAGAATTATTGACATTTATTCAAAAACAATTTTATACCTCACGACAAGATTGGCTAGTTCTGGGTAAGAATTCCCACTGAACACAATTATCGGCCTATCTATAGCGGGGAGTTCATTATTTTTAACCCAACCACGAACCGGAATCATTTTTTTATGAAAAATTACAATTTCAACTTAAAAATTTAACTGGTTGAACATATATTACTCTACCAGATATTTTTTCATAAAAAATTATCACTGTAATTGAAATACAGTAAGGCAAATTACCCAGATTGGGCTTATCTAAAGTATTTGTATTTGCAATGATTTGTGTTCTTGAAACAGCCAGCTGAGACGGGAATCTTGACATTAAAATGGCATAATAATTAGCTCTTGCACATAATTCTCTGAGACTGAACTTGTGGTTTCTTAAAACTAAGGTTGAGTTAAATTGCTTATTCAGTGGTTAGGATGGGTAGGTTACATATAGAAATTTTTTTTTACAACCTGTAACAATTTAAATGATTAGTCTTTGAATTTGACATATTTATTATTCTATAGGCCTAGTGATAATAAAATGAAATTTATCTTTCCAAGGATGTTGAATTGTGATGTAACAGCAGTGTCTAAGCAAGGAACTAAGCCAATACAGTCGTGCAAGTGTGGGCCGCAAGCAGTAAGACTTACAACTACCACTGCTCAATAACAACAGGTATTTATTTTTGTTATTTTAAACAACCAAACAATTACATATACTACTGTACCTTTTTCCCCCTTAATAGATTTGCCTTAGCTGATACAGTTTTTCCACCACTTAATTTATATGAGTCTCAGTCCACTGTATACAGCATGTCTGCTTTTAGACCTTTGGCACAACCAGTTTTAATTAGGAAGTAAGCGTATTGTTGTTGTGCTCAAAAGAAAAATAAGTTAATGGTATTGTCCTTCGATGGGTTTAGCTAGACCTCATAAACCCGGGACATACTGCTTCATTGTTTTATGAACTAAGATTGTTTTACACTACCTAAAGTAGAACCTTTCATATCTGGCCACTACAGGATTAAGCCTTGGCTGAATTTCATATTTCTCAATTTTGACCCTTATTCCTGATAGCCTAAGTTAACCCAGCATTAAACCCTCTCAGTCCAAATTAGAATTTTGAGCCAGTACAGTACACCTCGGATTATCCGGATTAATGTTGCGGGACACCGATCCGGATAAAAAAAATCCGGATAATCAGAAGTCATTACAATATCGCCTAATTAGCGATCGCGTACCTTAATCCCTGCTAAATTGATGCTGCAAACGGCGTATCAAGACTGTAGGCCTTCAACATGTCAGTCTTAAATTTTAGGAGGAATTAATTAATTTTAAAGCAAATTTAAGAACTAAACTTAATTATTAATCATACAAATTTAATGTTAACTTTTACCGAACGTACGTTTTAGGTTTGGAATAAAACACCAGAAAAAAATATTTAATTTACTAATATTAAATAATCATAACTTAAAATAACTCAAACTTGAAATAATCATAACGAAACCAACCCAAATCTGAAAACTTATTACAGTAACTCTTCTTAAGAATAATGTAACACATCAAATGACAGCAATAAACAATCTCACAAAATTGCCGTAGGCTACGCCATTCTTGATTACTGCTAGCACCCCAAGAAGCAATCCAGAAAACTACATTTACAAAAATTCGGTATTGTACTGTTTACTAGGCAATGTGATTCCTTCAATTACTGTATTGTGATTCCAAATTCTTACAGTAATGTATTACATTTGCATTTTACTTTTAGAAGGCGCATTTCACCAGTAAACTTCCAGAAATCATGTTTTTGCCGTGATTTCAAATTTTAATTTCTCGGATGGACCGGTCCGCATAATCCGGATCCGGATAATGTGGGGTCCGGATAATCCGAGGTGTACTGTATATTGAAAAAAAAAAAAAAACAGGACTGATGCACTGCCATTTCGCCCTTGATCTGCATGTTTAATGTGGATTGAGTTATGATGATTTAAGTTTACAATCTACAAATTTCAATGAGAGCATTCAAGAATTTTTTTAAAGATTTCATCCTATTCCCGATAAAATAGGCTAAATTATCAATTCCAGGGGCAGGGCTTCATTAAAAAAAAAATACAATTTCAGAGGGCTGTTTCTAAACGATTTTTGTGAGTTAATAAAATTGACTTTGTATTTTGTAATACTAAGATTCTGTTTCAAAACCGTAAGGATACAATGGAGATGAATCGTAACTAGTGATTACTGATTAGAATCTAGTATTTGTGAAACACGTTTAGAATCACCCCCCAGATGGAGTAACTTACTGGAAAATGAATAGTTTGAGCAAACATTAATAAATTAACTTACTGCTATATAACTTATTAGGACCCAAAGTTATTTTCCCAAAGGTGAAAATTTCTGTATTAATTAATGCTTTTTACTTAACCAATCAATTAAATCATAGTCCTAGGGTAGGGCGAGGTAAAAAATAGACAGTGCTCAAGTGGCGTAAAAAAAGACTTGTTTATGTTAAACTCAAAAGTGTTAAATTTGAAAAATAAAAAAATATTGCAACAAAATACATTTATATCTTAAGTTGTCTAGGCCAAAAAATAATTTTTTGGGGAGTGTTTTATGGCATTAAAATATTTTCTCGCAAACCCTTGTCAATTTTGAGCAGAAAACTTTTGTTCCACGATGGCAAACTTTTTCAGTCAGGAAAAAATTTATGAGGATATGAGCCTATTATTGTTGTCTTGGTAATTCTAAATACTTTAGTGATATTAAGTAGGCTACAAATTTTCATTTACAAATTTTTAAAATGCAAGTAGGCTTCTTGTATTTTTTAACATATTAAAAAAACAATATAAAAATGGGGTAAAAACAAGACAAAATATGGTATAAACATTAAGGAAGATAAAAAATAAATTACAAAAAATTTTATTTTTAACTTATAATAACATGTTTAGGTATATTCTACGGATTAGAAAAATACTTGGAGTCTTCAATATAACAATAAATTATTTATTAATAAATTATTCATTTTGTGAAATAGGCGGTTTCCATGGATACCGTAAAAATTTTTACTTAGGCCTATTTTCATAATTCGTTTTTGCCCAAAAAAATTGGTTTAAGTTTTTCAGTACAGTTCTTATAGGGTTCACAGTTTTTTTATTAATAACTATTATATATATAAAACAATGATTTAAGTTACTGCTCAGTTTCAAAAGTTAGAACTGATTTATATATTTTTCCTATTTTTTCAATCTCTGTAAAGTGGGGTAAAAAATATGTTTTTTAACAAAAAGTATAAGAAATGCAACGAGCGATATGTTTTAAGTTTGTAAAATAAAAACTATTATATTTTCTGAAGTCCAAAAAAATTTTGTACAAAAGACGATCTTGAATTAGTTAACTCTTCCAGGTTTTTTCAAGCTTAATATTTATTAGTTTTTTTTGGAAAAACGTTAAATTTAACCCTTTAAAGGCAGACGGCCGTAACAGGCCCTTGTGGCAAAAACTACGTTCAAGGCCGGCAGCCGTAATAGGCCCCCGTGGTAAAAACTACGTTCGCGGCCGACGGCTGTAATAGGCACCCGTCCACTTTTTCTTCTTTACTGGCTGGTTGTATTTTCCAAATGCCAAAAAAATGATATTCCCATGTAGAGGGACATACGGGCTTTATGAATAAAAGCAAATATTGCCGTTTTAGCCTAAATTTCCTTGTTGTCTGTATAGATTTTCATGCCGTGATCGTCAGCTGGCTAAATGATGATTTTGTTGTTGTTTAATTTTCGTATTTTGTTGGTTATGTGATGAGGTTATTGTTTTAACCGACCAAATATCATTTATTAAATGAGTTTTGAGTGTTTGACGTGTTTTCAATGAGGAATGAGCAAAAGAAGTCGAGATAAATAACCTATAAGCGAAATCACCCAGTGTATGTAAATAACATGGCTTCCGCCCTATAGGCCTAAAAAAGGGCAGTGTCAATTTTTACAATACCCGTTCTAGTTCTATTATAAATTAAGGTAGGTACTTCAAATTTGGCATGCTAGCTGTAAATAAGTTTTACTTTATAATTATGAATGGTTTTTGGATGTAAACAAATTTATATATTTTTCATATGCGGTCAAAGTGGAAAAATATACATTAGTTAGTTAAAATATTCTTATATATATTCGTAAAACAAATTACTTCCTGATAACTTCATAATATAGGCCTATTCTAGTTCATTTTAAAGTCCATTTAATTAGGAACAATTTAAAAAAAGAATTAGGACCTATGAGTATCTGATAAAAATTTTGGAAATTATAGCTCTTTTACTAAAACCATGCACCGCACATGAGAAATGGCTTGGCCTTTTTCGCAAGTACCACAGTTTGGGAGCTGGCCTTTTCCGCAAGTTCCGCAAAATTATTGCTGGCCTTAAAAGGGTTAAAATATCCATAACAATTGTTCTAGTAGGCCTAGAAATAGAGTTGTAAAATAAAAAGTGTTGTATTGCTCATTACTCAAGCTACCTTTTTTTTCGAATAAAACTAATCTCAGTCATTGGTGTACCCCCGTGTATCAAAGTTTCAGTTCGATCTTATGCAATCGTTAAAATGTAGACTGCATACAGAACTGTAGCCCTGGTACCTCGTTGAGGCTATATTCATACCCAGTAGGCTTACAGAGCTTGCTTTTAGAACCGTATATTGAGTCTGCGATTGATATCACAAGCTCTGGTTCCACAGGCCTTAAGGGAGTTAGGCAACATTATAGTACATAATATTATTAATATTATCTTCTAATCATCACACCTTGAGTCATTCTTCAGACACATTGTGCCTAGGCCGACTAGCCTACTACTACTCATACTCATAAAAAATATTAAGAGATACTAACCGACTACTAACTTAAGGTAAGAGTTTGTTGTTACATAATAGAGCTGAAAATGTTGTAAATAGTATTAAACAATCACTACTGCCAAAGCTGTAAAGAATTAAACAATGATTGATGAAAAGAAACAAACCTTGCTATTAAATTGGCGAGTTCTGGATGAGAATTGCCATTTAAAAGCATTATATCCGTAGAGGTTGGACCATCCATTTCTAAAACCGAATTTTACAACACGGTAAAATGACTTAAATTCAGTAGAAAACGGACCGAATAATAGTGATTTATGTAATGAAATTAATTAACAACTCGTTTAGAAACAAGTTGTATCGTAGTATCACTCAAGGCAAGCTGATTGATAAAACAAAACAAAAACATAATAAAAACAATCGTTTCGGCTTTTCCCCACGTTAAAGTATGGCTAAATTTATAACCATGAAACTAAAACAACCAACAGCATATATATAAAAGATAAATCGAGCTTTAACTATAGAGTATTGGGGAGGGATAAATATAACACAATTTTAATAAAATTAAGACAAATTTAGGAGAGCTATAATGAAACTAACAAATGCACGCTTATCAGATTTCGCCAAAGTGTAACCTGGTGGACTGGTGGTCGGTGCCTAATACGGTAATAAGGTAAATATATAATAATTTGGTAATTTGTGTTTTTAGTGAGTCGATGGCACAGTTGGTAGCGCACTCGGCCCCGGTTCTGTGGCGGCAGCGTCGCAGGATCGAGTCCCGATGATGTCGCATACTTTTACGAGTAGCAGTACTGTTCATCCTTGTACTGTACCGGCTCACTCATTGGGTTTGATTGATAACTTCCACGCACAGGCCTGAGGCCCATGTGTGGGGGGGGGGCGAACGCAAGGTAAAAAGAGGCCCCCACCCTCTTAAAAAAAATGTATTATTCAACGATCCTCTGGTCCGGGGAAAAAATTCCCAACAGTAATAATAAAATTTTATTCATCAGACAGAAGTGCCAAGGTAGCTCACGTACAGACATTTGGAAAAATAGTTTTGGTCTCTAAATCGTGTTTTCTAAATTATTTGAAAACAGTGCTGATAAGGTAATTAACTGTTCATAGGAATAAAATGGATTGCAAATTTTTAACGGCGTTTTTTAAGTTTCTACAGCGTTTTGAATAAGAATGTTTTTAATGCCGCGCGCTCGCTCCACCGTTCACCTTCTTACGATAATCAGGGTATAAATTCCGATAATCCAAGGCAGGAAGGAGCGAAAGCTCACCTGGTCGAGCAACCCATGGGATTACGTGCCACCTTTCAGGCCGTTCGACACAGATTTTGGACGTTGTAAGAAAACATTACACGCGACCTGGCGAAAGACAAGTTAATCACGTAAATCGCGGCCTTGCTGTTACACTCATAGATAATGGTACAGTTTCGAAACGAAATAGTCATCCAAATGAATGAACATCGAAGGGATGTGTAGGGCTGATCCAAGGATGGATGGTAGGGGTGGTAAACATCCTAATCCACTTAAAAATTTAAATTGTACCCTTCAGTGAAAATGT
Source organism: Flexamia atlantica (assembly GCA_035578135.1). Taxonomy (NCBI): domain Eukaryota; kingdom Metazoa; phylum Arthropoda; class Insecta; order Hemiptera; family Cicadellidae; genus Flexamia; species Flexamia atlantica. The sequence continues at coordinate 3,780,160 of JAQJVK010000033.1, forward strand.
AATGTAAATGGCTTTGTCTGTAAATAAATAAATAAATAAATAAATGTTTTTCAAACTCACTACCATATAATTAACAATTTATTATTCATTGTGACCCTGGATTGAAATATATAAATAATGAAATAGAATTACCTTATTTATCCAATCTCTCAAGTGGATAAAATTGTGAAGCCAAGGCTGATCAAAATAGTTTTTAAACTTGATTTGTGTAAGGAATTATTCTAAAAATGTTATATTTTCATTAATTATCATGACTGATATTTATTTCACGTTAATTCTTGCAAACCCATATAATCCTCCATGAGATACCTGCTTTATTAAGAATGATTAGAATCTAAATGAAACGCAATTTCTGGTCTGCACATCATGCTCAAATCGGAGGGAATTTGTTTTTTAGCAAGGAAACACTGATTACAGGAAGACTAGAGGCTTGAAGGGGCTGATAGCCCCTAAGCATAATCCTTCTTTACTATAGTACAAAATTCCTTCTTAGAAAGTAGGTTTTTGGATCCACAAAATTATGATTATATCTAGCATTTGGTTTTAAGTAAACAAAGCCTGTCTTTTTACATCCCAATGGTTTTTTAAATGACAGCTATTTTACGCCATTTCTCATTTTATAGTGAGCTTTTAAAGCAATTTCTGTATTTTCCCCGAGCCCCTGGGATGGAGACCTTCAATTTCAGCCCCCTCCCATCATCCTGCGACCTTCCAAACGCCCATAATTTCGGCGCAAAAATTTCCCTTACGTAATTATATATAGATCATTTGGTATCAAATCTGCATCGTTATAACATAAACTAATCAAACGTACTTAACTTTTTATAATTTTAAATTATGAAAAAACTCAAACCCTTAATTATTATAAAATCCGAAAATCTTAAATTTAAAATATTTTTTGTTATAGTGCATTGAACGTGCATAGTTAGCTGCATTTTGAAAAAAATCAACATCTACCATATGGCTTTGAATCAAGCATTAGCACCACATGTTTAATGTAAACAAAGCAGACGTTTTTCAATCCCAATGCATTTTAAGTGGAAGATATTTTTCGTTATTTCTCATTTTCTGGTATATTTGGACATAATCTGATATTTTTCCCGACCCCCAGGGACCGAGACCTTTCATTTGAGCCATCTCCCATCATCCTGCGAGCTGTCAAACTCTCACAATTTTGATTGAAAAAAATCGCTTACAGAATTAATAATATAGATGATACAACTCTGTGGCACAGCTGTTTTAATTTCGAAAGATGTAAACAAATTAAACCCCATGTTGTTTTAATGGGGAAAGTTTTATTCTGTTGCGAATTTATGGTAAAAAAATAAGAAAAATGAATAGTTTTCCCTCAAAATTCACGTCAAGACCTTTAAAATAAGACCCCTCCCATCCTTCTACGGCCATCCAGTCACTCACAATTTCTTTACAAAAATTTGACTTACGGAATTATATATAGATGAAGGAAAAGTGGAAGGGGAGTAGAAAAAGAAATCTCAATTTGTCAAAGTGTCGTCTGCATTGTGCTCTCTCTTAGACTGGTGTTGGTGTTGTGAAGTGAAATGGAAAAACTAAAAATACTCGAAGAAAAACTTCGCGAAGCAGCTTGCATTGGTGATATTGATGCGGTTGCAGAACTACTTGCCAAAGGAATAGATCCCAACGCCAAACATAAAATAAATGGATGGTGAGATTCATAATTTTCCCCTCTACGGTACGGTAATGGGTCCACGTCAACTAGCAAAAAATATGTTTTAAGTTTAAGTAAATTACAACAACGTCAAATTTCAATAATAAAGCAAAGCCAAATTTAAGAACAGGGTTCATCCCATTTGTCTGTAGGAATAACTTGACTATGAGTAAATGTTTACATCATTAAGTACACCTAGTAGTTCTAGGATTTAAAGCCTTATTATATTTGTATAAGCCTTAAAATATTTGTTGCAGTGATGTTTCTGTTGTTATCCTTTGAAGTAGTTTATTGACAGTGTTATACTAAACTTAGAATGAATACAACTTAAAAGCGTGAGAGGTAGGGTAAATAGCAAACTTATCATTCGCCAACGACTGGCCAACCCCATGGAGGCAGACAGAAACACACGAAAATTTTTCACTTTTTGAAACACACATTAACTATTCAATAATCCTTTGGGGCTCTACCAAAGGAAATTTAAATAAAATATTTATATGGCAAAAAAAGGCCATCAGAGCAATAGCCAAACTACCCCCTCGGGCTCATTGTCAGGATTTTTTTAAACAACTCAACATCTTGACCGTTCCGTGTATTTTTATTTTTGAATGTTTGATGTACGTAAAAAAAGAAAACAAACTTCCGGAAGAAAAATCTCATTGTTACAACACCAGATTTAAAGTAAATTTTTCAGAATTTCATAAACTTTCAATTTTTGAAAGAAAACCGGAATATATTGGCAAGAAGCTTTACCAAGCTCTGCCAAGTGACCTGAAAAACATTCATAAAACTTCGCTCTTTAAAAATAAAGTTAAAAAATTTCTTATTCAGAATAGTTTTTATGACATAGACAGCTTCCTGGAGTATGGTAAAGAAAGACCCTCTGGATGTTAATTTCAAGTCGTCCCCTCCCACACCCAACCTAACCTAGGCCAAGTTGTCCTGACCACGTTGGGCAACTAGAAATGACAAGTTCCACGCCGCTCAACGGTCTACGGAACGCCGAGGGATGTAAGATGTAAGATGTAAGAGGGATTCTGAAATCTCCGAAAATTCACTAGTCTCAGTGTCACTATCCATTGGGTAATCGATAAACTTTCGGAACAAGACAACAACAACAACAACAATAATCATCCTACACTCTTATTTGCCTTAAAATACCCCTTTCTGGTGGTCAGCATCTTAATGGTAATGTAATATAATGTAATGTAAAACAAACCAGTTGATTCATCCAATGGGAAACGATGTTTTGACAAAACACCAAAATGCTCCAGGCAATGACACACTTGGCGGGATCTTGCGAACTACTCTCGTTGGTTTTTGTTTGTTTACCTGAGGGACATGCCTGGCACTGGCAAAAGATAAGTTAAATTTTCCTCCCTCTCGCGCTTCATAACTTAGTTGTTTTAATTCTTCTATATCAGTGCTATTGGCTTGTCAATGTATGTATTTGACTTTGACAGTAAAAATACATTCCCTACTCATTTAATAGGACTCCGCTGCATTGGGCCTGCAAGCGAGGTCACGTTGACATTGTAAGACTTCTCTTGACCAACAACGCTGACAAAAACATTGTAGCAGAGAAAGGCGAGACACCATTGTCATTGGCGTCGAAACCGGAAGTTCGCCAGTTGCTAGGTTTGTAATTTTGATATTTTCTTGTTTTGATAGTTTCTTGTTTGGTTTGTTTTTTTGCTGGTATTTTGAAAATTTTTTGTATTCTTTTGTTTAATTTTTTAGCCTACATTTTTTGTATGAAATTTTTGCGTGGATATAATTTATTGTATTTAGGCTCCTGCAGTAGAGTGTATAGTTATCAAAAGCTTGGTTATCCAAAACATCAGTCATCCGAGTGGTAGTGGCATTGAGCCAGCTCATTTTGCACCTGATCGTCTTGACCAGTAACAAACATGATTTACTACAGTCATAATTCACCAAAAGAGGGCATCAGATGTCTAAAATCCTCAGTCTTGAGAATATTGCAGAAAAACATTCAAAGAGCTGAAAATACTCACGGTAGTTAACCTCTACATCCTGGAAACAGTCACCTTCCTTCATCTTAAGTTACCTGAATCAACAAGAACAGGCGCACAAAATCACAACCATAACATCAGGCATGCCTCTATCAATTTCCTGTACTCAGACTTGCTAGGTATTCTGGTACCACAGAAAAGAAACCAACTTATGCTGAAGCAAAGCTGTGGAACCCCTTCCAGAAGAGCTGAGGAAGACTGATGAGAGTACTTTGGACGACAACTCAAGATATGGCTGCTGGCCTTTCTACCTCCTAAGTGAATTATATGGACGGACTTAAGATTTCTGACAATATGTACCTCATGACCCTTGTTCTTATCTCTATCATAATGTACAAAAGAATGTCAATAAACAATAAACAAATACAGCTTGAAAACACATTTAGAACCAGTTTGTAAACTGTGTGTCACTTGGAATTACTTTTATTTTAGAAAACTCTTAATACTCTTCAGTTTACAGTGTTGGATTTACCTCGTTGGTTAGTTATTTTTGGGATGTTGAAGCTCAAGGGCAAAAATTCCTTTCAGAGTTCTTGATTTCAATTTTAATCAAATCTGAACTTTATTGACGAACAAACAAAAAATAAACTTCTAAGTTAAAAAGACTGATTACAGTCAGAAATATAATTGAAATTTACCAAAAAATACTCATTTCCATAGGCCTCAAAAAAACAACCCACCCAAAAATGGGGTGGAAGTGGGGTGGTGTGGTGGTGGTGGGGTGGTCGGTGCAGCACAGGGGAGACATTTCGGGAGCCGTTATGACGTCACCAGCAATGGCGTCACGACCTACGATCTTGAAGTCGTCTGTCATCGTGTAAAACCTAGTTTACACTAGCATCTAAAAATGTTGTCACTTGGACACTCTAATTAACATTGTTGTTATGCCGATACAGGATCACCAAAAACAGCTATGTTAACACTTCAATTGTTACAACACCTTATTTATCATTAGAGGGATGCAGTCTTGAGTGACGACACAAATATTTGTTTTTACAAATATTTCTGTCACCACTTAAAACTGAATCCCTCCAATGATAAATAAGGTGTTGTAACAATTGAAGTGTTAACACAGCTGTTTTTGGTAAACCTGTATCGGCATAACAACAATGTTAATTAGAGTGTCTAAGTTACGACACTTTTAGATGCTAGTATAAACTTAGCTTAAGTTCGGGTATATCTCTCTGTTCGTGGGTGTAAATAAAACAACTCAAGCCTTCTACTTCCACGAAGTTTAAGTTATATTATATTGTTTTTGCTCTATAAATTCAAACTCATGCACCTCTCTATAGGCTAACTAGCTCATGCGATTTTCCTGTGCAGCAAAATCAGTGAAAGGCCTAAAGTTTAGATGTAAAACTCAATAATTGGCAAATATTGTACTAATTGTAGCGTGATTGAGTTTTAATATATCTTTAAATTCAGCACTGAATAGTTTAAGCCTACTTTGTGGAGGATAATAGGTCTGGTGAAAAGTTTTCAAGATCAATAAAGAAGTTCAGTAAGCCTACGTATTCAACTATAATTCATTTTCCTTTAGTATGATTTTTCATTTTAATGAAACATATTTAGCAATCATTAATGGACCGTAGCCCATTCTGTAACATAATTAATCAATTTATTCCATCATTCAACATTCAGCCAACCATTCATTCAACTGAGTTAGGAGCTCGGAGCAGTCCGGATGTACTCGTTTGATTCCGTTTATCTTCGTGACGGTTTCTTGCTTGGGCGAGAAATCTGTGGTCGATGTTACTTGCGCTGTTGAGATTCTGTGCTGTTCATGACGTCATAGTGGCTCCAAAAGTCTCCCATGTGCCGTACCGGTAGGGTGGTGATTGTGGTTGGGTGGAATGGTGGGTGGCATTCCATTGTTGTCTGGGGCTCTTGCTGGCCTTAACATAAAATGCGACCTTATGACACTGAATACACATGAACATTAATTTTTAAATGTCAGACTAAATATGTTAGTCTACTCAACTTGAAAGCAATCTCTGAAAAAAATCTTAACCTAATTTTTACCCAAAACTTTCTTGTTACACAAATGATTGTTCTCCCAGGCGCAGATACAACTTCATCTCCTGAAGAACCGAGCCTACCGATCGCACCAAACTACCTCAAGAACCCTCCGCTAAATGGGAAAGTCGACCTCTACCCCATCAACGGCATGAGCCATCGCAAGCAGAACGGAACGGAACACCCCCACCAGACCAGCCATCCCGTCAACGCTCACCTATCTCCAATCGAAGGTAACACAAGTTTATGAATCAAGGAAACTTATTCTAAGCACTCAGATGAATATGTAGAACGTTAAACATACACAAGTACAACTTACTTTGACACATTCCCTGTGGGCAGCACCATATGGCTCTCGGCAGGACTTCGCCGGGTTTGGAAGAACGCCATATGGTGCTGCATGTGTTCCAATTTAACTCATTAGCTGGTAGGCACCACCCCTGAATAGTTGGGAGATATTTAGTCTAACTTAACTGTTTTTAATAACTCATCTGTTTAAGTTGGTTCTAAAATTTCCCATGATTTAGCCACAAAAAGATGCTTCCTAAATGCCTCTTTGTTTATCGTTTCCTGCGTATCGTTGTTTATCGTATCAATTGGTAAAACTGATGGCCTGAATTTTTCTGACTGGTGACACTACTAACTTTTTACTAGTGGAACTGCATTTAACCTCTTTCAGAAGCAGTACAATGTTGCTCTTATGTATGCGAAAAAAATTTCAATTATTTAATATGGGTTGCCAAGCTTCGGAACGGCTGTTAAAACCGTTCTCAGCACCTCAGCAAACATGTTAAAATGAATACGTGTCTTTTAGCAAAACTGAAATATCCACTCTAAATGTAAAATTCAACTGCTGTGTGCATACAGTAGATTATTCATGTGTACCAGTATCGGCTACCCTATGTGAACAGATTTCATAAATTCAGATCAATCATTCGAATAGATATAGAATTCATAATAATTTTTGGTTATTTTACCAACCAATACTCAACTGGTGGGTTTCTAACTTACGGTGGACTCCCTCTTGTTTGGGATCGGGTGGTTCAGACATTGGATGGTCCGGTCAGCTTCTCGAAAATCAGTCTTTGCCAGAAATTCGTCCGTGGACGAGTTTCTCACGGCAGATATAGGCAGGAAACACACTGTTTGATAAGAATGCCTCAAAACAAACATAGTAAACAATACAAATAACTTTTTTTTTGCCATGAGATTATTTGATATAGAAACATAGTATCTTAGTTTTAGCAAATTTCCCCCATAGGGAAAAAGCTGATGTTACCGTAGTACTCATGGTAAGACCTAAGCCCGAGACCATGATAACTTTTTGTTTCAGGGCCCCCAGAAGCAAAAAACTCTATTCGTTCATTTTCATACTCATATATATGTGTATATATATATTGTATATATATATATATATATATATATGTATATATATGTATCTATGTGTCTTTAAGCATGATAACTCACATAAAAATGGTATTATCCTAATTAAATTTGGCATGGATGTGTAAAGTAGTAATTATTCAGACGAGTTTGTAAACCAGCCTGATCGGACCACCGGAAGGGGGGGTAAACCCCCCAAAAATGGGTTTTTTGAGTTTTTTTACATAGAAAAATAAAAATAATCCAATTTTTGCTAGCACCATTGAATTCAGCTAAAAAAACAAACAATTTAGTATTTTTGATCACTGTTCTATGTCCCAATGTTAACCTTATGGGAAATAAGGAAAATTCTATATCTCGTTTATTTCTCAACATGTCTTGATAAAACAGGGTAAATGGCCCTTTCTAGGTCAGATCTACTAAATATTGAATTAAAACCACCCAGTTTTCACATACCTGTAGCAGCAAACCTGCATACTCATTCCCCATATGGAGCTAACAAAAACGTGTCAAATCTCGCTATGTTGGCTTAAAATATGTTGTTTTGCATTTTGAGTATGCAGGTCTGCTGCAACGGGGGTATTTTTTTAACCATTAGTAGTCCTCTGATCAGTTCGGTCAAGGGTCCGGTCTGGTCCTGAGGTGTCCGGAGTCTACTGTACGTTCTGTCCGCAGAGCTGGTGCTGAAAGTGCGTGTGGCCAACAGCGGGGATCCGGACTTTATCGAGGTGGAACTGCCGACAACGGAGCTGACCTACTACACGCTGCTGCGCTCCTGCTGCGACGAACTCGGACTCAGTCCCAGCCAGGTGCTGCGCATCCGCAAACTGCCCGACACGGTGAGTCCCTGCTACCGATCCGATCACTCCTTCCAAGCTTAAAGGGTATTTTTTTATTTTTCAGGACGTATACTATGAGTTAAATGTTTTTTTACTCTTGAAAAAGTCTTAATAGGTTGTTAGGGTTAGGCTATTTTAAGTTAGGTTAGGTTCGGTAAGGCCTCAGTCCCAGCCAGGTCCTGCACACCCACAAACTGCCCGACACGGTCAGTCCCCAGCTAATCACTCCTACCAAGCTTAAAAGGATATTTTTTTATTTTTTAGGATGTATACTATGAGTTAAATGTTATTTTACTCTTGAAAAAAGTCTGAATAGGTTGTTAGGGTTAGGCTATTTTAAATTAGGTTAGGTTAGGTTCAGTAAGGTCTCATGCCCAGCCAGGTCGTCCGCATCCTCAAACTGCCCGACACGGTACGTGCCGAGTGGTTACCAACAATTATCGGGATTGCGAAGCCTCAATCATTTCCATGGTTAGGTTTGGTAAAGTTCTAACATTAATAAAATGGTTTAGGCCTATTGCTGGCAAAATACTGGTACAGTGTAGTCTTAACATCACCACCCGTAATTGATGGACCCCACCCCTAGCCAGGTCGTGAGCATCCGCAAACTGCCCAACACGGTGAGTCCCCGCTACCGTGCCAATCACTCCTACCAAGTGGTTGTGGAAGGATATATTGGTACTTTGGTATTATACAGAGGCATTTTTAGAGATTTTTTTATGGGATACCAAAAATAACTTCATAATTGGAAAGAACATACTTTAATTGATTTACTGACCAAATTGGACATAACTGTGGTAAGCGGTGTTTTTTTCTCCCTCCCAGAATGCAGCAATATTGGTGAGGAATAAATTGAAAGCATCACCGCCTCTAGCGGCCTCACCCGATCGCCACCCTTATTCAGTGTGCTGCAGCGGTTAAGTTAGGTTAGGTTAGCATAAATATGTTAGTAGGACTTTCCTCGTTTCATTATGAATCGAACAGTACAAGATGAGTCATGCTTTAGTCCGCCAAATAGCCTTCAAGTAGGCCAAGGTCAGGTAGCGCCCTCATCCCCTGTCAACGGGATTTGGCAGGCAAAAGTATGACTCATTTGGTATTGTTCGATAAGGAAAGTCCTACTAACATATTTATGATAACCTAACTTAACCTTAACCTTAAAACACTTAAAAATATATTTACACTTATACAGTACTATATTTACATAGTTATAGTTACATAGTTAAATAGTTTATATATTTTTAAGTAAAACGTTTTTTGTTTACATCCAGTACATGGATAAAATCCACTATTCAGTCATACATTGATAGTTGAGATTACACACATTACCACTATATCATGAGTTCCTTAATCCCGTTGGGGTTTTATGATGGTATTAGCAATGTTTATTCAAATCGTCAACAAAACTTATTGCTAGCATAACAGTTAGCATCTTGGACTTCAGTTCAAGAGTTCGCAGGGTCGATCCATGGTATGCCCACTAAACTTGGGGTTTGGACTACTTTTCCTTAAAACGTTTCAGTGTCTCTCCTGTCAAAATGCCTTAGGCATGGACACAAAGAAAAACTTACACAGTTGAGTCGAAGGCTAGGTACAGACCTAGGCTATAATCAAGATCTTCTAGCTCCACAATGTAATCCTATTGCTAGGCCTAGTTATTCCTCGGTCACAACAAAAATAGGTATACAGTAGAGCGCCGATTATCCGAACATCTATCATCCGAACCGTCGGTTAACCGAACCCCGTAATAATTCATATTTTGAACATGATTTTCAAGCAATTCGAATTTGTGCGCCAACCGAAACTCCCGTTGCGCCGGGATATCAATGTATTCTGATAATTTCTTAATAAAATTAAGTGAATCATTTTTGTTTGATAATTTTTGAGCCTTTTTACTATTAATAATTACGTTACATATATAATTTTAAAATGTTGTCTTTTCATGTTGGTTTAACCGAATATTCAGTTATCCGAACACCCCTTGTCCCCAATTTGTTCGGATAATCGGCGTTCTACTGTAGTTGATCACTCTGCCTTCAAATAGGTAAAAGCTTTACTTTCTTATAATGGTTTAAATACCTGCAATTCAGTAATCCACTTGTTGCTGGTAGCAACTAGTTTCGGTTCTTATAGAACCATCTTCAGGCCGTACAAGTAGTCAATTTGTTATCTTCACTGTAGGTGAAGGTTGTCATTGTAGATTAAAAAATAAAAATTCATATTTAAACACATGAACACGAACACGCACATTGACATTAACACAATTAAAAATGTAACGAGTACTCTTAACACGGGACAGGTGTGATGCGGCTGGGCGGAATTGCAGGTATTTAAACCATTGTAAGTATTCAAACGTAATCCAGAGGCTAACAACTTTGAAAAATGACTTTACTTTCTGGTCTAATATAAAAACATCTATCATTGTGTACGGTAATCTACAGGTGAAAGTGTTTTTGTCAAATTTTCTTACCTGTTAAAAATGAAAACAGGTGAAGCAGAGGAAAAAATAAAAGAACACACACAAAATTCTTGATATTCCGTCCCTTTAGGACTTCGTCAGAAGAGAGTGAGAAAGTTCTGGTACAGGACAATGGCTGTTCCACTGACTGGAACAGCCATTGTCCTGTACCACAACTTTCTAACTCTCTCTCTCTTCTGAAAAAGTCTTAAAGGGACGGAATATCAAGAATTTTGTGTGTGTTCTTATGGTGTTGTTCATTGCTTCACCTGTTTTCATCTTTACAAAGTAAGCTAGCTGTCTGTCCCCTTCCTTTTTACCTGATCTTCATAGCCTTCCTAGCCTTGAGCTTTTCAAAATAAACCTGTCAAATTTTCTTGTGTTTTTGGGTGGTAGATCACTCAGCTACGACTGCCACTAATTAATTTGATGAAACTTTTCAGTTGGCTGATGTTAAAACATATTTACAGGTGATCAGAAAGGATAAAGACGTCCAAAGGCTCAGGAATTTCCAGGAAATCGAATTCGTCGCCACCGGCTCCCATGGATTAAGCAAATCTCTTTCCAGTGGAATTTTATTCCCGGGAAGTGCCACTCCAAACGGTTACCAATCCATTCATCTGTACAAAAACCAGACGATCCTGTACTAATATTCACTCTCGATCAAATACTCTGTAATTGTTAAATTTATTTTTGTACTTAATTTTAATATTTCTACAAATCGTTTTCATATTTTCGTTTGTGTTTGCAAATGTTCTCATAAAACAGTTGAGTCCTTCTGTTCCAAAATAATATTGTCATTAGTGATCCTCGCTTCTGACTATAAATCTAACTTAAGAGGAGGTTGGAGTTGGCGGCCATATTGGATTTATACTCCATAAGAACCAATGTTAATTGGTATGCGGGATTTTTAGTTTATTTTGGTCGGAAAACTAAAGTTTGTATCTCAAATTAAAGCTCTTTTTAAACTCTACCGGACGTAGGAATTACATTTTCATATAAACTAGCCATTTTTTGTAAAATTGAAAAAAATAACTTTTGATTGCGTTTTTTTCCGTCATTTATCAAATTTATCGAAAATTGGCTTCCTACATCCGGTAGATAATTTAATTAAGATTTCTAATATTCGGCTTTCGAAATTATCTAATTAATAACAACGACAAATTCTCGCATACCAAAAAGCATGTCAAGCAAAAATTCAAGGTAAATTTGAGCTTCTGTTCTCGCTGATTTGAAGGAATTGCTATCGGGCAGCTGACTTGTGATGAAAATTAGCCATTCAGCACACGGCAAACGGCACTATTTCGTGCATTATATACGGCGGAGCAATATAGTTTCAAGCTTCGCCGCATCATTCTATTAGCAGCACCCGTCTATCCAACCTCCTCTTAACGACTGCTGACGACTGCTGTGTCTGTTTTTTTCAATAAAACATGTTCAGAATAGGTGGGGTTTCGGAACAGCGGGAATATACTGTGCCGTATGTTGTTTTAGTATTATGGTTTCACTGATGAACAACGATTCTGTGTATTGTTTCTCTTACAAAAGTAATTAGATGTCTCCAAAAGCACAATATTGAATATATAGTGGAACATAATACTTAATATTTCATAAGAAAAGTGAGGTGTATGATAATCTGTGATGGAATCCCTCAAACATTTAACTTTTACTAATGTGTTAATAAACATTTGCTTTGTATTCAAACTTTTCAGAGGGAAGTTAGCGTAGAACTTAGTTATTTTCATTACATGGCTTAAAAGTTAAATAATCAAAAGGTTAACAAAGTAGTCATTACGTCTCGCTAATACTTACATTCATTCAAAGTGCAATAACAGACTCGCATTAAATCTTTAAACATGTAACCATGGAGAATATTCGTTTTAATTGAACAAAATAAAAAAAATTCTTAAAAAATTGGATTAAGAATTATTTAAGTTCTTTTCAATTGAATGGAAAAATTATTTAACATCTTAGATCCTTGTTTCGATTAAAAAAAAAACTTTTAGCAGTAAAACAAATTGAGTGAGCATCTGTCACTGTCACAATTGTCAAGGTTTATACAGTTGACTCTCGTTTATTCCCAACAATTGAAAATATTTTATATCTCAATCAAAAAAAATGTGGATGAGATTGTGCTAACAACTTTCTTTATCAACCTGATGATGTGCTCATGTAGCACGAAAGGGCTGTAGTTGTTTTTTACCACAAGGATCAATTGACGCAGCAGGTAACATAAACCTTTCATTGTTGCAATATTTGATCCAGTGACTAACGAATCACAAAAAAAATGTTTTAGTCGAAAGCATAACTTGAAATAATTTTACAGGTTTTTAGATGGTCATCAGTACCATTTGAGTCCAAACTAGAGAAAGCATAACATAGAACTTTTAAAAATTCATGAATCAACACCATTGCAAGTACAGTCCAAGTCAAAGAACCTGGCCAAGTCCGCCCACAAGACTAATGTTGATTTATTGGGCCTGGCCAAGTTATTTCACTCAGATTATACTTCCTTAAATATAACTTAAAACAACAATTTTTTGGGAAAAAGACTGCAACGTTCATTGGTGCTGGGAATTTGGCATTAAGAGTCTAGACCAAAGAGTAGCTTTAGCACTGCTAGTGATTGTAAATATATGTAGATTGTTAGAATTAGTTTTGTATGAAATCACACTCATATGTCTGTATACTTCATCAATTTTAAAATACATTAGTTAAACATCATTTACAATTTGTTTCTGCACTAGGACGTTTTACATTCTCATTCATCGTCTTATTAAGAACACAAATATAATAGGTTTTTTTACAGTAATCTTGAAAATATGGTTATTTATTTGTCCTCTGTAGGTAGTTATAGGCATTCTTTTACCACAGTAACTGTATTTAAAATAAAATTTACCAAAGTTTATTAGCACTTTTAATTATCTGTCCAGATAAAACCTGAATTATTATTAGTATTCACTGGTTTTGAAGGCAATCAAGATAAATCATAAGGACACACAGTTCCAAGTTATGCAACTCAGAATGCTGAATTGCAAAAAATTGTATAGCTAGAATTATGTCACATAATTATGAATTATGTGGTGATATTAAAATTACTTTTTTAAATTACAAAAAGTAATATAGCAATTTTTCAAGTGTACATCAATATTTAATTCTTTATCAATTTAAATTGTTAGTTCATTATAGTAGCTCTTCATGGAGGACATTTCATATTTTTATAATGTTTAAGACTGTCCTTTTTCACCACTAGAGGTGTTGTGGTGTATTACAGTACACCTCAGATTATCCAGATTAATGTGACGGAATACCAATCTCCATAACAAAACATCCGAATAGTCTAAGGTCATTACAATCCACCCAAATAGCAGTTGCGATCCTAGCCCAGTGCCGGATTTACAATTAGCTGGCCCTAGGCTCTGTGTGGCCCTTTTGAAGCCTCTAAGGCCTCAGCAAAAGTGGGGACCTTATATATTTTTGTTAATAAATAACGTTTTCAAGCCAAACACTCCCCTCTGATTCACTGCGTGCTTTATTTTTGTCCGTGCGCGGCCCCCCATCACCACGCAGCCCTAGGCCTGGGCTTTTTGGGCCTGGTGTTAAATCCAGCACTGTCGAACCCCCGCTGTATAGATTGCTTTTTGGTGCTTGTTATATTTAAAACCAAAGCCGTAGCCAGATATTTATTTTAAGGGGGGGGTTTGGGCAGGCCCGGCGACAGGATTTCTGGGCCTTAAAATCTGACGACCTTTTTTTTCTTAGTTCTTACGTCTGCTTTTCGACCCCTTTATTGTCATTTCGGACCCTTTTGGACTGTTCCCGACCCGCCTGCGAGCCCGGTCCCCTATGCATTTGCCCCTTCAACTATTTCGGGGGGGATTTTCACCCCCTGACCCCCCCCCATTGACTACTATTTCAAGGCTATTCAACTATTTCGGGGGCTTTTGGCCCCATAATCCCCCCCATTGACTACGCCCTTCTTTAACCTCTTGAAGTCCGGGTATTTTTACTACCATATATAAGCCCGGTCCGGGTTATTTTGGAGATTTTTGAAGATTGTCAATTGGTAAAAATAGCACTTCATATCATGATCACTTTCACTACACTCAGATTCGTCACTAAATCTGCCATGAGTTATAAATTCCGCTATTTCACAATCGCGAAGAAAACGCCGGTCACTTGAAGCCATTTCGTTTTGTTTACGGACTGAGCAACAGCTGACGACGCAACTAAAAATGTGCAGTTCATTTCGTTTCCCAGTGTTCCCACCCGGGAAAATAACAAAACCAAATATACCATTAGAAAGCTCGTTTTCTGACGAAAAAATACATATAACTTGTGACAGAAACTTTGTTAGTCTGTGAAGTCAAGGACTGCTGAAACCGAACGATGTCTGATCCCGCCTATAGGCGGGCGTGGACCAGCGGCGGGCTGGGGGTCATCCCGCATATGTGCGGGCGTGGACTTCAAGAGGTTAAAACTTTAAACTTAGAAAACCTGGGTAAAAAATTAGAATTTAAGTTTTGTTACAGTACTTTACAATTTTATTAGGTTTATATCATAACAAGCATAGGGATAGCCAAATAACTTTGCCTCTATTTTTCCTTTATATCATAACAAAGTGCTATGAAACCTGTTAAGTTATACTTTTCTAGTGAAATATGTGCTGTTCAAACTGTATAAAACTGATGATCAAACAAAGTGAAGTGAATCTATGTATTAGCGTGGTCAAAGATTCATTGTCTGCCACCGTGTGACTGTGCGGATACGTAACACAATAACTCAAAAACGGTTCCACTGATCATTTTGGAATTTCACAAAAACGTTTAATACCTCACCAAAAAAGTGCCAATAAATTTTGAAACTGTATAAAACTGATGATCAAACAAAGTGAAGTGAATCTATGTATTAGCGTGGTCAAAGATTCATTGTCTGTCACTGTGTGACTGTGCGTATACGTAACACAATAACTCAAAAACGGTTCCACTGATCATTTTGAAATTTCACAAAAACGTTTAATACCTCACCAAAAAAGTGCCAATAAATTTTGAAACAAATCCCTTGAACCGTTTTTTAACAATTTCATTTTAAAAATTAAAATAAATGCCATTACATTAGCATTTGCAAAAAATTGTGTTTACTAAACAATGGGATGCAAATGAAGATCATTTTTAAACACAAAAGAATTTAAAACTAGCGATTAAATATGGGGCAGATATATTTCCCGAAAAAGGTTTGGTTTTTTGAACCCTGTCAGGTAGGGATCAGATGCTGCTCTCTGGCGGGTTTATTGTGTATGATTTAGTAAAAGACATTGGGAGAACCTTTCCTTTGGATTTTTTACATGTAACTTTTGGGTTTTCCACTAGTAATAATTATGAAACATTTTTCAAAGCAATTTAAGATGTTTTAATCGATTAGTTAGTTGCATATTTATTGCTAGCTTTGTTTATGCATGAAATTATCTCTACTTGTATTCCATGGCTTAATAAACACAATTCTTTGCAAATTCAAATTTAATGGCAATGGCTTCAGCTTGTTGTTAGTCTTTGTGAGTTCATCCAATTACGTGATAAAAGAGCGTACTCCTAGTGAATATAAATCATAAATTAAACGTTGGTAGAAGTCAAATCAACCAGGTGATTTTTCCAGAGGCAAAGTTAATGAGCTACACCTATTACTGAATAAATATACTATTTAATCTTAAATATACACTCTTATATACAGTTAAGTTCTCTCAGTTGTTCTTTCCTTCTTGAACTTCAAACACACACAGAACATTTCCCTGGACTCTTTCCGAGACGCCTCTGGCCTCACGATGGTCACGACTTCGTAAAGTTGTTTTGCGTCTTTGATCAGTTTTTGACTCTCGCCACCTTCGAAGACTTTCATCACCAATGTTCCTCCCGGTGTGGACATTCTCTCGGCGAATCTTGCATAACAAAAATGACAGCTATACAGATTGCAAAGAGTTTTGAAAATAAGCCTGAAATTATTTCCAAAAGACTACTAGGCCTTTGTGTAGGCCAGGCACATGATCTAAATTGTTTAATATTTCATCTCTAATGACTGATAGTCTTGCATGTACCAGAAGCAGGCCAGAAACAGATGGACAGTGCTTTTATTTCATACAAGTAAATTTTAGGGTTTCAGCCCCTTTGAATACAGAAAATAAAATAGATCTTTCATACATTTAGTATGAACCTATGATACCTATGATGATACTTCTTACAAATAAAAGTAGTGTAAATGGAAATGGTCAAGCTTGGGAACAGGCAAGCTAAATTTTTAGCAATAAGACAAATTAACCAAGGCTCAGATTTTTTTAAGCAACTTGACCCACCACCTTTACCTGCGATGACTACAGCTGGTTTGAAGGCATTGAACCATCAAGAGTCGGTAAACTATTCATTAATACCCAGCTACAGCAGGAGTTTATAAACCATCCGGAAATCGACTATTAATCAGATCAGTTACCTCCGTCCAAAATTAATACTTAATAAGAGATTCATTCATGGGTTTTCTCACATTAGTACAACAAATAAAATTGTTTAAAATAAAACTTATAAGCTCCCACGAGGAAGCACGTATCTAGACGACATACAATAGGAGAGCGTTATATTTCAAGGTCTTACTAGGAAGAAGGCAAATGACCGAGATCAGTTTGATTCCCATGGAAGAATATTAGAAAAATTGGAATAACTCACCATCAGCGACACGCCTTATTCTCGAAAGAATAGGGCTGGACTTCAGTCGTTCTCCCAATGGCTCCGTAGGTATCGGATTCACCATCGCCGATTGGCAGGAGGGCGTGACAATAGCACTACGGGGGAAAAGTCCGATGGAAGGGAGAGTGATGAAAAGTTGAAAGGGAGAGTTAGGGAATCAGTCTTCGAGGAGGAGGAGTAGAAGTAATAAGTTGGGGAACTCAGGGGCCACTCTGAATTGAGTAGGAGTTGGTAAACCGTCGCCAGCCAGTCGAAGGCCCGCGTGGATCCCCGAGTCGGTGTCTCCTCTCGGTGAACTCCACTCCTTTCGGTGGTCTAAGTGGTCCTCGATGGTGTCTTCGCCCCCTCGGTGGTGTGCGTTGCCTCCTGATGGTGTGCGTCGCCTCGGTGTTGGTCTCCGGTGGCCTGGGTCTCGTTCCGGTTGGATATCTGTCGCTGGATGTCCCTCGGTGGTGCGAGTCTCAAAGTGAAATCTCGAAGTTCGTGCGTTGGGGAGATAGACTATCTCGAGGGTGCCAATGGGTGCTTAATACTGTCCACGACGGTTTACCAACTCCTACTCAATTCAGAGTGGCCCCTGAGTTCCCCAACTTATTACTTCTACTTTTCCTCCTCGAAGACTGATTTCCTAACTCCCCCTTTCGATTTCCGTCACACTCCCTTCCATCGGACTTTTCCCCCGTAGTGCTATTGTCACGCCCTCCTGCCAATCGGCGATGGTGAATCCGATACCTACGGAGCCATTGGGAGAACGACTGAAGTCCAGCCCTATTGTTCCGAGAATAAGGCGTGTCGCTGATGGTGAGTTATTCCAAATTTTTCTAATATTATTCTTCCATGGGAATCGAACTGATCTCGGTCATTTGCCTCCTTCCTAGTAAGACCTTGAAATATAACGCTCTCCTATTGTATGTCGTCTAGATACGTGCTTCCTCGTGGGAGCTTGTAAGTTTTATTTTAAACAATTTTATTTGTTGTACTAATGTGAGAAAACCCATGAATGAATCTCTTATTAAGTATTAATTTTGGACGGAGGTAACTGATCTGATTAATAGTCGATTTCCGGATAGTTTATAAGTTTGACCCAACAAATGGCACCACTCATCTGAAAATTGAGCCCTTTACATATGCCCTTTCTTATTATTCTGAGACATTTTGGTAAATCTACATAAAGATGCCTTTCAACACCTATTTTGACTGGGAAGAAAACCCTTTACCAGATTAATACATAAATAGCCATTTGACAACTGAGCCAAGTTTTAATCTATATATATATAAAAGCAAAAACGGTTGACTGACTCATTGACTACAATTTCTTAAAATATGTAAGTCTTTGGGCCATGAAACTTGGCACAAATATTCTCTCAAAAGCCCAAAATAGGGTACATTAAAAAATTCAAAATGGCCGCTTCCACTTCAAAAAAATTAGTTTTAAAAATATTAATTAGTGTAATGACAAGATTTAACCAGTCTACTGGTCAATGATCCCTACTGATAATGGTAGTGGTATAACGAGCTGCACCCTTTTATGTTTTAGTTTTAATTTTCATTTGTATACTCTATATTATGTTAAAGGTGTTTTGTATGTTTTTGTGAGTGAGATTTCTGTGTTGTTGAATGTAAGTTGTGTGTCGAAAACCCAAAAAATATACGTTGAATAGAAAATAAGTAGGTAATGTAATTTTAAGTAGGGTTCACTTGAAAACGAGAGGAGTTTCAATACCTCTCGAAACATAGTGCAGTTTAAAAACTAGAAGCGAAAGGAAAATTCCAAAAAATTAAATAATAATTACAAATCCTTTGCCAATATGAATTAAAAAATGTATTAGTTCATTCACTGAAAAATAAACGTCAAGGGGTAGGGCCTAGATGTGCTGCATGCAAAATCATAGAAATTTCTTAATCAATATAGAGTCAGTGTAAGGATCGTTACAATGCAGCGGGACAATGGATCATTCCGTACCTCATGGCCGAGTGGCAGAGAGAGACGATGTTGGTGTGATCCAAGGATTTGACTCCGCTGGCCGAAGGGGCCATGTCACTGAGAACTACGTCCACTGCTCGGCCTGCAGAACAAACAGTTCACATCAGTACACTTAAAATGGTTCTCGGTACTGGTATAGAGCACAATATGGCTGATTCAAAACATCTCGTAAAGTTATAACCTTAAGGTCTGCAAAAAAAGGAAAAAAAAACAACTAATACCACAAAATTAGGCCTGTTTCAAAAGCTAAGTTGTTGATTCTTGGTATCGAAAGGAACAACTTAACCCTTGAGCGGACGCTTCACCGGTAAAACGGCAGCGGGCGCATGCGGAGTTTTACCCCGCAACACTAAATCGCACAAATTTTACCCATTTTACTTGTTTTATAACGAAATATTGTATTTAAATGTGGAAAAACTTCATTAGGAATCACATTTCATCGTCAATACAATTAATTGTTCAACTTAAAGGTGTAATATTTAAATTGAACATATAGTAAGTATTTTTCTAGTATCAAATAGGTACTAATTGTTATTTAATTTTTTAGACTTTTCCTTTCGCTACTTTTTTTGAAGAGCGAAAGGAAATGTCCAAAAAATTAAATAATAATAACAAATCCTTCACTGTTACGAATTTTAAGTAGGTATCACTGTCTGTGTTACGGAAGAGGGCGCTCCGTAACAAACTGGCACGGCATCTCAGAATTGCAAATAACGTGGTACCAAGGGTGGATGGGGGGGGGGGGGGTATAAATAGCTTTAGGGGATTCCTGGAATGAGCGGTGTAAAGTACGGAACCGGACACGACCGCCGACACCCATCATGTTTATTTATTTTAACATAAAAAACATGTGCGGAGGAAAACTCGACATGCGCCTGCTCGAGGGATAAAAAGCTATTTTGTAGGTGGCAATTTTAAACAATGCAAATTTACTTATGAGTAAAATAAAATATTTAATTTCAGTCTTACAGATTTAATGGATTTACATATGTTTTCCCAGCACCAATGTGTTTCTGAAGTATACTAAGATAAAAGCATATTTTTGAAATTTCAAAAAGGCCCCTGGACAAAGGCCTCTCAAAAGATAGTTTCTCTGGCAAAATTCAATATATCTTGTAAATTTTAAATCTCATACCGTTAACATAAAAAACTGCCTATTCATTTTGTGTTTGAATGAAAAATTTATTGATGTACATGGCAATCTTAGCCTTGCTCCATGTAAGGGTTTGAATAAAAGAACTAAACCAATCATTTATTTTACAAAATTGTTTAGCAACTAAATGGTATAATCGACCCTCTGGATCTTATACCTTCTAAAGCTTCCATTAGCTGTGTTTGAGCTGACTCAGTCGTAAAGTTCAAACCTCCCAGCAACTTCGCTCCAATGACTGGATGGACAGGCGCCAAGTCTACGCCAACCACTAGCGACTTGGAGCCTGCAAAACAATGTCATCGTGTACTTTCCTACTCTAAAGAGACCGCTAATCTTGGACTAGCTTTCCTAACAGAGACTTGACAAATAAAAATTATTTCCAGGTGAAATTAGTTGGTTAAACCTGGTTAAACAGAGAACTTTGGTATTATACGGAGGCCACCCGCATACAGCGCGCTGCGGCGGTTCTGTTAAGTTAGGTTATCATAAATATGTTAGTAGGACTTTCCTCATTTCGTTACGAATCAAACGATACCAAATGAGCCATACTTTCGCCCGCCAAAACCCGTTGACAGGTGATGTGCGGTCAACGACCAGACTAGGGCCTACTTGGAGGGGATTTGGCAGGCGAAAGTCTAACTCATCTGGTATCATTTGATTCGTAACTTAACGAGGAAAGTCCTACAAACATATTTATGATAACCAAACCTAACATAACCGCCGCAGCGCGCTGTATAAGGGTGGCAATCGGGTGGGACGATAGCGGCGATGACGATGTGAACACTCAATCCTCGCTGACATCACTGCCTTCTGGGAGGCAGAACACAAATACCGTTCATCATAATTAAATCAAATTTGGATAGTAAGTCGATTAAGGTACATTCTTTCCAATGATGAAGTTATTTTTGGTGTCCAACAATATCTCTAAAAACAGTGGCCTCCGTATAATACCAAAGTACCTTAAACAGTTTTAATGTGACAAAGTTAGATATTTCCTATTAGAAGAAGAAGAACGCTGCTTTACATCAATTCATATAAAACACTATATCACTTATGGCTACCGAAAGCAGTACTTAATCCTACAGTTCAATGTGTTAACTAGCCTTATGTGGTGAGTACAAATAAGCGACAGTAAGTTATTGAAATTAATTTCAGTCAAAAGGTAAACTGGTCAGTTTTCAAGCAGTAACTTATTCCTATCATTACGAGGTACAGTCAAAAAGTTCCCGGGATAAATTTTTGTTGACTTTTAGCGTGATCGCCAGCGGGAAATTCGTCTTGCAGTAGTTAGTACGTCTCCTGGGGAGGGCATATCGGTAGTGGGGGTATAGCTGACTTGCTGTAGTGCTGCATTGGAAAGCACTTTCCATGTACCTGCAAGCCTAAGTTGTCGATGTTCTTTGTTGAGTGAACAATTTTGTTGCATGTTCAAATGATCATGAAGGACAGTGTGAACACTTCCATGTGCTAAATTTACCTGAAATGCTGGTATTCATAACATGGAAGTGTTCACACCACCCTTCATGATCATTTGAACATGCATCAAAATTGTTTACTTAAAAAACAACATCGACAACTTAGGCTTGCAGGTACATGGAAAGCGCTTTCCAATGCTGCACTACGGCAAGTCAGCTATACCCCCACTACTGATATGCCCTCCCCTGGTACCAACTACTGCAATACGAATTTCCTGATAGCGATCATGCTAAAAGTACAAAAATTCATTCCGGGAACTTTTTTACTATACCTTTAAGTGAGATAACCTAACCACAGAAAGTGTGCGGTGGGCTAGATGAACATAAATTTCAAACCTTGTTTGATTACCCATAGCCAACCTAACCTGACTTAATCACAAACAATTCTAAAGCCGCAATTACACTTTACAACTTGTTTTATAAACTGCTGTTTGTAAAACATGTTTAAAACAACTTTTGTTTTTGAAACTTTATCTTGTGTTTCAAAACATGTTTTATAACAAAAGTTTCCTAAAAAAAATTTCATCTTTCCGAAATGGCTTGGGAAACCTGCAACCTGTTGTAAAACACGATTTTTTTCGGTTTTAAAACACGCTTGTTGTACAACTTGTTTAAAAATTGTTATTGCTTTCTTAAACATGTTCAAACCAATTAGTATAATTGGTTGTACAACACAAGTTTATAAAACAAGTTGTACAATGTGCAGTGTAAAAGAGGCTTAACCAACCCAAACAAGCCTTAACATTAATTTCAACCAACCTAGTGACCTAAACCTAACCCTAGTGACCCAACTAACTATATATGGGAGGCACTGTGACCAGTTCAACGGCAGCAAGGCCATCGTGAACGGATGTACAACTAACTTGTAAGTAGGTTACAATTAAGTACCACATGTGAAATCAGAATTATATTTGTTAACTAAATGCTTTGAGATATAACTGTTGCTCCAACTCGTCCATTGCCCCGCTACCCACCCGGCTGGTCGGCTCCGGTAGACTTGACGGCGACTTGCGCCCAGCTCCCCGGCGCACACCCGAGATCCACCACCACCTGCCCCGGTCGCAGTATCCTGTACGTCTTGTCAATCTCCAACAACTTGAAAGCACTGCGGCACCTATAGGTGGGATAGAATATATGTAAGATGGTGGCAAGCAGTTATTTCGGACGATCTCTTGAAACAGAAAAAGATCCTAAGAACAATGTGTAGAGCAGGTAGATTGGACCACTGCAGGCCTCTGTTTAAGCAAATGAAAATATATTCAGGTATTAACCTACACATACTCCGTAGACTAATATACACTAAAACTAACATACACCTTTTTCCAACCAGGTAAGAAATACATTTACATCAAACCCGATACAGATTGAAACTAGATACTCCACAAAACAGATTTGCGAAAATTGGTACTTCAAACCAGGTAGCCTAAATTGTTTTCAATTTTACAACAATTTTTTTCAATTTTTTTGGATTGTTTTATACATAATATGTAAAAATAATTTATAATTTTAAATAACTGTAAAATTACAATGCCTATTTCATGTATTTTGATCAATGGTAAATAAAGAATTTGATTTGATTTGTTATTGTGAAACACACTGCAGCCGATCTTGTTGGAGCTAGCAGCCAAAGAGAGTAATGATCGAATATTTTAAGGATAATTTTATTTATGTTAATTGACGGTGTCAACCTCTAGGCCCACCAAGTCCGAGCTGGGGCACGCAAGAGCGAAAATAAGAGATCGTGGGTTGATATGAGTGGATGCTAAGTATTCAGAATGGAACTGAGCAAAAAAAGGGTTACCACTTTTTCCAAGCCCATCAGGTGGGGGGCCGCACGGAAATCTGGGCCTAGGGCCGCAGCGACCAAGAATCCCGCATGGTCTTTATTTAAATCTCTGTAATTCGGACATTCTGATGATCAAAATTTTCAGAGCAAAAACAGCCATATTGAGGACAAGAAGTCTAGGCTACCAATAATCTAAAATAGGCTATTGTGTAACTTATCTTTTTTAAGAGTTTTGATCAATTTGAAACTGCAGCCTTGAGCGGAGTTTGAAAAGTTTTGATCAATTTTTTGAGATGAGTCATGTATTCATCTCAAAATACACAACAGAATGTCATGATGTCTTACTAAAAATATTTCAACCTAGTCATAAGTATGAAGTACCAGTACACAGCATGTCCGCCTCTAGTAATAAAGGCTGCGACCGCCTTCGGATTGGCAACCCTGCTTTTCAAGGGTTTTTCATATATTTAATATCCTTACAGAGCCATCCTAATTTAACAACAGATGATTTTCTCACATGAGGGTGTTGTGGCCTCCAGGGCCCACCTTGGGGATACTGAGGTGACTCAATGACAAGTCCAGGAACGTGGGTTGAACATTAATTTATTAGCAACAATTATTCACTGATAATGCTGTGACAATGTCCAGCAAATTACGGACAGATACATGTACGCTCTGAGGGAGCTAGTTAGATTATTACTCAAGGGCCCTGACCTCCTACACCTAGCTTGTACGTCTCAGCTTACCCCAAACCAGCAACACCACGAGCGGGAACATCTAGGAGAACCTCGTCTTCCCGAAGTGCAGAGACGACTAATAACTTGCGAATCTAAAAGAAGCTCTCACGAATTGAGAACAGTGGGGGTAAACCCCTGACCTCAGACCAAGTAAGGAGAGGATGCTGTGACGACACCAGCCACAGAATTACCGCAGTTATCTTGTCTATTTATAACTAACGAGCCCGGCTCAAGGCCGGTCGGGCACAACACTCGCCCCCTAGAAGTGAGGTCGCTCCAGAGCGATCTCACTTCTCAAGGGTTGAATGCAGGAAAACCCCGAGGACGCCCCCTAGTCGCAGAACGCCCCACTCGCTAGTAGAATACGGAATTTTGAAACCCCAATTTTGAATTTTTTTTTTTTTTTTTTTTTTTTTTAGCACGAACGGAATT
This sequence comes from Flexamia atlantica, assembly GCA_035578135.1. Lineage (NCBI taxonomy): Eukaryota > Metazoa > Arthropoda > Insecta > Hemiptera > Cicadellidae > Flexamia > Flexamia atlantica. Next base: position 3,804,871 of record JAQJVK010000033.1, read on the forward strand.
TTGTTAAAGCGGATACAGTTGGCAATAAACCGAGCGTGGGCCGCTATCAGTTCGCGTTCCCGCGTCCGGCCCTACACCAACTGTTAGTCTGCCTGAAGACAAGTGCGACAATGCTCCTCGATCTCGCTTTTGACCGTTTAATTAGGATGCCCGGTAGGCCAGCCCGCGAATGGACGCATGTTGTCCTTACCGTGGACACAAACACTCTCGAGGTTATGCGTTTTACATACCCGCATGACACCTCGGGGCGGCTGCCCAACGAAACTCGCGGTGAACGGCTGGTACCCTACACGCCACCCCGCCGTCAGGTTAGTTTCGCGGACGCCGACGTGATCGTTGAAGAGGTGCACGAGTCCCGGCTCACAACAACCCAAGTTACCGATCCTACACCGGGCCCCAGTTCACGCACCACAGCGACCGGGCGCCGGCTGCCCCTCACCGGGTGCCTTCCCCGATAAGGTAAGCTGACACTGATTACCCAAGTCACAATAGGATAAGCTCACATACATAATACAGAATCGATACATAAAATCAATATAAATCAATTAAAGTTATACTAAAGAAAGAATTAAAGTTATATTAGAATTAAAGAACATCAATTAAAAGTTACTCAGAGCCTCATTGCTCATGAACAACAAACATCTCAGCTTCAATGTTCACAAAGAAATCCAGAAGTTCACAAAGAAATTCGAAAATTCGCCAAGAAAGTTAGAAATTTAGAAATCTTCAATATTCACAAAGAAATGAAATTCACAAAATGAACAAGAAAAACAAAAAATTTAAAAAATTTAAACCATTATAAGTTATTCATTATCAAACAATTAATTTCACAAACAATGAATCGAGCGCGAAAGCAAGCGCTTATCTTAGTAGGAAACGAGTCTGATAACACACCACAGCCGCTTCGCGTGCCAACAGCTGGCTCGTGGCCACGGTCAAGGCCGCCCGACGTCATTTGTTTACACTGCTCAGCTGTTCAGCTGAGCCAGACGTCACCTTCCCCCCTTTCCGAAAATAGCGCGGCAGTCATCGGTCTCGGGACCCACATACTAAAATAAGACGATCCCAACTTTAGCCAACAATGCTTCCCCCGAAGCCAACTCTATCAGAATTCCCTTTAAATAATTTTGTCAACACAATAACCATAAAAATTATTTAATAATAATTGTTCCAAAATAAAATTTTGATAAATTTTAAAAATAATAGAATAATGGAATTTTAATAAAATCCACCCAACATTTTGAACCATTCGTTTTAAATCAAAAGTAATAGCACGCGTCGAGATAAGCGGTTGCTTTCCTACCCGCTTTTAATTATCACATTAGCACAAAAAAAAAGAACAACTACAGGTATCATTTTCACACTAAAAACTCAAACTTATTCCTAACTATCCTAAACACACAAACTTAAAAATTCCCCAAATAAACTACAAGAACCCACAACAAAAGGATTTCTTCAAAACAAAATTAAATATTCACAATTAACGAAATTACTTCCTCTATTTACACCACATATCCCCAGTACACCCCTTTCACTAGCTACTAGCGTCCATTTGTCCTTGTTGTGTACCAGGTATACCACCCCAATGACATACGCAAGATAAGATAAGATAGTGTATCAATTAACTTAGTAGTACAAGAATTAATAATTAGCACGATAATTCACATTTCAAAACATACGAAACAAGTGCAAGGAAACAGGTCCTATAAATTAAATTGCATAAATTAATTTGAAAAGTCAAAACAAATTTCCATCTAATCTAAATTTTCACACAAAACATTAAATCACATTTGAAAGCAATGAAATCACATAACAACAAAAAACGATTAGACTAGAGAACGTTATCTTCCCAAAAATCTATTATACAGACCTGGCATATTTTCAGGACGAACATATCTTGTTTATATAGTCATTAGGATAGCGGCAATCCCTGACATTCCCCCCAATTTGGAATTTTGAAATTTTGAAAATGCCATTTTGAAAATGGGTGGGTGGTACCTTGACTTAATGAGACGTGGTGTCTTCACCAACCGTCGTCTTCTGCAGGTTCCGAGGCCCCCTCTGCTGCGGACGCCTCGGCCGCAGCCGCTCGCATCCTATATGCCCACAAGGTGTCCCGGGGTGGTGGCGGTTCCTCCCGTACGACGTCCATGGGGAAGCGCCGCATCAGTATGCTGCCGTCCCCGGTCTCCCTCAAGGCCATGAGCTGCCGGCCTAGCGTCACTCGTGCATTGGAGACTGCCGTTTGGTCCCGGACGCGGGCCCACCTGGCCCGTCCTCTGCAGCTCGGCGGCAGTCCTTGCAGGAACGCCGCCTGCGCCGTCTCTCGCAGCCGTCCCATCTTCAGGAGGGCGTCGCGCTCCCACGGAGTAAGTCTGCGGCCGTAGGCCGCCGTCTCCCCGTAGACCCGGACCACGGACTCTCCAGTTGTAGTCAGCGTCCAGGTCTCGCTCCATGTGTACTCTTCCTGACTGTGCTCACTGAAGATCGGTGGCGACACGACTAAGTTGTTGTACTCCATGGTGGACTGTGGCGGCGACTTGACTAGCTGTCTCATCGCCGCACATCCCTTTATATACTCTCCGGAAGTGGTAACCACCCATCCCACCAATAATCTATGCCGACTGTTCGGGATTTAGCCACAACAAAACAGAGTCATCTTCCCCTCTAACAGCTACTGACGTATGACTAAGCTTTGAATCACTCAAATTTATAGTCAACAGCTCGTTCCTTCCTGGAAACATGCCATACCCCTTTTTACTCCAACTAGATTACCTTTTATCTATTTTCAAAATTCTCCCTTTTTATACTTTCTTAAAACTACGCCACATTTAGCCTCCATTAGCAAGGCGTGGTTACCTAAAACGGACCGACTGACATTCTAGTATGCCACGGCTGTCAGTCCGGGATCAAGGGTGGTTTCCGCATCTAGGCGCACGGCTGCTATTACTAATTTTGACAACTTTATTATTCAAAATTCAGAATACAACAATAATTGAACATATTAATTGATTTGAATTACATCATACAATTTAATTTTGAAATTTTTTTACTTTTCTAAATTTAAACCCAACAATAATTGAAATCACTTTTAAAGCTTCTGCCCCCCCGGCAATACACCGCTTCACTTTGTACTTTTATCTTATCACATATTTATAAGACACCTTATGGTTACATTTTTGCTTGATTGTGGTAGAGTAGAAAATTGCCAAACATATACATCCATTATTGTGAATTTTACAGGAGAGTTATGTTTTACCTCATACATTGATTCGTAAGGAATATAAACCCAACATGCAGCTCTTGCTAAAATCATCTTAGCAATCTAATTAATTTGAGAAATACAATTTTAAAATAAATACTGGTATGTTTTTGTTCCTAACAATAAAGAATTCATAATAAATATCTACTTAATTTAAAGAGTGTTCTCTATCTTTGCTCTCACTACACTAATGATCTATGATTTCAATTATGTTAATTTATCAAAAGATCAAAGAGAAGAATAATTATTTACCTCATTGAGGTAATCAAAGAGATTATCTCTAATATTTAGACTTGTGAAATAAACTACTTGAGTGAGCAAGCACCACTACTTTGCTAAAATATTGTGTTGCAGGAGTTTAAAATAAAGCGTAACTATGTTCCAAATTCAATTCACAATTAGTTTATAGTTATTTTACCTAATTCAAACCTGTTAAAACTCTTTCATATTTTTTTATTTGTGCATTATATGAAAAAGCTCATATTAAAACTTCATTACTTTCTACAGTGCAAGGTCTCACCTATCACTTCATGTAATCGATCTAAATTCGACTTAAAGCCTAATACCGTATTATGTACAAAAAAATCTTACAAAACATAAAAATTCTCTCAAGATAATTTAATTAAACAAAACCATTTCATATGCCTAAATACAAAACACAAAAACAAACATTTGATAAAAGCAAATATCAAAATGGAATTCATAAACTTGAACATAAACTTGATCGACAGAAATTTCACATTTCCGTATAGAAGGTGGGCCGCTCGATGCTGAGCATCTTAAACACGTTGGGCATGAGGAACAGGACATTGAAGCCGATGAGGCAGTAGGAGATGTACTTGCAGGAGAGCTCGACGACGCTGCGCGCAGTCGAGTGCTTGGTGGCTGCAGTGGGCGGGGAACTGTCACACAGTACGCAGCGCATCACCGCGTGCTGCGCGGACTTGCACACCGCGATGGTGCCGATGATGCTGCAGACGCCGATGACGGTGCGCAGGATACCGGTACCGCACATGGGCCACGAGGGCCAGATGACGGCGTAGGGTGGGGGGAGGGGTGGTTCCTTCATCATGCCGCGGTGGTAGTTGGTCCACGCTCCGATGTAGAGGCCCGAACAGAACCCCAGGATGATGGCTGTGTCACCTCTAGTGGGCGTCCAATGTGTGGTGGTCCTTTATTCCATTTTGGTTCTGGAACATCGATGGTGCAGTTGGAAGAAGGATTGTGATGGTCTGGACTATTATTATGTACATTGGGCAAGGAATCAAAGACATAGTTTGTTGGCCACGGTCTGTATGTCCACCGGTGTACAGACTTCAGAAGAAGTGGTCTTTAGAGCACGGAATGCCCTCCACTCATGCGATGGTGGGCATCGCCATACCCTTCTCTGTCGTCATATACACAATGAATAGGTATCAGTACCCGGTAACGCTGGGGTTAGCCATAGCCGTGGGCTGGTGTGCGCTCATCTCCCTCAGTAGGATATACTTGGGCATGCATTCTGTTCTGGACGTGATGGTAGGCCTGGCGTTGGCCGTGGCGCTGATGGTGCCAGTGGTGCCACTCGTGGACGCGGTCGATATCCTACTGCTCACCAATCGCTGGTCGCCGCTCGTGCTGATGTTAGGCTCCATTCCCTTGCTGGCCTTCTACCCCACACCTGACACCAAATTGTTGTGGCCTCCAGGGCCCACCTTGGGGATACTGAGGTGACTCAATGACAAGTCCAGGAACGTGGGTTGAACATTAATTTATTAGCAACAATTATTCACTGATAATGCTGTGACAATGTCCAGCAAATTACGGACAGATACATGTACGCTCTGAGGGAGCTAGTTAGATTATTACTCAAGGGCCCTGACCTCCTACACCTAGCTTGTACGTCTCAGCTTACCCCAAACCAGCAACACCACGAGCGGGAACATCTAGGAGAACCTCGTCTTCCCGATGTGCAGAGACGACTAATAACTTGCGAATCTAAAAGAAGCTCTCACGAATTGAGAACAGTGGGGGTAAACCCCTGACCTCAGACCAAGTAAGGAGAGGATGCTGTGACGACACCAGCCACAGAATTACCGCAGTTATCTTGTCTATTTATAACTAACGAGCCCGGCTCAAGGCCGGTCGGGCACAACAAGGGTATGAATTAATTAATCAACAGAACTCTTAGACTATACTTGACGCATTAACTCATAATGACTATACCAGACTTTTTCATAGGCAGTCTTTAAGACTAAAATGCACACTAAACATTTACCCTAAGCACTTTTCTTAACATGCCAAATTGCATAAGCGCCATAATATATACATGGACTGATGAGACCAAACTCATTTGCTCACTGCTGGCTACCTTATTGTATGAATGTAAATTAATACTGTAATTTTTCCTCTCCCGTGCGCACCAAGTTAGGCGCATGGGAGCCTGTAATTAATATAATAATTTGCATGAATAAAATGATTTTGACTTTGATATATTCACGTTACGCCTAAAAATTACTATAGTTATAATGCAACATTATGCTACAAGATGTTAATGCAGTGCAAATAATCAATAATAGAAAATAAAACATGTAAAATCCAAACAAAAAATAAAAATAAAAAGTTGTATCATTCTACATATGCTGAAGTGACCAAGTCTTTTGTAACTATAAGTCAATTTAAATTATAACTCTTGAAGTTAACCCTTTTTTTTACTTAAAAGAACATAAAAAGTAACTCTTTAAATAAATAATCCTTTTTTGTTCATTCTACAAACTTCATTTTATTCAACAGTCCAACAATTATTAGAATCAAAATACACAAATTAAAAAAAATCATAATGCACAACAAATCATGTGTCATAATATAAAATACAAACTTGTGGAAATAGTAGAAATAATTCTATTTCCAACAAAGTCCATGGCAGCCTCCCTCCCCATCGCTGTCAGCCAATTAATTATTTTCTTCTAGTAGACTGTAATGGAACAGGGAACAATATTCCTTAATTCGACAGGCAAATTTAAATGGACATTGTGACCAAGATAAAGACAACATGTATAGTTTATGGACTTTTCGATTTTTGAAGTTTGTATACCAAAATTTGTACGTAGCCGAGTGGAATATGGATGAGAAATTTTACCTAAGAACACATTTTCCCTTCTGAAACAGTAAAGAAGCAATGATTTTATGAACAATTGCCTTACGTCAAGTACCTTAAACAAATCAAATAGAGTGTCAGTAGGGAACCGACGGGGCTTTTTCAGTGCCGATTTAATTACGAGTTTTTGCGTAATCTCTAAAGGATTGATGACGTAGTTATATGATCCTCCCCACACAAGAATCAAACCTATTGAAGAATCGACTGGACATAGGCATAATAGACTGCTTTTATTTGGAATTCCTCGAGAACATCAGCTAATATTGAGAACATATAAATACATTTCCTTAGTTTATTATTGACGTAATGAGTGTGAGCAGCCCAGGTCATTCTGTTATCGAAAAAAATACCTAAATATTTGTATTTATCAACCCTTTCAAGAGGCTCACAACAACACGTACCTTGTCTATTTCATGAATGCAATGTTAAGGTGTTGTCAATAGGGAGACCGCCATGTACTTGGTCTTGGACACATTTACAGAAAGACTGTTCTGATTGAACCACCTTTTCACAGTGAGTAGTCCCCGCTCCGCATGGCCGTACACCTCGTCCCAGGTGGCACCGTCAAAGAGGAGGGCAGTATCATCGGCATATAAATAAATTTCCCCATTTTCTAATTTAATTTTGCCCAGATTATCGATGTAGATAAGGAATAACAAAGGCCCAAATGTTGCCCAAAGTGTTAGGCTATGTGTGTGTCCTTGAATTATCCCGTAATTGATGTCTTAAGTTAAACTTTTATGAGAATTTATTGATACTAGTTGCTGTCTATAAGTACCATAAGATAACTTTTGAACCACTTTAATTCGACCCCATTAACTCCTAGGCATGAAAGCTTTTTTAAAAGCAGCTTCTATCGAAAGAATCTTAAGGTTTTTGCAAGATCTATGAAAATAAGTAAAATACGCTTATTTTTTGCTATAATCTGATGTATTTTGTTGGTTAAGTTAAACAAAGCATCTTCGGAGGTAAGATCTTTTCTAAAACCATACTGATTTCCAATTATGAGCTTATTGCTAAATAAATAGTCTGAAATTTGTTCGTTCATTCGGCTCCTTTTGTTCCACCTTTATATATAAATTGGAATTACTTTGGCTGTTTTAAAAATATCTGGAAACATACCTTGTTGTAAACTGTTGTTGATTACGTGAAGCTAGGGAAGTTTTAGTAAACCAAAATTATTTTTTATAATATCTGCTGAAATGCCGTCCATCCTTGGCGCCAACCCTCCCCTCAGCTCACGCACGCACCTAAGAAGCTGCTCCTCCGTGACAGGCTCTAATCTGAATCGTGTAAACACACCGTGCTAATTATCATCGACGACGGGATCGCCCGCAGCCACAGGGATGTTATGAGCTAGTTCGGCTCCAACATTGACAAAATATTCATTTAATATATTCGCAATTTGAGCCTCTAAACACTGACTTGCAACAGTATTGTCAGCTTTAAAATGCTGAACTGGAAAAGACGTACTTGATTTCTTTTGGTCGGATATGTCGCCGATATGATGCCACAAAGTTTTGTCATTTTGTGCGGAACTTTAAACTGCTTCGATGATGTTGTTAGGACATTTTGAATAGTATTAATAAGAAAACCGGCTGAATCGTTTACATCAGTGCAATCTGTAACCCCGTGCCAGTCTACACTGTTTAAAAGCTCGCTAACACGACTCTGATCCACTTTTGTTTTAACTGAGTCGACAAACTTATCAGAGTTATCGTTAATTGACCACATAGATGTTACAATAAAATGATCTGTGATAGCAGATTTAACAACAGCAGAAGAAACACTATCAGTGCATTTAGAATCAGTAAAACAATGATCAATACAGCTGACAGAATTGCTAGTGAGACGGGTCGGTTTGTTTATGCAAGCGACGAATGCCGCTGCGTATAGAACATCTAAATAACGTTCTGCGATCAAGGATATGTTATCCTCTAGAGTGCAACAATTGAAATAATTTAACAGAAAATATACGCGGTCCGCAAAAGTGCTCTAGTCTAAAGTGGGTCTGTTATCGCAAAAGTGCTCTAAATCATTGATAATTAAATTTTAGTTTATGAAACATCAGCCCTTTCATTTTGCCAGGTTGGAATATGAGGGGAAGTTATTAGTAATTCAGTAATGATATAGGCCTACCAATCTTTGAACATTTTAAAACAATTTGAATCCAAAAAGATCAAAGACTCAAATCAGTTCCAAAATATATGTCATGAATGCTAACAGATTGATTAATCTTGATAGTTTTATAAACAAAAGATAAATAAAATATTGTCTAACTTATTTCATAATCAAATTTAACAAACATTTCACACAAACATATACACTTGTGTTTTTAGCTTGTTATCTTAAATTGATGAACAAGAACACGATAAAACTAAATTAATAACCTTGAATCATTGAAAATCTATTTTAAACTTCATGATGCCACCAGAATCGTTTTTGACCAAATATACTGTAACAGGTTCCTCACCACAGACATACCGTCTACCAGACTAACTCTTGTAATCCAATTTTTAATTAGGCCTACTGAAGTTTCAACCTTTTACAGGTAATTTTCAAACCATAAATACAAACATGTCTTCATCAAGATGGTAACTCCTTGCGTCTCTGTGGTTTTTTTAATAAGGTAAACATATTTGTGTTGTGGCCTCCAGGGCCTACCTTGGGGATACTGAGTTGACTTAGGCTAATGAAAACCAGGAAGAAGTGGGTTAAACATGGGTTTATTCTCCACAACTGCTAACACGCATTTAGAGACAGATACATGAAATACATGGGATGTTGCTCTGAGAGAGAGTTAGTGATTGAATATTATCTAAACGCCCTGCTTTCCTACGTTAACTTGGGTTATCAGCTTACCGACACAAAGTAGTACCACGAGCGACAGCATCGGGAGATCCTCGTTCAGCCGAGGTGTAGAGATGAATAATAATCCGCGAATCTAGAAAGAACTCCTGCCAATAGTGGATAGTGGGGGAAAACCCCTGACCTCAGCCCAAGAAAGGAGAGGATGCCGTGACGACACTACCCACAGAATTATCACGGTTATCTTGTCTGTCTAATAATACTGCTGGGCCCGGCTCAAGGCCGGTCGGGCATAACACTCGCCCCCCAGAAGTGAGATCACTCTAAGGCGATCTCACTTCTCAAGGGTCGGATGCAGGTGAACCCCCGAGGACGCCCCCCAAATCCAGGAGCGCTCCACTCATTGGCCAAAACAATGAATTTTGAAACCTCAATTTTTAATTTGGAATATTAAAATGTCCCCTTTAAAACAAACAGAAAAAACTATTTAAATTTAATCATTAATTATTTATTTAACAAAAACATTGTGGTGGGTGGTACCTTGTTCGTTGTTCACTATCACTCGTCAGTCTTCTGCAGGTCCTGCTGCTTCTTCCGCCGTGGATGCCTCGGCCGCGGCCTTGCGCATTCTCCACGCCCACAAGCTGTCCCGGGGTGGTGGCGGCCCTCCTGCACGACGTCCATGGGGAAGCGCCGCATCGGATGATGCCGTCCCCGCTCTCCCGCAACGCCACGAGCTGCCTGCCCAGCGTCAGCCGAGCATGGGAAACAGCCGCCTGGTCTCGTACGCGGGCCCACTTGGCCCGTCCCCTGCAGGTCGGCGGCAGCCCCTGAAGAAACGCTGCTGGAGCCGTCTCCCGCAGCCGTCCCAGCTTGAGCAGCGCATCCCTCTCCCATGGAGTCAGTCGCCGTAGACCCGGACCACGGACTCCCCAGTAGTAGTCAAGGTCCATGTCTCGCTCCACGTGAACTCGTCGTGGCTGTATTCGCTGAATACGGGCGCTGATACTACCAGGTTATTATAGTCCATGGCTGACGGTGGCGGCGACTTGACTAGCTGTCCTCCGGAAGTGGTAACCACCCATCCCACCAATAATCTATGCCGACTGTTCGGGATTTAGCCACAACAAAACAGAGTCATCTTCCCCTCTAACAGCTACTGACGTATGACTAAGCTTTGTATCCCTCAAATTTATAGTCAACAGCTCGTTCCTTCCTGGAAACATGCCATTCCCCTTTTAACTCTGACTAGATTACCCTTTATTTATTTTCAAAATTTTCCCTTTTACATTTCCTTAAAGCTACGCCACTTTTAGCCTCCACTAGCAAGGCGTGGCTACCTAAAACGGACCGACTGACATTCTAACAAGACATGGCTGTCAATCCGGGATACAAGGGTGGTTTCTGCATCTAGGCGCACGGCTGCTATTATTAATTTTGACAACTTTATTATTCAAAATTCAGAATACAACAATAATTGAACATATTAATTAATTTGAATTACGTCATATGATTTAATTTCGAAATTTTTTACTTTTCCAAATTTAAACCCAACAATAATTGAAATCGTTTTAAAGCTTCTGCCCCCCCCCCCCTCCTGGCAATACCGCCGGGGGTTGCTTTATGCTTTTATTGTATTATTTTAACCTTATTATTATGTACTACCAATTTTATACTAGGCTATATATTATTTTGTTAATTTCCCTTTCTTTTAAACTTTTCCATTTTTGAATAAACAGATATTTCTATTATTGTTGCATTCATTTATTTAAATTTTCCCAAATAGTCATGTGCCCAGACACTCACCCCATAAATAAATAAATGCTTATTAGCTAAAACCCATCTGCATATAATTATCAGACCCATGCGTGCATACGTCAACCCATGACGTGTACATGCAGTGGCCAGTATCAACAACATATAGATAACTCCCATGATAACACCCTGATAACATTTCACATCTGAACACTGACACACTGCTGCACTACATCACATACGCTGACTTAAACAGGTGACTCCTCTACTTCCTGGCAATCTTCAGCGGCGTCCTCCACGCTCCGCAGCTGCGGTCGCACCAGTGACATCCCGGTGGCGACCTACCCAGGTAGACATTTTAAGCCAAGTATGAATGACAGATGAGTGAAAGATGATTGTGGCGTGATCTTGTGGTCTTCTTACTGACTAAGGCTGACATTTTCCTTAGACAGAACTGTTAATTAATAACCCAACAGCCAATGGCAACTTAGGGACCTACAGCTTAACGTGGGATCTGAACCACAATTTTCCCGGTTAACAATTTTACAAACTGATCTAATTATGATGTTGGTATGAACGTAGTATTCAATAATAGTGCGGACGTTAATCTCCACTAAGGAACATCGCGTCCACAAGCTATTGCTCATAACCATCCACAATTCGTGACCTCCAAGTAGCTGGATTACAGGACAGGCCACAGTCCCAATCAATTTGTGAAAGGTTGAAACTTGAGTAACCAAAGCTTGGATTGCAAGAATCATTGACAGCATGTGGTGAGTAACCTGTTATATTTGAAAATCTACTTTTAAGTTCGATCAAATGGTTTGACTCCCATTACTGAGTTCATTGTTTTTTGATTAGTACTATAAAACAAAGAACGAAATTACTCACCCTCATATTGCCAACCTGACAGAATCATACGGCTGCAGAAATACTAATATGCATTACCTCCAGTTAGGCTACAACCTCCTTGGGCCCTAGTATAGTGCACGAATATTGTCTGCAGCCCAAATAGGCCCAAGGAATTTCAGAATTTAGAAGAATTTCAATGAAATTTTTTAGACATATAGAAAATAAATATAACAATGCTCTTACCTGTAATGCTCCAATTTTGCTTGTTTAACATATTTATCATTTAATTGCCTTATGAGCCAACTTTGTGAACTTGGTTTGAACTTTTGAGCATTTTTCAGTTGTTCTTTGAATGATTTATTTCCAGTGTAAAATGTGCAAACTGAGTTTGAAAGTTTGGACTTACTCTTAAGGGCACTAAACATTGTCAATTTGTCAAATAAAAGTAATTTATTTCAATCAATGATACAAAATTATTGATATCATTTGAAAACTTAACATAACCTCTCTCCCACTGATGTTTTTTGTTTTTATTAGGCCTATATTTACAAAATACAGCTGATGATCTGATGGCTAGATTCAAGGAGGTTAGAGCTGGAGGTACCTCTGCCACTAAGCTCTATGTTGTAACTGGAGTACATATCCTCTGACCAAATATTTGTGAAAAATATTTTTACTGATTTGAGAAATAACAATAATTGCTCTTCATCAATTATTTTTATATTTATTGAAAAAGTTCGCAATTTTACCTCCATCATTATTTTTAAAGTTAGAATTAAGGATAGGCAATTTTGGAGATTTATATTTAAAACGGTTTCTTTTAGTTTTCATCATATTTATTAACTTAATTTAGTTTAATTTTGATTGTTGGATTATTGAAATCTTTAATAAAATCTGAATTCATCTAAAATTTTTATAAAATTCTAATATTTTATTTGAGCTCGTTATATCTTCTCGTTATACTTGATTATTCTTCATATTGAATTGTGGAATAGTATAAATTGTAAGCCATTGCTTATGTCTAGCGATGGCTTGTGGATGTAGTATTCCATTCCCTAATGGGGATTAACACTAGCTAGTGAGTACTACCTTCCTTTTTAGGAATTCAAATTCAAATACTTTTATTCCAAAAAACAAGGAAGCTTAGAAATGTCATTGCAAAAGAGTTCATGAAAACTTTGTATTATGGCCTATTCCAATCTGTATTTAGCATATGGAATCCTTCCTCGAGGAAACAGCTCCCAAGTCAATGTCCTACTCATAAAAAGAGGTCTTGAGGATTATGGCAAAAGCAAGAGCTATATTGAACATTGCAAGCTTATTTTTATTGATTTTTATATACTGCCTGTCGTCAATTTATATATTTTAAGCTTACTGTTAAATAATTTTAAGAATCTATATATATTTTATATTTAGGAATGCTGTGCATGATCACAACATACGTTATAATTACAAAATTAAATTGACATTCCACTTGCACGATTGGAAAAATCAAAGAGAAGTTATTAACTGAGGAGTTATAATTGAGTGAAAATGAAATGCATTAGGCCTAATAAAAATCCTACCTCATTTACAACAATTGCCCTCAAATGTAAAATAAATGAATTGTTGGTTTGCTCCTCACCCTTTTTTAGTCTTAAACAATTTTTTGATTACTAATTAATTAACTGAACTTGATTTTGCTTAATAGTCTATAAAATGCGGGACTTTTGCAAACACTCATGTATTATAACTTGACCTTAACTGTAATATCTTCGTGAAAAGTTATTGCTTGTTTCTAGCTTAATTTACCAATGACTGCATGGACAAATAAATGTACTGCTGAAATGAATATTGACAAGCTATATCAAATGCATTTATAAATGTCTATTGACAATAAACTCTTGATTCTTGATTCTAAGTTATAATTTAACTTCCGTATGTTTATTTAAAATTGTACCAACTTTATTATTAATAAATTATAAACCTTTATCTGTATGTAATAATCTTGGAAATTTATGACCAGTTTTAAATTAGTTTTTAACATTTCTTCAAATAATGTTCATGATAAATTTTTACTATTTTTTCTTTAATGGTTTTGCCCAAAAATATTTATCTCAATCATTTACTTTTTCATAATTTATCATTATTATTAAATTCGCGGCCCATAAAATCACCAATGCCGAATAATAATTTGTCTTTTTGAAAATGTAATGAAGCATTGTTAAAACTGATAGGTTATGGGGACGGGGGCTTGATAAAAATGATAGAATAGCATAAAGATTTAAATAATCCTCTAATCTCTAAGGACTAAAAGGATAGGTCTTTAAATAAAGTACAGGAATCCTCTTAAACAAATATATATGACGTTTAATACACACAAGACTGTTACAAACCATAAAAATATGAAATATCATATTATTTTTCAACTAGTCAACAGATTCCTTTTACAAGCAAAATAAACGAATGAATGGTCAATTTTAACTCTGAAATTAGTTTATAATATAACGTGAAGATCTTTACAAATCTTTACATTCAATATCTATCTCAAAAATATTTCAAAGTTCACTAAGAAACTAATTTTAAAGTACGTATATTAATTTATGGACGAAGAAGAAATATCTGCAAGCTAATTTAATCGATTGTAATATATTACACAATGCCATGAATCATCGATTTTTGTTTGATTGCTTATGCTTACGATCGTATGAGACGTCGCAATGCTGTTTCTGAACAGGTAAAAATATGTCACAGTGATGTAAAGCCCGTGAGTATACACCTACCTTGTTTTAAAATACATTACAGTCCATAAAATTAAGGACACAGCAAACAACAAAAACATAAAAAAGTAAAATATAATACAAAATTACACATTTCTTCAGGGAAAGAAGATGATTCTCCCTTAAGTCAATACATTTACTGGCTAGTCATTTGAAAACTACATTTGATAAAAAAAAGGCATATGTAACTTTACTAGAGTAAGCGTTTGTGTAGTAGGCGTGTCTGATTATATTATATATTTCAAATCACATATGCAGTAAGCAGTGAGTGAAAGGTACTCGTATGTCAGCTTATAACACCAATTAAAACTTGAGGAATATTGAGATCTTAAAATAAGTACGATATTACAATAAGCAATTCAAATAAAGATAACAAAATCTAGAGAGCAACATGGTATTGATTAGGCTAGGTGGGTTAGGCGTTTTAGGAGAACAAAACAAGGTAAAACCTTCTGACACAACAAACACTGTTCAAGACCTTGGTCAACAGCTGATTCAGTAAGAGGTCGATTACATCTAGAACACTTCTTGGAGTCTTTACACGCCTGTGATAATGCGTGTCTTTTTAAATGGGGTTTTGTTCTAAAGGCTTTGTTACATTTCAAACACTTATAGGGCCGCTCATACCCGGTGTGCGTCAAGATATGTCTCTTCAAATAGCTTTTCGACGTAAAGGACATCCCACACTGTTGACACTTGTGGGAATAACTTGCCGATCCAGTGTGTGTTAATTTATGTGTTTCCAAAGTACTTAAGCTTGCAAAGGATTTCCCACAAATGTCACACTTGTGGCGCTGTCCAGAATGTGTCTTCAAGTGTCTTGAAAACGAACCGAGATGAACATAGGGTTTATCACATTGGTTACATTTATAGGCGAACTCCCCTGTATGTAACAACATGTGATTTTTAAAATACCAAACGTTGTTAAAGGACCGGCTGCAAACTTGACACCTGAATGGGCGCTCACCAGTGTGAGTTAACATATGCTTACCCAAATCACCAGAGTCTATAAACGATTTATCACATTTAAGGCACTTGAAGGGGCGCTCTCCCGTATGTGAACGGACATGCCTCTTCAGGTTAGCCGATTGTGAAAAGGATCTTTCACAAAATTGGCACTTGTATGGAAGTTCTCCCGTATGTGTCAACATATGTTGTTTTAAGTGAGACGACCTGTGGAAAGATTTTTCACATTGAGTACACTGGTGGGGCCGGACGCCAGTGTGTATTCGCTTATGAGCATACATATTCGCTGAATTTGTGAAGGATTTATTGCATTCAGAGCACCGATAGTAGGGACGGTCCTTGGAGTGAGTCAGCGAATGAGTCTTCAAGTCACTTAGTCGCCTAAAGGATTTTTCACAAGTATTTACTTCACATTTAAAAGGACGCGCATCAGAATGGGTCACAACATGACTCTTCAAGTTGATTTTAAGTGCAAAAGATTTCTCACATTGTTGACATTTGTAAGGGCGCTTTCCTGTGTGCGATACACTGTGGTTTTTTAAACATCCTGAGATTAAATACGTTTTTCCACACACAAGACATTTGAAAGGTCGCTTTCCAGAATGTTTTAGTTCATGAACCTTTAACTGGCTTGAAGTGGCAAAGGATTTTTCACAATCATGACACGTGTAAGGACATTCTTCTGTGTGCGTTAGTGTATGGTCCCTTAATCCTGCTCTAGTTTTAAACGATTTCTTGCATAAAAGACATGTGAAAGGGCGAATCCCGGAATGTGTTAAACCATGAACCGTTAAACTGCTACAAGTTAAAAAGGTTTTCTCACATACATTACACTTGTAAGGGCACTCCTTGGTATGCGTCAGCGTATGAACCCTTAAACTAAGCATTCTCTTGTAGGATTTTGGACAGAAAAGGCAATTCAAATTTCTGATTTCAGAGTGTGATACCTTATGGGCTGCTAGTTGGCTTGATGTTATAAAACTTTTTTCACATTCGTTACACTTGTAAGAACTTTCCTGGGTAGGTGTCAATAAGTGGGTTTTCAAACCATCTAATCTGCTAATAGATTTCTTACATATTCGACACCTAAAGGCCTGGTTTCTAGAATTTCTTGACTTGTCACTTGACATGATGTTTCAAAAAGACTTTCAACAGCGAAAACCAATTTCTCTTTTTCTCAGCAAGACGGTGTGTTTGAAAGCTTTAGTAGTGGGTAATGCTTCCTACAATACACCCTTTTTATTATAACTTTGTTTAATTGCACAGCGCCAAAAATGACCTGAAAACCCCAATATAATTAATTTTAAAAATTAATATGACATGTATGATAATTAATATATCATAGTTAATAATTCCCCTTTTGCACCTAATAGTCCAGGCAATGAATGCTCAAAAAAATGTATAGAGGGAATTGCATGGATCACAATTTTGACTTAGTAACTTTGTTTGGACTAGTTAGGAGTAAAACGTATCAAGTCCCCGCCCTTAGCCCTTGAGCCGGCTGGGCTGGTAGGACCTAAAGGTACAATTTTTTGGTTTTTCCTAAATATCTTGAAAACTATCAACTTTTAGTATTCCCTATTAAATTTAAAAATTAAAGAAAATTAAATTTCCTGTAAGAAAAATATATAATATGTCTACTTTGGTCCAGCCGTTTACAAGGTAAGCACTAATTTTATTAATATTAAAAAAATGGCCCTTCCATAAGAAATACTTGTGAATTTGAGGGTAACTTAGGTGCCCAATTGGGCAAAGCTTTTTTCGCCTAAAGGAAAATGAACAGCATTCAGGAAATATTGACAAAATCTCCAGTAATTTGACACCTCAATCATAAAAATTGATCTAAAATTAAGGTGTTGGCAAGCTCACAAAAAACGTTATTTTTCATGGAATTATTTCAATTTGTTATAATCTCTTGAAAAATAACGTTTTTTGTGAGCTCGCCAATGCCTTAATTTTAGACCAATTTTTATGATTGAGGTGTCAAATTACTGGAAATTTTGTCAATATTTCCTGTATGCTGTTCATTTTCCTATAGGTGAAAAAAGCGTTGACCAATTGAGCATCTAAGTTACCCACAAATTTACATGTATTTCTTATGGAAGGGATATTTTTAAAAAGATTGATAAAATTAGTGCTTATCTTGTAAACGGTTGGACCAAAGTAGACATATTATGTATTTTTCTTACAGGAAATTTAATTTTCTTTAATTTTCAAATTTAATAGGGAATACTAAAAGTTGATAGTTTTCAAGATATTTAGGAAAAACCAAAAAATTGTACCTTTAAGCCCTTCCAGCCCAGCCGGCTCAAGGGCTAAGGGCGGGGACTTTTGATATGTTTTACTCCTAACTAGTCCAAACAAAGTTACAAAGTCAAAAATTGTGATCCATACAATTCCCTCTATACCCTTTCGTTGCCTGGACTATAATCGCAATGTCAGATAATTTATTTTCTTTGGCTAGATATAGAAAATTAACTCAATCAAATATTTTCCTTTATTTAAACCTTTGAAGGTTACTTAATTGTGATGCATTCAATATAGACGTTTTAAATGGTAATATAAATTAAGTACATTCTAAACAAATGTAGCAACCTTTTTGATTAGTTTATTTAACCGTTTTAAACCCAACACAATCCGTTGCAGACACTGCAACAATTTTGCAACTCTTGCAAAAGTCGGGGTATTACAGGTGTAGCGACTTCATAAAAATGGTTATAATGGTTTGTGGAAGTCAATGGCAAAATAAGTAAATTTTAAAGCTTTTGAAGTTATTTGTTTGTCAAAATTAAGAATACTGGTTGGAATTACCGGCAGAAGAGATATTTTGAAATTAAGGAGAAAAAACGTATGGGTAGGCTAGTGTCCTTGACTGACTGACTTACTGACTTACTTGATTTATTCAGTGAAGTTTGAAGCCTCAAGTCACTTATCATCAGAAGTTGACAGGGAAAATAGCATATTTACAAAAGAAATACAGCATCAACATTTGCTTGTATATTGGCGTATTCAGTTCAAGCCAAAAACGTGTGTTTGGCGTGGCAGTTCGTAACCAACCAAAAATTACATTCATTTTAGAAAAATATTCAAAATCCATAATCATCACATCTCCAAAAAGTAATCAATCGTTGGTAATTTTCATCCTTAAAATTTCAGTGGCCGGTTAAAAAGTCATTTGCATTATAAAAATCCATTTAAAATATATATTAATAATTGAGAAATTTACCGTAACTAACTCATTAAGTTTTTGATTCTCAGAATTTCATCCCGATACGGATAAGGCCCTTATAGACGGGGACAGTAAAACGGTCAGAAGACCGGACAGTAGAGACCTGCTCCTCTTCCATTTAAATCAATGTTAAAATAATCGGAGCGATACTAGCGCTCCATAAATTTCTTCTGTCCGCTGAACTAATTTACTGTCTCCTCCTATCTATTAACATTGCGAGCGGTCAGTAAAAATACTGGACAGTAAAATCAAACATGTTTGATTTTTGGACAGAAGTCTGGACAGTAGAAAAATATCAAGCAACGTCGGGCATGGCCAAAACTTGGATGGGTGACCGCGCGGAATCGCGACGCTGCGCCGCGCCGGCCGCCGCAATTTTTTGCACAGGGTGTTTTGAAACTGGATCCATTTGTTATCAGTGGCGGATCCAAGGGGGGGGGCAAAGGGGGCAATTGCCCCCCCCCCCCGAGAATGTGGGGAAAAATCGTAACAAGAGTGTTCACGAAACTTGCGATCCGCCGCAAAAAACGCGCGTATTTGCCGATCGCGAATAAACAGCAAATTCAGCTTTAAGAAACTCGTGATCGGCCGCAAAAAGTATCGCGAATAAAAACTAGCAATCGGCCGCGATAATAGTTTCGAAACGGCTAAATAAACTTTGCGGAATTCGTGAACGGCCGCGTAATACGATAGCGCGTGCCAGCCGATCGCGGATAAATAGACGATCTAGCTTTGCGGAACAGCGATCGGCCGTGAAAAACTATCTTGAGTGTTTGCCGATCGCTGATAAACGGCAAATTTAAAGCTAGTTAAATCTTGGTTACGGACAAGAATTGTTGAAGAGAGGTTGAACGGACTATGTCTTTTTGCATACATCGTTGTGAATGTTGATAATGTAATCGATTGTTATGCTAAGGTAGAAAAAGAAGTCTTGATCTAGAACTTATTATTTAGTTTTAAGTTTTCTGGAGAAAGTATTCAAGTATTGTAAATAATAAACTTATGGCTTGAACCTCTAAACAAGTCTTTTCTTCCCTAATTACCTACACTTTAATAAATAAATCCAATAAAAAACTGTAGTTTTTAATTGAAAATTGAGCACGTTTTTTGTCTCTAGATTGTTTGAAAACACTAGTTTTCAGTTCAAATTTTCAAAAATTTTCCGGGGGGCCCCCGTACCTCCCAGACCCCCTGGAAGGTTACCCTCAAAATCCTACTTGCCCCCCCGAACTTATGCTCTGGATCCGCCACTGTTTGTTATTTCTCTTTAGGCTATATTTTAAATTATGCCTATTAAAAATGGCTATTAGGTAGTGAAATAGGCTAGATTTGGAGCTTTCCCAATCAAAACATAAGAAAAACACTGGCATTATGGCGTTACACACACAAAAAAGCAAAACACGCTCATGGCTAATTCTGAGGCTTTGTCCCAGCATTTTAAAACATAATTTACTTTTTAATAATTGTTTTCAAGCTTCATAGCTTTTTCAGTTGGTTTCTATATACCTTCCACATATTTTTTTCTCTGTAGGTATCTAATTTAAATTTAGGACGTATAGTAAAGTCTGATCAAACTTCTAAATTACGGAGTATCTAGTTTATGGCTATTACCATTAGTTACTTTGGATTTTAAAGCATAATATCCTAAAAAGAATTAATTTACAAGATTTATAACGTGACGATAAAAATCTTCTTGATTTGGTTTTAAAAAACGACCTGACAAGAAGCATCTAGTAACATTGAACTTCTGTTTTTTCTGTAGAATCGTCCGACAATGGGTGCGTTTAGCCGCAGTCACCGGTGGCTAACCGGTTACCATAGTCACTAATAGGCAAATCCACCGCATCTTGACAATCAACAATGTCCGGTTACTTACCGAATCCACCGTAAACACAACATCGGTGGATGCACAACAATGGTCGGTAGGTGTTACATCCACCACTACCGCTCACTTATAATAGGTTAGTAGATTACCCACCGGTGACTGCGGCTGAACGCGCCCATTGTGTTCAGATCCAGATTAGGTCCTCTTTAAGCCAACTTCAAAATATTTATATTACACAACAATGTAGCAGCTGATTGACGTTTTCCTCTTATGTAACAAACGACATTTGGTTATTACGTAGCCACTATACGAGATACGTTTAAAAAGGAAATTCGCTAATAAAACTAAAAGGGGGGCAAGAGCACATTTTAAAAGATGTAATGAAATGTTTAACGAATTAGCATTTAACATATTATTTCAGTGCGTAGATCTCATCAGGATTTTCTAAATTTAATACGCACCTTTATTTATTAAATTACTTCAGATTATTTCGTTGAAAATCTCGTAATTTCATGGTATCCGGATCCTACAAAGAAAATACAATAGAAGATTGTTTTGGGAAAGGCGGCTATCCAAATGTATTTTTCTCATATAATTCAACATATCGCTTGAACCTAATTGAATTAGTTACTTAAAATATACTTAATCAATGACTATAATGGTGTAAATTTTGGAATAAATTACCAAGTTTCTACCTTGTCCAACAACTAAAAATGGGGACCTTTTTATATTTATAATATTTATATGCTTAATATTTCACATTTATGGCCTTTATAATATGCAAAACATTTTAAAATTTGTTAGAAGTTACCTTATGAAAATATAAACATATTAACTGTGGAAAATTCGTCATTGTAATATTAAGTGGACACGTGTTTCGCATTAATTATTTATATTGCAATAGATCGCCAATCGCCAATTGAACTGTAATGAAAAAATGCTATAGTTGGCTAAAGATTTCTGTAATAATTTCAGAAAATTTTTATTATTCATTTTTTGGGCCGAGTTAGAACTCGTTACTCTGTGCTAAAATCGCTCACAAATCACAAAAAATCTTATTTATGTGTGTAAAGTTTGAAGTAGATGCCTGAAATAGCTCAAAAGCAATGTTAAATTATATGAGAAAAACATACAGACAGATAACTGCCTGACGGGGCAAAATTTAGAAAGAAAACAATTCTTACTGTATTTTTATGTTAAAAAATCCGGTTTTGCATAGCGCGCTATATACCTGTTACACCCCTAAACGTAAACACATAAAAATAAAGTTGACATAAGCTGTTCAAAATCTTTTTCTCCAGAGGCTATAATTTTTGTATGTTATAAAAAAGATTTATACTTTATTATTTATTTTGGTATAGCACTCATATATCTTACAATTTGTTAAAAGCCCCCAAATGTTTATAGCAAAAAAATTTCCTGATGTTATTATGCAAAAGGGTGGCTACAATATTCACAAATTGCACAAAAACATTAATATATTAATATATAATTAATATACAACCGGTTAAATAGTAATTCACTATTATAGTAAGTTTTAAAATAAATTTAGATAATGAATTTTTCAAATCACTGCTCCAAATGCATTTGTTCTTTATGGTAAAGATAGTAGAGGAGGTTTCAGTGATTGCTGGTAGATAGCGGCAGAGTCAACCCATATGATCAGCATAAGGAACAACTGTGAACCAGCCTCTACTGTCCGGTCTTCTGACCGTTTTACTGTCCCCGTCTATAAGGGCCTATAGGGTGGGGGGATCTTTGAACTCGTTCCAATAATTATTACTGTACATGAGTTTTCTTGCTTATGAGACACGCACGCACGCACGCGCGCGCGAGCGCGCGCGCCCCCCCCCCACACACACAAGGAATACATATTTACAATAATATCTGTCAATTTTAAATTATATATTTAAAAATATCCAAAAATTTTAAGGATGCGCTAGTAGATTTCTTACATATTCGGCACCTAAGGGGCTGGTTTCCAGAATGTTTAGTCACATAACATAACATAGGCACTGTCATATCATATATACTTGGTGAGTCAGACCACCCGTCCACCTATTGTAACAGAAGAACGGTTTAACGTAGAAACGCCAAATAAAATTATCCCCCATTAATTTGCGTATAAAAAATTCATTTAAAATATTTTCATCGCGATTTATCTACACAGGATGTTCCAGAAATAAAAGTCATGGGTTCAAATCTCCAAATTTTCATATGTCAACCTATAACAAATTTTATATCATGTTAAAGGTCTTGTTAAAAGAAACATTTTGGTTGAAACAGAACTAAATTATCTCAACCCGTTTCAAAATGGCGGCCATTTTTGTGAAAATTTTCGATATTTACGGAAACCCCTGTATTTTCTAAACCATTACATATTTTTCAGTTCTGATTCGAAGTCCTTAATCCTTGGTAACTCAGCTTTACTCCTCAATGCCTCACATGACAATGTTTTGATAATATCCAATTTTCGGAAAAATCTAATTTTTGAAAATGCTGGAAGCCCTGAAAATAAAAAAATTCAAATAGCAACATATGCCAAAAATCATACCATTTTAAAGGCCTTCAAAATTCCTACAACTTTGTAATGTACACAAATATTCTATCCTTTTTAGTTTTTTAGTTATGGACAAAAACTCCATTTTCCCATATAAAGTGCATGTTGTTTGCGTGTCCATAGCAAACGGTCTATGGGTACCCTTTGATATTATATACTGCATAAATAACATGCACTTCATATGGGAAAATTGAGTTTTTGGTCCATAACTAAAAAACTATAAAAGATAGAACACTTATGCAAGTTACAAAGTTGTAGGAATTTTGAAGGCCTTTATAATAGGTGGACGGGTGGTCTGACTCACCCTGTATATATATATATATATATATATGTGTAGGTGTATGGTGTGTGTGTGTGTGTGTGTGTGTGCGCGCGCGCGTCTTATAAGCACAAAAACTATATATATATATCTATATATACAGTACACCTCGGATTATCCGGATTAATGTGGCGGTACACCGATCCGGATAGCAAAAAATCCGGATAATCCGAGGTCATTACAAACCGCCTAAATAGCAATAGCCTGCTAAATCGATGCTGCAAACGGCGTATCAAGACTGTACAACATGTTAATCTTTTAAATTTTGCGAGGGTTTAATTTTGAAACAAATTCAAGAACCAAATTTTATTATTAATCATACGAATGTAATTATAACTTTTACC
Source organism: Flexamia atlantica (assembly GCA_035578135.1). NCBI lineage: Eukaryota > Metazoa > Arthropoda > Insecta > Hemiptera > Cicadellidae > Flexamia > Flexamia atlantica. The sequence continues at coordinate 3,828,686 of JAQJVK010000033.1, forward strand.
ATACTTACTGTTTAGGTTTGGAATAAAAGGCCAGATTAAAATATTTAATTTATTAAGATTAAATAATCATGACTAAGAATAACACAAACCTGAAATAATCACGACGAAACTTAAAGTTACTCAAAATTTATTACGGCAGGCCTTTTATTTTTAGAAGGTACATTTCACCAGTAAACTCGCTAAAATCTTGTTTTTGCTGTGATTTTAATTTTTTAATATCTATGGACCGGTCCGGATAATCCGGGATCCGTATAATGTGAGTCCGGATAATCCGGGGTGTACTGTATATATATTTATATATAAATCTAATTGAACGAATTTTGGTTTTGGCATCTGGGGACCTCAAGACGAAAAAGGTATTGCCTCGAATTAGGAAATTCGCTAATTGGCTCAGATAACGTTTTGTTAGGATCTAAAAAAAAAAGTAGGATAACGTTTTTTACTTCTACGCGTTGATGAGGATTAAAATAATGTCATAGTATGAAAGTCTATTTAGCTGACCGACCTCTCAATACTCAATTTTTTCGATCTGTTAGAAATTAATATGCTGTATTGCATTCTAAAAGCGAAAATTGCCGGCGCAACAATGAATTGTCCATAACATAACGTTACACACTGCATATTAGTTACACCAGGATGTTAAAACTAAGAGGTCTTCTCTTCCCTCTATGATGCCTATAATAATTATTATACTTCCTTACAACTAAGCGGAAGTCTGATCTTTGTTAGCGGTGTTAGAGAACTTAGAGGCCACGGCAAAGACTAAAACTTTGATCGACGAATACCAAACTGGATGACAGAGAATAGGCTGTTGCCTTATGCTCTTATCGTTTCGTCAATAATTTTAAAAAAGATAGCCCATATATAAGCTATATATATATATTAATATACAAAAGTTACCATTATATTGATTGAAACTATGGTAAATGTTTTCCCTCCGAAAATAGTTTATTAATGTCCGCGCAAATGGGCGGGAAACCCTGGAAAATCGGAAAAACCGGAAAAATTAAATCATGTGGGTACTCAAATTAACCGGGAGAGTGAGCTGAGTAAAGAAATGTAAGATTTTTCAAGATCCGATAGATATCAACAAAGATACGGCCGGAAAGCCAAAACAAAACTTTGTCAAAAATATGTGATGTGGGTACTTTAACTAACGGAAATTGAAATTGAGAGCTAGACAGTAATATGAAAGAATTTTCATGATCTAACATGCGGTAAAGGAAAACATATAAACTAACTTGATAAATTATTTTTGTTAGGTTGTTTTAAGTTATAAAAACATTCATTTTGTAGGAATAAGGAAGATTAAATATGATTGTGTTAATTTGGATGGATAAGGTCGGGATTAGTTAGGTAAGGTTAGGTTAGGTTACATTACGTCAGGTTGTATTAGGATTCGTTTAAAACTCATTAGTAATGTAAAGTAAAGATAAGGTTAGGAAAGTGAAAACATAAAACAAATCTAAATGCAACAATACCAAATACAAATTCTCCCATTAAAACCTATCTTATTTAAACTCAACCTAGGTACCTTAAACTCAAGGTCTGTAGAAAAAAGAGAAGAGAAGAATAACAGTATTCAGGCTGTCTTAAATAAAAAATGTAAACAAATCGTGACGTCTTCTATAGACTGGAACATATAACCTACTGTTGAGATCGTGACGTCTTACAGAAAGGAAACTTATAACCACTTGGCTCCACAGGCCTTAAAGATTTAGGCAACTTGGGAATAATAAATTATTATTAACAATAATAAGTTATTCTCTTCTTATCTGTCTGCAGACCTTGCCCTAACCCAAACTAAGCTTAGCGACCACAAATTACCCAAATTCATAAAAAATTGACCAAAAATAACTTATTTTGTGCACACCTACAACTTTTCCGACACTTTTCTTTAGCTAACTCCATTAACATGCGTAGGATATAGAAATTCGTGCATATTCTTGTTCATCTCGTTCTTTCGCTTAATTTGAGTACCCACAAGACCTATTTCCAGGGCCGGCGACAGGGGGGGGGCAGGGGGGGCAAATGTATAGGGGCCCGGGCTCGCAGGGGGCCCGGAAACACCAAATACCCTCGTCGCAGCAAATCTGCGTTCTCAGCAAAGTCCCAATAAAAAACAATAAATAACCAATTGTTTGAAAAAACGTATGAAAAGTGATAAATTCATCTATTAAAATAAAATGCAGTCGTTTGTCAAAAATACTAATAAATAAGTTTAATTAAAAAAATATATTCTCTTTTGAATAAATAGGCAACATTGTTATTTTTTTTATAAAAATACAAAATCCTATTAAAAGTACTTTTGATAAACTCGTGAAATACTCCGCAGGTTTCTTTAGCCAACGCTCTGCTGCCCTGATACTAAAAAAGATGGCAAAAAAACGTGAAGCGGAAATAACTTGGAGACCAATGGACTTAAAGCAACGACTCATGATACCAAATTGTTTGATTTTTCAAGCTGAATCCAATGGTGACAACAACAATCAATTACTTTCATTTTTTAATTTGAAAAAGCCAAAATACCCATTTTTGGGGGGTAAAAGTAGCTTTTACCCCACTTTGGATATGTCGATCTGGCCGGTTTACGAACTCATCCAAGAGAACCTAGTTTTACATGATTGTGTGTACAAAATTTTGTCACCATCGGACGATTTTTACGAGAGTTATCGTGCTAACAGATATTCAAAAATGAAAATTCTACTCCCCATATAAGCCCATGTTAAATTTTGAAACAAATTGTGCTTTTTGGAGGTAAAAATGCATTTCCGCGATAAACTCACTTGATATCCAGAAAGTAGAAGACATAAAAAGCTATCAATTGTTATAAAAATAAATATGATTGCTGGGGTTACCCAGAACGGATATTTTTTGTCCATTCTGTCAAAAAACGGTATAGCTTATTTTTAAGGAAATTCTCTAAAATGGGCCCGAAACGGCTAAAGTAAGGCCCAAAAGCACACAAAACAGGTAAAAAAAGGTCGCCAGGTCTCAGGGCCCGGGGTTGTAGACTGCACAGGGGCCCGAAAATCCTGTCGCCGGGCCTGCCTATTTCAGAGTCAAAAAGATTTCCGATTTTCCGGGGGTTTTCGACCTTTTGCGCGGAAAATTACTATCATTTCCGGGATCAGCATAAGATTTTCAAAAATTTGAAAACATTTCATTTTCGGAGGGAGTATTGGAAAGTAGGCTAAACATTTACAGAAACGATAGCCGATAAGTACACACTTTGCATTCATTGACCTTGCAAAAGCGTTTGATTCAATTGATAGAAAAATTCTTTTCAAAAAGTTAGAATATTTGGGAGTAAGGGGTATGCTTTGAAATGGTTTAAAAGTTACGTAAGTGATAGGACTCAAGTTGTATCTATTGATAATGAAATCAGTGATCAAATTAGAGTAGATTTTGGAGTTATTCAAGGGAGCACATTGGGGCCTTTACTTTTTTAATTTACATTAATAACATAGATAAACTTGCTATTTCTGGAAAAATCTTTTTATTTGCAGATGATACCGCGGTAATTTTCAGGGGGCGTAATTGGAAAGATGTTTTCAGTATTGCGTCATCTGAATTAAAAATTATTAAAAGGTGGTTTTCAGAAAATGTCTTACCTATGAATGTCAACAAAACGAAATGTTTGCCTATTGCACTTCGTCCTGCTAGTGAGCCGCCCGCCGAACTCAGAGCTAGCCTTGCACTCATGCGGCACCGCAGACAGTAGCGTTTGTAATTGTCAGGTTATTGAATCGGTGTCACATTATAAATATCTGGGTGTTATAATAGATTCTAAATTGAGATGGGAGACCCATATAAATTTTTTAAAATCAAAACTCAGAAAAGTGATTTATATTTTTTATCAGTTAGGACAAATTTTGCGTCAAGAAGAAATTAAAAGAATTTATTTTGCATACGTTCAATCTCATTTACAATATAGATTAATAGCTTGGGGGGGAGCTTCTTCATCAGTAATTGAACCGTTATTTGTAATTCAAAAATTAATAATCAAAGCCGCGCTAAGAAAACCGAGACGGTATTCTACTGATCTTTTGTTTAAAGAATCCGGGCTTCTGTCGTTAAGACAATTATACGTAAATGATTTATTAGCTTATACATACATTCATCTAGACTTAATTGCTGAACCAGTAGAACATAATTATCAAACCCAAAATTCAGTGACGGTAGGATTGCGGACTCCTAGAGTTTTTAAATCAATTAATTTAACAAACTCTTTTTACATTGCAAATTTTTTGTTGCGCAAAATTCCACCAGTAATTAGAAACCTGCAGGTGTCGAAACCTGCATGATTTTATTTGAAATTTTTAATTTGAATTCCACAATGAAGAATTGTTAGAGTGGATAGGTTATATGGGGAAGGGGGCTTGATGAAAGTGATAGCAAAACAGCAAAACGATTTCAATAATCCACTAACCTCCAAGGACTCAAAGGAAAGGTCTTCAAATAAAGTACAGGGACCCTCTTAATCAAATTTATATGACGTTTAATATACACAGGACTGTTATAAAGCCATAAAACTGTTATAAACCATAAAAAGATAAAATATTATATTATTTTCAACATATACAGATTCCTTTTACAAACAAAATAAAGGAAAGAATGGTCAATTTTCACTTTCAGTTTCGTTTATAATGTAATGTGAAGCTCATTACATTCAATAACTCAAATATAATTCCAAATTTACCAAGAAACTAATTTTAAAATACCTATACTTCTTTATGCACAAAAAAGAAATTACTGCAAGCTATTTCATCGATTTTAATTTATTACACAATGATCATCGATTATTGTTTGATTACATACGATCGTAATGAGATATCGCAATGCTGTTTTTAAACAGGTACTCGGTCTCCGAAGAGGTACACAAATGTCACAGTAATGTGACAAATACCTACCTTGTGACCTACCTAATGTGACAAATAATGTGTAGCCCGTGAGTATACCTACCTTGTTTTGAAATACATTGTAGTCCATACAATTATGGACATGACAAACAACAAAAACATAAAAAGGTATAACATGAAACTAAATTGCAATTTTCTTCAGGTAAAGAAGAGGATTATCCCTTACGTCAATAGGCCTACATTTATTGGCTAGTCGTTTGAAAACTACCTTTGAAAACAAAATAAGGTATGTTACTTTACTATAGTAAGCGTGACTGATTATTATATATATTTCAAATCACATATGCAGTGAGCAGTGAATGAAAGGTATGTCAGATTACACCAATGAAAACCTGATGAATAATGAGGTCTTAAATCAGATCTAAGTACGATATTACAATAAGCGATTCAAATAACGATATTCAAATCTAGAGAGTGACATGGTATTGATTACGCTAGGTGGGTTAGGCGTTTTAGGAGAACAAAACATGGTAAAACCTTCTGACACAACAAACACTGTTCAAGACCTTGGTCAACAGCTGATTCAGTAAGAGGTCGATTACATCTAGAACACTTCTTGGAGTCTTTACACGCCTGTGATAATGCGTGTCTTTTTAAATGGGGTTTTGTTCTAAAGGCCTTGTTACATTTCAAACACTTATAGGGCCGCTCATACCCGGTGTGCGTCAAGATATGTCTCTTCAAATAGCTTTTCGACGTAAAGGACATCCCACACTGTTGACACTTGTGGGAATAACTTGCCGATCCAGTGTGTGTTAATTTATGTGTTTCCAAAGTACTTAAGCTTGCAAAGGATTTCCCACAAATGTCACACTTGTGGCGCTGTCCAGAATGTGTCTTCAAGTGTCTTGAAAACGAACCGAGATGAACATAGGGTTTATCACATTGGTCACATTTATAGGCGTTCTCACCTGTGTGTGTCAACATGTGATTTTTAAAATATGAAACTTGTCGAAAGGACCGGCTGCAAAATTGACACCTGAATGGGCGCTCACCAGTGTGAGTTAACATATGCTTACCCAAATCACCAGAGTCTATAAACGATTTATCACATTTAAGGCACTTGAAGGGGCGCTCTCCCGTATGTGAACGGACATGCCTCTTCAGGTTAGCCGATTGTGAAAAGGATCTTTCACAAAATTGGCACTTGTATGGAAGTTCTCCCGTATGTGTCAACACATGTGTTTTTAAATGGTGAGACCTGCGGAAAGATTTGTCACATTCAGTACACTTGTAGGGCCGGTCGCCAGTGTGTATTCGCTTATGAGCATACATATTCGCTGAATTTGTGAAGGATTTATTGCATTCAGAGCACCGATAGTAGGGACGGTCCTTGGAGTGAGTCAGCGAATGAGTTTTCAAGTCACTTAGTCGCCTAAAGGATTTTTCACAAGCATTTACTTCACATTTAAAAGGACGCGCATCAGAATGGGTCACAACATGATGCTCTAAGCTAAATCTATAAGCAAAAGATTTATCACATTGTTGACATTTGTAAGGGCGCTTTCCTGTGTGCGATACACTGTGAGTTTTTAAACATCCTGAGGTTAAATACGTTTTTCCACACACAAGACATTTGAAAGGTCGCTTTCCAGAATGCTTAAGTTCATGAACCTTTAACTGGCTCGAAGTGGCAAAGGTCTTTTCACAATCATGACACGTGTAAGGGCACTCTCGTGTGTGCGTTAGTGTATGGTCCCTTAAACTTACATATGTTTTGAACGATTTCTTGCATAAAAGACATGTGAAGGGGCGAGTCCCGGAATGTATTACTCCATGAACCCTTAAACTGTTATAAGTTAAAAAGGTTTTCTCACATATGTTACACTTGTAAGGGCGCTCCTTCGTATGCGTCAGTGTATGAACCTTTAAACCACGCCTTCTCTTGTAGGATTTTGGACAGAAAAAGCAATTAAAATTTCTGATTTCAGAGTGTGATACCTTATGGGCTGCTAGGTAGCCTGACGTTTTAAAAGTTTTTTCACATACATTACACTTGTAAGGTCGTTCCTGAGAATGTGTCAACATGTGGATTTTCAAATGATCTAATCTGCTAATAGATTTCTTACATATTCGACACATAAGGGACTGGTTTCTAGAATTTCTTGACTTGTCACTTGACATGATGTTTCAAAAATACTTTCAACAGCGAAAACTAATTTCTTTTTCTCAGCTAGACGGTGTGTTTGAAAGCTTTAGCAGTAGGGTAATACTTCCTACGATAAACCCTTTTTATTACAACTCTTTGTTTAATTTCACAGCGCCAAAAATGACCTGAAAACCCCAAAATTACTTTTTAATAATTAATTTGACATATATAATAATTAATATATCATAGTTAATATTTCCCTATTTGCGCCTTGTCGCAATGTCAGATAATTTACTTTCTTTGGATAAATATAGAAAATTAACTCAGTCAAATATTTTCCTTTATTCAAAACTTTGAAGATTACTTCATTGTGATGCAAACAATATAGACGTTTTAAATGGTAGCCTAACTTAAGTGCATTATAAACAAATGTAGCAACCTTTTTGATTAGTTTATTTAACCGTTTTAAACCCAACACAATCCGTTGCAGACACTGCAACGAGTTTGCAACTCTTGCAAAAGTCGGGATATATCAGGTATAGCGACTTCATAAAAAGGTTATAATGATGTGAGGAAGTCAATGGTAAATGAAATAAATTTGAAGATTTTTCAAGGGATTCCTTTTCCGAGTCAAGAGTACTGGTTAGAATTCCCAGCAGAGCAGATATTTTCAAATTAAGGAGGGAAAATATGGGTAGGCTAGCGACCTCGGCTGACATACTTACTTTACTTATACAGGGAAGTTTGAAGCCTCAAGTCACAAATCATCAGAAGTTGACAAGCAAAATAAGTTGATATATGAACCGACAAACGCATAATTACAAAAGAAATACAGCATCAACATTTGTTTGCATATTAGCGTATTCAGTTCAAGCCAAATATGTGCCAAAAATGTGTATTTGGCGTGGAGTTCGTAACCAACCAAAAATTACTTTCATTTTAGAAAAACATTCAAACTCCATAATCATCACATTTCCAAAAAGTAATCAAACGTTGGTAATTTTAATCCTTAAAATTTCAGTGGCCGTTTCAAAAAAATCATTTGCATTACAAAAATCCATTGAAAAAATCGATATTAATAAATGAGAAATTTACCGTATTCATAAAGTTTGTTATTCTCAGAATTTCATCCCGACACGGATAGGGTGGGGTGATTTTTGAACCTGTCCTAATAATTACTACTTTACGGGACAAGGGGCGGTTTCTCCAAACTAGTTTAAACTTCTGGGACTGTTAAACCGCGAGTTTAACTTCGAAATCAGTTTCTCCAACCAAAAACGCAAGTTTAACTGCTGGCGACGATTAAACCACCCCTCCACCTAGTTTAAACGGCCGAGTGCGGGTTTATCTAACATACGGTAACGGAAAACATCCTAAAATATCAACTAAGTTGATAAACGATTTTTTAGGGTTGTTTTAAGTTATATAAACATTAATTGTTTAGGAATTAGTAAGATTAAGTATGGTTGTGGTAGTTTGGATTGGATGGGGTCCAGTTTACTGAGGTAAGGTTAGGTTAGGTTACTTTATGTTAGGTTACATTAAAATTGGTTTAAAATACATTAGTAAAGTAAAAATAAGGCTAGGAAAGTGGAAACAAAAAATCTAAATCCAATCATACCAAATACAAATTCTGCCATAAAAACCTATCTTATTTGAACCCAACTAGGTACCCTTAACTCCAGGTCTATAGAGAACAAGAGAAAAGAAGAGAAGAATAACAGTATTCAGGCTGTCTAAATAAAATTGAAATAAATCGTGACGTCTTCTGTAGACTGGAACATATAACCTACAGTTAGGATCGTGACAACTTTATAGACCGAAAACTTATAAACCCTTAGCTCCACAGGCCTTAAGTGATCTAAACAACTTTAGAATAAAAATTATCATTCTCTTCTTATCTCTCTACAGACCCCCCCCACTATCCCCCCCTAAACTATCCTTACCCAAACAAACCTAACCTAACACAACCAATCCTCACCTAACCCTTACTTATCGAAACTACGGTAACTTATTATATCACAACCTAAGCTTAGCTACCACAAATTAGCGGAATTCATTAAAAATTGACCAGAAATAACTTATTTTATGCAAACCTACTTATTCGACACTTTCCTTTTGGGTCATTATCAAATTAATTGATAATTCGAGAAAAGTAAAAATAAACGTTTTTGTTTCTTGATTATAAATTGACAAAAAATAGTAAAATTCAAAAGCTTTAAGCTGAATGTAGAAAATAAATGTTATTACTAATACCCACATGCGTAAAAACGTGGTTTGTGCCAGTCTTTTTTTTAATTTTGCTTCTTTTTAATAACATTTTCAAAAAACGTAATTAAACTTTCCTTCCATTATTTAAAAATTTTTAATTTGATTCTTATTGAAGATATGATAAAATGGTGAGAAAACATTTAATCTTTCCATTAATATACATCTCAAAATTATTATTAAAACTATCCATTTATATAAAATAGAAATGTGATAGTGAGCGAGGGGAATCAGTGTGAGCGAAGGGAAAAAGCACTATGAGAGAGGGGAAGATCACGGATAGCTGGGATGAAAAACTATTTAAGTTAGACAAGTAGGTCTAAAGACTTGAGAACTAGAGTCAAATATAACATATCTTATTAAATGGCTTACAGAATTTGAAGACAAGTAATAAAAAAATAAATAAAATAAGCCATAAAATTTTCTTTGTGACACGGAATGACAAAAGCCATAAATATTTATGACAATGAACAAACAGTGCTTTTTAGAAACAAGCAATTTACAATCACTGAAGCTATTATAAGATGTCTTGCAATATTTCAAACGTCATGAAAAATTAAGAAAGTTTAAGATTTCCACATTTAATACTGAATAAAAACTTCTGAACAAAAAAATTACGGAAATATTCAACTTATGTTCGTTTTATTTTAGAATAAATAAATTACAGTATGCAGTATATTTCGGAAATTCGTTTATATCTCTTTTGACGGGGAATATCTCAATGGGATAGCTTTCAAATAAAAGTGTATATGTTAAATTGCTAAAACTACGTTTATAATGAGGCCTAAAAAGTGATAAAGCTATGAAACTGTAAGTAATACAAGTCAAAATTATATGTTATATACGTAATAATGTATTATAAACTATAATCTATATTATTAATTCTGTAAGCGATTTTTTTCAATCAAAATTGTGAGAGTTTGACAGCTCGCAGGATGATGGGAGATGGCTCAAATGAAAGGCCTCGGTCCCAGGGGGTCGGGAAAAATATCAGATTATGTCCAAATATAACAGAAAATGAGAAATAACGAAACATATCTTCCATTTAAAATGCATTGGGATTGAAAAACGTCTGCTTTGTTTACATTTAACATGTGGTGCTAATGCTTGATTCAAAGCCATATGGTAGATGTTGACATGTGGGATTTTTGTTCAAAATGCAGCTCACTATGCACGTTTAATGTACTATAACAAAAAATATTTTAAATTTAAGATTTTCTGATTTTATAACAATTAAGGGTTTGAGTTTTTTTAAATAATTTTAAATTATACAAAGATAAGTATGTTTGTTTAGTTTATGTTATAACGATGCAGATTTAATAACAAATTATCTATACTTATATATAATTACGTAAGGGAAATTTTTGCACCGAGATTATGGGCGTTTGGAAGGTCGCAGGATGATGGGAGGGGGCTGAAATTAAAGGTCTACATCCCAGGGACTCGGGGAAAATACTGAAATAGCTTTAAGCTTACTGTAAAATTAGAAATAACGTAAAATAGCTGTCATTTAAAAACTATTGCTATGTATAAAGGTCTGCTTTGTTTACTTTAAACCAAATGCTAGATATAATCATAATTTTTTGGATCCAAAAGCCTATTTTCTAACAAGGTATTTGGAACTATAGTAAAGAAGGATTATGCTTAGGGGCTAATTGCCCCTTCAAGCCTCTAGTATATAATATTTGCATAAGAATTTGCTGTATACACCTTCCATTCCGTTAGTGAGGGGAACGTGAGCGGTGATAAAATTCGAAAGGTCCATAGCTTTTGACGCGACTATACCAACAATAAATCACCAAACTTTGAGGTAACGTCGGTTTGACAATAGCTTCTAAAACTACGATTGCTTGTTTTGCTGTTATGATTGTAAATAAGTTAATTGGTGTGAGCGAAGAGAACGGCAATTAATATACGCACGATTTCTCATCCAAAATTTGTTATTATCGGCATTAAATGTGAGTCTTAACGATGCTGTCATCTACAACCCATCAACTTGACATGCTCAACCACTCACAAATGCCGATCGCGAGAGAAACGAAGTTGTTTAGACCAATTCGGCGGAAAATTCAAAACATCGCTACACTTTTATTGGACTTCTGATGACACGAAATAACGATAACTTATTCTGAAATCGTAACTGATTTCAATTTAACTATTTCTTGTTTTAGAAATAGTACAGTTTAATGAGTATTATAAACATTTTATGTATTTTTTGTTGTAATTTTTATGACTTGTCGATTGTGAACTTTGTCACTCAGGCATGAAGACAGTGAGCGAGGGGAAAAATAACACACGTGTTGTTTTTTAAATATCAATTGTTATTTTATTATTTTAATCACAGCAATATCATGTTTATTGGAAAACAAATATTCATATGTATATTGATACAAATATTATTCATATGTAGGCCTATAGAAAAAAATAGTTTTAGTAATTTTTTCCTGCTGAGACTCAAATTGGCCATTAATTTGATAATGACCCTTTTGCTAACTCCATTAATATGCATCAGATCTCAAATCCTTGTATATATTCTTGTTCATCTCGTTCTCCCGTTCAATTTGACTAGGCACACCTACATGACCTATTTCAGATACAAAAAAGATTTCCGGTTTTTCCGATTTTAAGCTTATGGGGGGTTTCCGGCCTTTTGCACGGAAAATGACTATAATTTCCGGGATCAGCATAAAATTTCCAACATTAAGAAAATTCAATACCTTCGTGGTAAATGTTTACTTTCCAGTACTCCTCCCGAAATCGAAAATTTTTTTCTTCAAAATATAGGAAATTTCGCGCTGATTCCGGAAATGATAGCCGTTTTCCGCGGAAAACATCGGAAAAACAAGAAAAAACTTTTTTTAACGGAAATAGGTCACGTGGGTACTCAAATTAACCGGGAGAGTGAGCTGAACAAGAAAGTGTAGGAATTTTCAAGATCCGATGCATATTAACAAAGATACGGCCGGAAAAGTCCCGGAAAAGCCGAAGAAAACCTTCGCCAGAAATATGTCATGTGGGTACTCAAATTAACGGAAATTTAGAGGTGAACAATAATAAGAGAGAATTTTCATGATCCAACTTATGGTAACAAACAAATAAAATAAAAAAATCAAATAAGTTCATGAATTATTTTTGTAAGGCCGTTTTAGGTTATATAAACATTCATTTTGTACGAATTATGTTTATTATGTATGGTTATGTTAGTTAGGATTGGATGAGGTCAGGTTTAGTTATGTAAGGTTAGGTTAGGTTACATTATGTTAGGTTATGTTACATTGTGTTAGGTTACATTAGGATTCGTTTAAAATTCTTTAGTAAAGTAAAGATAGGGTTGGGAAAGTGAAAAAATTACATAAAAATATAACCCTAACACTAACAAATACAAACTTTGCCATTAAAACCTATCTTATTTCAACCTAACCTCTCCTAAGCTATCCTAACCTAACCTAACCAGCCTTGACCTTACCTAACCAATCCTAACCTAACCTAACCCTTACTTATCTAAACCAACTTAATGTATCACAACCTAAGTTTAGCTACCACGAATTAAGCGAAATCATAAAACATTAAAAAAACTTATTTTGTCCAAATCTACCGCTTTTCCGACACCTTTTGGGCTGTAATTCCTTTAATATACATCGGATCAAAAAATTCTTGCAAATTCTTAATTAGCTTGTTCTCCCGCTTAATTTGAATACCCACATGACCCGTTTCCGAGGTGAAAAGTTTTTCCAGTTTTTCCGATTTTCCGACTTTTTCCGCGGAAACAAATTATCATTTTCAGAATCAGGGCATTATTTCCTACATTTTGGAAAAAATGTTTTCAATTTCGGGAGGAGTACCGTATATTAGAAGATGAAGAGTAAAAAATTGAAATATGCAATTAAACTCTTTTTTTAATAAAATGAAATTATAAATTCTCACCTAATTCAGTAGTTATGAAATCCTATACACACGAACACAACCCTTTGTTCATAGCCTAAAGACATGTCGTTCCCGTTCGTTGTATTATAGTTTGATGTAGTAGCTTAACAGTTAACTTTTTGTCTTTTTTACTTAGCAGGCTAGATTTTAAGAACCGTGCAGCCTCGCCGTCTCCACGCCATGACAGTTTCAGATGTATCAAACCAAGGCCACACTAGTGGAGCCTTGATCAAACCAGATCAAACCCGCAATATTAAATATTTTATAAAAGCTCTTTCATACAACATTTGATTTGACCAATCAAATATTTTGTTTTGAAAAATCAGCTGTAACCCAATCTTTTATAAACTATTGTATTTCATATTTGATAGTGTAATGGGGGCCTTATGGTGGGAGTCCACCATCGTCAAAAAAGGGCCAAAGGGCAAATTCAGGTTAATACAAAAATGTAAACTGTGAAAGTACGGTAGCAGCTTTTTCCCTATAGGGAAAATTCGCTAACAATGAAGCCTAAATACTAGTACGTAGGCGTGCCGTAACTAAATTTAGGTGTAAGTTAGTGTGCCGCAACGTAAAAAAGGTTGGGAATCGCTGCAATAGAAGAACCCTTTAATAGATCTTTTCCAACAACTGGCGTTATTTCAGGAGTTTGTCCCCTTTGACGTCATTTTTCAATGATGGGGGTCAGGCAGATTATGACGGTAGGACGATTGTAGGGAGGGGGTTCAACAAATGGCCAAAAGCGATGACGTAATAAATGGACGTCCGCCTAATAATTTGAATCGGGTTCTACTTTCTTTATTATAATTTAAAATAATTGGATTTTTAATATATTTTCTTTAAAATCTTTATCAATGAACTCTTACCTATTCCAAACAAATAAAGGCAAATAAAATATTCCCCTAAAAATTTGAAGGATGTTGAAAGCTGCATCGTTGCCTTTTTAAAGTAGGTAAAATTTTAGTTTTTGAGTCAGTGGTTGTATCTAAAAAAACCTACATTTTGGTGAAATACTATTAGTTTGGAGTAATGTTTATGAAAAAATTCGGTATTTTTCTCAGAAATTGGGGTAAAAATACTTTGTTGTGGGTAAAATAAAAAATAACATTTGGAAATGTACTGCATTTAGCACATCCAATATCTCAGCAACGGACTGTCTTCAGAGTAATTATTAACGAATCCAAGTGTTTAATTGCTTATTTTTTAAAGCTGGATCAAATTCTGACAATCAACTGAATATACATAAAATTAATAGAAAGATGTTAAATCTCAAAAATAAATTTTATTTCTTTAAAAAACATTGGGATAAACCAATCCTGCTGGTTCCCGAACTCGAAGTAATATGTCCCTTTACACGAATATTCTCTCTAAGGTACTTATTTTACACAAAGTTTTTTCTCAGGAGTGTGAATCTCCCCCCTAATGTTTGTTCATATGGATAAAAATTAAAAAATTGCCATTACAATTTTGTTGCAAGACCTGGCAATACCTTTTTTTTGTAAAAATAACCTTCCTGTTTAGGTCCAAAAATATATTCAATTTTATTCCTGACAGTATTAAAAACCCAAGATGAGTATTTTGTATAAATTGTATGAATGTTATTCAAGATAAAACTACAAACCGGCTTTTCAAAGTAGAAAAATTAATATCATTAAATAAAGCTTGCATCTCTCCCTAGCTTTTCTCTCTGATTTTTGTAAAACTTAGCTCGTGTTCCAAAGCAGTATTGTAATTGTTTATAGTAGTTTTATACATTTTACAATCAATTTAAACTACTTTTAAAATTTTTCGAATCGTCATGTTTTTGTAATGGATAATAGTGCCTACAATCAATCAACAGCGGGATCTAAATTCTTTTCTTAATTATTTTTTTTTTAATTATGGAACCTCTAATATAAGCTGAGCCCTAGGCTAGGCCCTATTTTTCTCAGGGTTTGATTTTTAATTTTGTTTGTTTCATTTTTTGTTTATGTGCTTTGTATGCTATTCAGGGGCGGCGACAGGGGGGCAGAGGGGGCAAATGCATAGGGGCCCAGGCTCGCAGGGGGCCTGGAAGCACCCAAAAAGGGCCCGAAACGACAGAAAAAGGGGCCCAAAAACACGCGAAACAAGTAAAAAAAGGTCGTCAGGTTTTAAGGCCCGGAGTTGTAGATTGCACAGGAGCCCGAAAATCCTGTCGCTGGGCCTGATGCTATTAGTCAACATTTACAATTTAAATACGTGAAAAGGTCAGTTATACTAGCATAGGACATCAAAGCAAGTATTACTAGGGACATAGTTATGAATTTTATTGATGCATGAACTAAAACAAGATGATCTTGTTTAGTTGATTGTTTTTGAAATCATGTGCTGGAATGTAGGATTGTTCTGAGGAAATAAATATTGTTGTGGGCCGTTCTTGAGTAAATCCTAGTAGTCCAGTCAACAAACTTAAAAAACGGCACAACCTGGAAAAAGTTTCGTTAATTTTGAAAAATTGCACACTTATTTTTAGAAGTACACCTAAGGATGAAAATACCAAAAGTCCTGGAAACTATGTGGCGAGCTCTAGTGGCAATTGATGGAAACAGGGTACTTTTTGGTTTTTCGTAAAAATCTCGAGAACCGTTGGTCGGAGGTGAGAACTTTAAATGTACAAAATAAAGCTTATTAAATTTGCTACAAAATGATCTGGTACATTTTCTTTACTCCTAACGGTTACCGATTTATATGACACCAAAAATAAGGATCTTTTCACGAATTCCCCTAAAAATGAGCAACATTTTGTTTTTTTAGTTTTTAACGTATAAAAATAAAAACAATCCAATTTTGGTGGGCACCATTAAATTCAGCTCCGAAAAAAAACAATTTAGTATCCTGAATTATTGCTTTATGTCCACAGGTCACCGAGATAATGAAAGCGGTAAACACCTCTTACATTGTACCTATGTTATCCTTATGGGAAATAAAAAAGTTCTATATCTCGCCTATTTCGCAACACCTGAATACTCACCTGCAAAAGAATAATATGAACAATGGAGAATGCATTAGGTGGGCTGACACGTGAATTTGTAAATTGAGGGTTTTAGGCTCTAATACGATTTATCTCAACCATATCAAGCCACAAATCAAGTTTTACTATGATATGTTGCAAAATAAGCGAGACAGAACTTTTTGTTATTTCCCATAAGGATTATATAGATACAATGAAGGGGTGTTTACCGCTTTCATTATCTCGGTGACCAACGGACATAAAGCAATGATTCAGGATACTAAATTGTTTTGTTTTTTAAGCTGAATTTAACGGTGCCCACCAAAATTAATTTCATACGTTAAAAACAAAAAAGAAACAAAATGTTGCTCATTTTTAGGGGAAAATCGTGAAAAGATCCTTATTTTTGGTGCCATATAAATCGGTAACCGTTAGGAGTAAAGAAAATGTACCAGATCATTTTGTAGCAAATTTAATAAGCTTTATTTTGTACATTTAAAGTTCTCACCTCCGACCAACGGTCCTCGAGATTTTAACGAAAAACAAAAAAGTACCCTGTTTCCATCAATTGCCACTAGAGCTCGCCACATATTTTCCAGGACTTTTGGTATTTTCATCCTTAGGTACTTCTAAATAAGTGTGCAAAGTTTCAAAATTAACGGAATTTTTTCAGGTAAAACCCTGTTTTGACTGGACTATAGGCCGTAATAAAGAATAAAAAAATAAAATATTCTGTTGATATATATATATTTGTATTTTTGAATATTTGTAGTTCATTATTTGTATTTTTATCATAACGATGTATGACTCAAGGGAGGCATTTTGGGTAATTGAATGCTAAGGGGAGTCTTGAGATTGACATTTGCATTTCATATTATATTAATTTATTATTTGATTGATGTTCCTGTCACATTATAGATTTAATTAGTTTGAATTTTACTAATTAGTGTGGGGTTTTATGTATATATAGCTAAATTAAATGAAACAATGGCTGCTTAATTGCTGGTTTCGCTTATGTTAATGGGGAAAAAGGAGTTAGATTAAAATTGACTAATTAGGTGTTGCAGTATATAAGTTAATCAGTCAATAATTGAAGTAGTTGGAAATCGAAAGGACACAATGCAAAAGCAATAAAATATTGAAAACCCGAATAAAATAAAAAGCCAGTGATAGTAAAGTAACATAGAATCAATCTCTTCAGTGGGCAGTAATAAAACACTTTGAGTCAGGTAGCATATGAAGTAAAAAACAGTACAATTAATTACCTGCCCAACATGCAAGCAGGAGCGGTGGTATACAAAATCGTGCGGAAACTAAACAGTAAATGGGGCACCTCTGTTTCATATGACGCAAAGGAGCAAGGCCCTCCCACGTGCATGATAGTCCTATCTGCGGGACTCTGATAAGAAGCTCCTTGGGGAACAAACTGTGTGACTTTTGATATCCAACATGGTCCACCATAAAATAAATGTGTAAGATGGGATATTCTGTCTACACTCTTGGTTAATCTTATTAAGTTTGGGCAAACTTGAAAGTTGTTTTGTTTTGAGCTGGGATTAGTTGAAAGGTGGTCCAAAATGCCCTGAAGCCAGTGATTTAGTTAATGGACGACTCCTTACCAGCTGCATTTGGATGCATTTATAGTCTCTTATATGCTTTACTTGGTATTTAAATTTCTTCCTCAAATGTAGGAAGTCTTCATTTTGTAATTTTGATTCTAATTATATCCCACATCACAGCACAGATGACTTACATCCACCAAATAAAATTAAAAAATCAACACCAGCCGATTTTGTTTCATGGATGTCGACAAACACATCCATAGAATGTAGGAAGTCAACACTCAAGTGGAAAGACCGAATTAGATCACTTTCCAAGGGCTTTTGGGCTCTATATCCTGCGTTGAATGAGAACATACAGGAAACTTCCTCTCCAAAAATTTGCTAATTTATTACCTTTTTTTAGGCAAAACGCTTCTTTTTCAATAATTCTCCGGAGTCCTGATGAGATGAATTTTAAAGATTTCCATAAACCATTGAAAAGTAGTTAATTAGCTAGGACTATGTAAGCCACTGTCCACAACCAGAAGCCTAGGCTCCAACACAGCGCCAGCGTACTCACAGTCGACATCAACGTCTTGCGCTAGAGTTAAATGTGAAACAGGCAATGGTGACAGTTTCTTAGCTGCGTACACTGAGTGTTGACGCGTCTACAATCACCATCGCCCGCTTTACATTTGACAGGTGCAATGTCGTCGATGTCGACTCTGAGCGCGCTGACGCCGTGTTTTAGTGGTGGGAACATAGACTACTTTTCATTATCGACTAGTGACTTGTCGATTACTTTCGAGCATCGACCAGTCTAGCCGCTCACACTGGTCCAGGGTGTCTACTGATATCTGATTTAAAAATTCCAGTATATTTACAGTAGGTATTTCCAGTATAACTTTTTTCAAAACTCCAGTGTCAATCGCTAACTATTTTCCTAACTAAGGAGTACCATTAGTAAAATTTGTATTAATATGAATAACGTTTATTGTTTAAATAACTGATTTAGAGTACCTTTAAATAAGAGAAAATAAAAACTCAACAAAGAATAAAATATTAAATTTATGTGAGGGCCTCCCAACTACAGTTATAGCCAGGGCCGCGACAAGGGCCATGCGGAACATGCGGCCGCATGGGGCGCCGACTAGGAAAGGGCGCCGCCGTTGCCGGCGTGGTGTTGAGTCCTCAGCGGCGCCCCAGGAGCCTTTTAAAATGGTTCAAAGTGCTAAACCTTATATGTTTTGGCGACTTTGGCTGGCACCCAGGGAGCATTTTACAATTTCGTTTAACGAGCAATACATGAGTTTTGGAATTTGGAAGCGTTTGCCGGCGCTCGAAGCCCTTTTAAAATTGGTCACATGCAAAATATTTATCTTGGAGGCGTTTTCCGGCGCTTGTGGAGCCTTTTCAAACTGTTAAAGAGATAAATTATAATTTTCGGTGGCATTTGCCGACACCTAGGGAGCCTTTTAAAATCGCTCAAAGTTTTAATAATATAATTTGGCAACCGTGGGGCATTTACAAATCATTCAACGTGCTAAACGTGAGTTTTGGAAATTTAGGAGGCGTTTGCCGGCACCTGAAGTCCTTTTAAATTAGTCAATGTGCGTAATGTGAGTTTAGGAAGCGTGTACCGGCGCCTGTGGAGCGGTTTCAAACTATTCAAAGAGCAAAATGCGTTTTTTTTGGAGCATGCCGGCGCTTGTGGAGCCTTTTGAAATTGTTCAACTCGCAAAACTTTCAGTTTGGTGGCTGTTTACCTGCGCCCGTGGAGTTATTATTATATTCAAATAATTCAAAGTATTAATTTTTGGGTTTGTGAATTGTGAATGACTGTCAATTTGAAATGAATCGGTAAGGTAAAGAGTTCTGTTTTCACCAGAGTTTCCATTTAGCAAGACCTTTAAATTAAATGAAAATTGCAATTTGGTTTAAAAATTAAATTCCAAGATTCAAAATTAAGACCAGGAAACTGAAAACTTCTTGAAACTCGAACTCAACATTCTCCCTCGGAGACATTTAGCAAGAGGTTTAGATGGGCCGACAAACTAACAATTGCGCAATTTTTAGTCGTTTGGTATATTTTTTCTTATCTAATTCCGTCTAATTTTACGGGGCTCTAATGTAAAAATTCACGTTTGCGGTTCAAGCAAGAAAAGCCCGAATGGCAGTATGCCTGTTCTTACTTAGATAGGTAATAATTTAGTGTTGTCTTAATTTATCTATAAATCCTATAAACATGTAATAAATAAAATTTGACACAGTACTTTCAAAGTATTATTTTTTATTTTGCAAATGATAGCATTAACTACCATGAAGGGCGGGGGTGGGGAGTAACTGATATACAAGTAAAAGGGGCGCCAATGTAGGCCTCGCATGTCCCAGAAAAATCCCTTGCCGCGGCCCTGGTTATAGCCCTACGTTCCTCCCACTTCATTATCCAAATAATATATACAAAATCACAAGCACAAATCAGTAACAGTTTGCAGAAAAAAAGTGATAATCAATAACAAAATGAAATGATAATTTTTAAACACACTCAGCTTTACATTTATTCTCCTGACTTATACATCACAAGAAGTAGAGTTTACAACAAATAAATCTCATTTATTACTCAAATAAATTAATAAATTTAGGAAACAAAGTTCTAATTTACTATGAGTGTCTCTCGACACAGTCTCTCGCTTTTATATCACAACATTTGTTTTATGAAAAATGTTATAAATGTGAATACATGAATGTAGGAAATGTTGAGAACATCCTCAATCTTTAACAAAGGGTCTAGCCGGTTAAGATAGTGAAAAATGCCCCAGGCTCTTTTGAAAAAAGAAAAATATCCTTAGATAGGATATAAAAAGATAAATCTATGTTGAATTTTTTAGACCCCTAGACCTTCATATAACCTCAAAAATAAATAAAATGTGATTTTTAGTTTCTTTTTTATATCTCTAAGGCTATTTATAGTAGAAAAATCCAACTTTTTTAATTTGTAGGGTTTTTTATTGCCTACAAAGGAGTATTTTTTTAAAAAAAATTTGGTTTCAAATTTTACAATTTTCTTACGTTTTTAATCTTTAAAATTTGATTAAAAATAAACTAGAGCAATAGCAACGCCGAAAAAAATTTATACTATTATTTGGATGCCAAAAAATATTTATGATTTTTTTCAGAATTTTAAGAGTGGTGCATCACGGTCAAATTATCAAAAAACCCTATTTTTTCAAGTTTTCCGTACCTTAACTTAGTTTTAAGACCTGAAAAATATTTTTTTAGCCTATTTCAATGGTGATAAAAACCATTACCATTGAAAAAGAGGAAAAATATTAAACATCTTCTTCTTAAATTCAACCTCAAGCGAAAAAATTGGGAGTTTTAAATAAAAAACGGCAATATTTCAAAAACGAAAAATTCTAATTCAAAACGAATAGCAGCATTAGAATCAGCGTGGAACGTTAGCTGAAAATGATGGGTCACAACACCACCTTCCTATTTTAAATAACTTAACTCATTTAAAAATGGCGGATCCAAAATGGCGGCCGAAAAATTTTAATCCGTAAAAATCATATGAACGTGAATAGAAAATGAATGGCGGTGGTTACTTGTAATTATCTAGCATTTTTTGAGCTAATGTTTACATTTGTACATCACAAAATGTTAAATTCTCTTAAAACCATTTTATAATAACTGTTAATAACATGAGAACGAATTAATTGAGTTTTTAACAGATTACGACATTGATATCACTGTAAAAATGCAGTTTGAAGTCATGGGAAACAACATCATCACCTATAGATAAAAACAGTTATCTAATATGGCTGATCCAAGATGGCGGCCGGGTAGTAGTGCTGTATCTGGTCAAAATGAATTATTTACTACTTAACAATGTCTGTTGGTGGTCCAAGATTGTTATATTTGGGCAACATTTTGAAAATCAAGTATGAAGACTCTTAAAACTCACCCTGTATAAAGCCAATCATAAACAGTACTTTTTTTAAAATAAAGTAATACAATTGAATAATGTTGTTTTAATTATAATATATCAAAATGATTTAAAATTGCACAAAATACTTCCAAAAGTGCAACATGAATAGAGAATTAAAACCCTAGTATCCCTACAATACACTAATATATTATAATTACAACATCAGTTCTCTCTTGACTTATAAATTCACAGTCAAATATTTTAAAACTTAAAAATAATATATTAGTGTAATAGTGTTAATGAGGAAATTATTATTTTAGTAAATTAGCATGTTTGCTAAGATACCAAATAGTACCATCTATGCCTAAGTTAATTTTATAGAATGTAAAAAGTTATGGGACTATAACTTATATTATGAATTAGAATTTTTCTTTTTTGAAATATTGCCATTTTATATTTAAAACTTCCAATTTTTTTGCTTGAGGTTGACTTTAAGAAGAAGATATTTAATATTTTTCCTCTTTTTCAATAGTAATAACTAACATTATTCATTGTGGCAAAATAACGTATATTTTATTAAATGAGCCAGACACAGTAAATAAGACATAAAATGTACGTATTGTAGATAATGTTTAAAAATAAATTAACCCATCAATGTGCATTGCAATGAATACATTTACAATTCAATTTATATAGTCTTAAAACACCAAACAATTTCGAAGGCAGTGGAACAAAGCATTGCAGACTGAAATGCATATATTATAGTAACTGGACCAATGAACTATACTACCATAGAGTTCTTTGGACAGGACAGGGTTGAAATGGATTATGCTTGTTAGCGCTTGCAGGTGAAGGAAAACTCCTCACTCTCAGTTCATTGCCATTGTGCATTAGCTCGGTGTTAGTGTTAGTTTGTCATTTGAGCGTGCAGAATACGCTGAACTTAAATCCAAGAAGGTAAGGACAATGAATCATACCTCATAGTAGTCTAAGTAAATTATCTCATAAGTAAGTTATCAATTTAATCATCCAGTTTGATAAAAAAAAATCTTTTTAAACAGCTTAACGAAATATCAAGAACTTAGAAATGCGTGGACGTTTATAGGGTAAACCATCTGCTAGGAATGGGTTTTCAAAATATGTAATTTTAAGGTGGTTCGGGAGAGGGATCGAAATTCCAGAAAAAATAGGCTGTACTTCCTGTACATTTTTGCCTCTATCGTCTAAACGAGTGATTCAAACTTCAAGCTATTATTTAAAGATATAAAAAATGTTCTACAGTTTTTTAATTTTTTTTGTATATCACATGGTTTTCTAGCTAGCTAAACCTCAAAAGAAAATGTGCCTAAGGCCGGATACACACTGGGCGTTTTTTATCGCAGCGGTAATTTTTCCGCCGCAGCCGACGAAATCGGCTTTGTTTACACACGTGGCGGTAAAAAAATGCCACGGAAAAAATATCACCGATCACGGTACCATTTTAATTTTGAGAGACGTCTGTGGGTGTTTACCAAAACTACCGCCAGCAGCAATATTATCGCGCGATATTTCTTCCGCTCCGTGTGTAAGGGTCCATTTAAATCTGTACACTACTGCGAAAAACGGCGCGGCGGCAGCGCCAGCGGTAGTTTCGCCGCCGTGATAAAAAACGCCTCGTGTGTCTCCGGCCTTAGGTATTATTGCACATCTTAAACTAGAGCATTTAACTTTACAATTTTGTAAGGACATTCCCTCTAGGGTATATTAACCTCTTGCGCAACAGACTCAGATATATCTGTTCACTGGTTTATCTGGCACGGTTGAGATTTATTAACTCAGAAACAGCGCCTTCAATTAGGTCGTTAAAACTGCAATGCATAACCGTAGTGTGGTTTATCGCTACCTTAGCGCCTGTGTTGTATCCATTGACCATAATATCATTGATTATCCTCTACAGGTGTATTGTCAATGACCCTATAGTACAAATAGTCGTAGCATAGGCCTGCGCGTGATGAAGTCAGAGCTTGTCCTTAGTTGGTGACAAGATGGCGGAAAAAATTACGTAAAAGATTAAAAATCAGGTATCAAATTAAAGGTCTGAATCTCACAATTACTATAGTACCAATTAAAGCATAGAACACACACAAATATTCACACAAAGGAAATTCTTGATATTTCGACCCTCATGGGGTCTTCATCAGAAGGGGAAATGTGAGAGAATGAGAAAGTTCTAGTTCCAGACCAGGTCTGGAACTACAACTTTCTCATTCTCTCACATTTCCCCTTCTGATGAAGACCCCATGAGGGTCGAAATATCAAGAATTTCCTTTGTGTGAATATTTGTGTGTGTTCTATGCTTTATCTGCTGCTTTTCATCTTTCCCAGGTAAGCTAGCTGTCTATCCCTTTCCTTTTATACCAAATATTAAAGCCCAGAGCTTTTCAAAATGAACCTATAGTACCAATTATAAATTGTTTAGAGGCAGTTTACATATTGTAAAAATCGATAACCTAGAAGCTTGTCCTGACATTTTTTAAGAGAAGCTGCCGCCACGGAATGCACCCATAACGTTCCTGTGATGTGTAAACTGCTTCTAAACCATATGGTACCATAATAATTGTAAGATTCAGACCTTTAATTTGATACCACATTTGTATTTTTTGTAAACAGTAGTTTAGGATTGATTTAGTTTTGTTTGCTTTCCAGCTGTGAGAAAAATTCTTTCAACTTGGGGTCACTGCGATCTGTATTAGTTAAATATATATGAGTTTATTATTAAGGGTTAATGACTAAAACTGTATATTTTCACCTTTATTTTACCTTAATATTGTCTTATAAGAAAACATACCATTTTTAGCTTTATTTATGTAAACTACAGAAATTATTTCCAATAGTTTTACATGTTAATTAAATAGTACTTTTTCATAATTATTTGTTTCATATGGGGCGAGTGTTTTAAGTCACCATACTTGATTTTCTACAGTTTGTTCAAATCTTGGACCACCACCAGACATTGTTAAGTAATAAATATTCATTTTGACCAGATATACAGTACTACTACCCGGCCGCCATCTTGGATCATCCATATTAGATAACTGTTTTTAACTATAGGTGATGATGTTGTTTCCCATGACTTCAAACTGCATTTTTACAGTGATATCAATGTCGTAATCTGTTAAAAACTCAATTAATTCGTTCTCATGTTATTAACAGTTATTATAAAATGGTTTTTCAGAGAATTTAACATTTTGTGATGTATAAATGTAAACATTAGCACAATAATAATGCTAATAATGCTCTAATAATGCTAGATAATTACAAGTAACCACCGCCATTCATTTTCTATTCACGTTCATATGGTTTTTACGGATTAAAATTTTTCGGCCGCCATTTTGGATCCGCCATTTTTAAATGAGTTAAGTTATTTAAAATAGGAAGGTGGTGTTGTGACCCATCATTTTCAGCTAACTTTCCACGCTGATTCTAATGCTGCTATTCGTTTTGAATTAGAATTTTTCGTTTTTGAAATATTGCCGTTTTTTATTTAAAACTCCCAATTTTTTCGCTTGAGGTTGAATTTAAGAAGAAGATGTTTAATATTTTTCCTCTTTTTCAATGGTAATGGTTTTTATCACCATTGAAAAAGGCTAAAAAATATTTTTCAGGTCTTAAAACTAAGTTAAGGTACGGAAAACTTGAAAAAATAGGGTTTTTTGATAATTTGACCGTGATGCACCATTCTTAAAATTCTGAAAAAAATCATAAATATTTTTTGGCATCCAAATAATAGTATAAATTTTTTTCGGCGTTGCTATTGCTCTAGTTTATTTTTAATCAAATCTTAAAGATTAAAAACGTAAGAAAATTGTAAAATTTGAAACCAAAATTTTTTTTAAAAATACTCCTTTGTAGGCAATAAAAAACCCTACAAATTAAAAAAAGTTGGATTTTTCTACTATAAATAGCCTTAGAGATATAAAAAAGAAACTAAAAATCACATTTTATTTATTTTTGAGGTTATGTGAAGGTCTAGGGGTCTAAAAAATTCAACATAGATTTATCTTTTTATATCCTATCTAAGGATATTTTTCTTTTTTCAAAAGAGCCTGGGGCATTTTTCACTATCTTAACCGGCTAGACCCTTTACAACATATAAAATTACAAGGTTGTTAAGTAACTGAACTGCATTACAAGAGGTTTAATTTAGGTTTGCAATCAGCTAAAAAACTGATGAACTTTTTATATGTGAATGTATTGAACAAAAAACTATTTTTTACAGATTTTATCACCTGTTTTCAAAAAATTCCAGAACCAAATTTGAAATTCCAGTATAATTCCAGTATTTCCAGGATCAAAATAAAATTCCAGTATAATCCCAGTATAATCGACTAGTCTAGTCGATATAACTAGTCGAACGAGCAAAAACCGGAAGAAAACCCAAAATCTAATCGGTTAAGTGACCGACTAGTCGGTTGAAAACTATAAAATATCCTAGTGAAAATAATCGACTAGTCGACTAGATGACCAACTAGTCGATTATCCCCATCACTACCGTGTTTGAAGAGCCTTGATGGCATGGCTCGAGTGATGGCGCCTCGGTCTAGCTGCAGACTCATTCGACAGTCATTTTTATCGGTTCCTTTAAAAAAATGATTGATAGCCTCCTTTGATAGTCCCTTTAATCTTTTTTTATTGTCTGCTCCGTCAAGCATAAAAAATTAAACTAGTCTTTGTAAATTACAACTACTATACTCTATACTAGGAACAAGGAACACACACACTGACCGATACAGACTAACATCATCTTCATCATAGGCTTTTTCATCTGTTAGCGGAATAAAAGTATTCCAAACAATCTGAATTGAAGCATAAATTTCTTCTTTTCTAAGTTGGTTATTGCTTCATTTTGTTAAAAAGATGGGTACCTATTGCAACTGTTTAAAACAATAATGATTTAATGCCAAATTAAAAAATATATTCAATTGTATCTAGTGAAGTTAGGCTTATAGGTCCATAAAGTAACAATAATTCGTTGTTCACAGTGCCTACTCCCAAACTACCTTGTTGATCTGTAAAACAAGTCAAGTTTGACCATTTTTATCTCTAAATACTTGCCTTTAAGGACTGTAATGGATAGTTTTGCATTTAAATTATTGTCTGATCACAAATGATTCCACACGTCCTAGTACATACTGCATTTATAAACAGTAGAGCATTAAAGGAAAATAAAACTCAATAGATAAGTTTTAGCTTTTTTTATTCAATTTTATGCTTACACATAGTGGGAAGGGATATATTTTAAATTGATTTTGAGATATTACATTGAACTTAATATATCCATGTCAAAGTCAAAAGTCAAAGTCAACGTCTCTTTATTGCCATTAAGTGTTTACAATAGGCCAAGTCAAATTGCGGTGGCATCATCAAGTCAAAAAACAAAGAATGTTATAGAGAAGAGTTGGTACTATAACAAGATTACAAAACAAGACAGATGGCGCTACAACATCAGCAATAGTAACAAAGTTATGAGACATAAAACAGTTTCATAACATGACTATAAATAAAAACTATAAATAAATAAATGTATAAAAAATATAAAAATTATAAAACTATAAAATATCGAAAAATAAATAAATATAAATAAATAAAATATAAATAATGTCAGTTTCCATTGCAATAACTCACTATAATATACATTGTTAGTAGATTGTTTACTATTATTTTGAGTTAAATGGACTTGTGTAGTTTTTCTTGCTTAGTGAGTTGGAAACCATTTTCCACTTTTTTATCGGCCCATCACTATAAGCCGATGGATTTGTGCTGCGACACAAAGGACACCGGGTACCGTCGTGACAACAGTCACTGATTGGGATTGAACCAGCGACGCTCAACACACTGAGCCGGCGCTTTTACCTCTGATCTACCGCGGTATCAAAACACTTAATGAACTGATGTTTCTTAAATAAAAGAAGAATTTTTGTGATGTCTGAAGTATTTTTTACTCATCTTCTAATATTTTTTCTCATATTAGTTTGTTTGTTTGCCCGAAACATACACACATACAGAAATAATCCAGTTATACAGCTAGGTACAAAAATTGTTCCCAATCATATTGGGATGACAATGTCTAAATTGCTTATTGCGCTGTCTAAATGAAATTGAGATTATTTCCTTCAGATAGCACTCTGCGGATTTAGGTTAGGTTAGGTTGGTACAATTTATTATAATTTTAAGTTTTAAATCAATCACTAATACATATTACCAGTGCTTGATTTGTAGAAATTGAGGCACTGGAACTGGAATTTGCCAGTTTGTACACAACCCCCTCCTAAATAATTCATCCATTAACCTAAATATTGTTTGTCTATGTGAATAAGTAGGCCGATTTCAAAAGTCACATTTTGTTTAACTCAAAATTTTTAATAAGCAAATTTTTCTTTAACGGTAGAAAGAGCCGTTCCACCGCGTTCTGTCACAAATCAAGCAGCATATTACTATCAAACATTGTATTTATAACAATATTTGCTAAACATACATACAATAATCACCTCTTCTTTATAATAGTATAGATTTACCAGCTACAACCGCCGTGTGCAAATGTTATTACAGTTTTGAATTTTTTATACCAAGAAACATCTAAGTTTTAGGAAAATATTACAGAAAACTCTTTGCGTATTTAACAAGAAAAAGAAACGGCACGTTATAAGGCCGATTTACCTCAGTTGTGCTGGCAGAGGAGTTAAAACAGCTGAATATAACTGAGCGGGTTAGCACTCAAACTGGTATTTTTTTGTTTCATTCGCCCACTTTTTAATCTTAATCCCGCCTTTTGTGTACTATAATCCATGATGTAGTTTCCAAGATGTCTAGCGATTGCATTGGAAAATGATCATATTGTCTGGCTACTATCACGATATGGCCATTGTGGTCGTGTTGATGTCATAAATATAGCTGTAACTACAGCACATTTTATTCAATTAAAATAGATATTTTAAAAATCATTCAAACCTTTAATGTTGATTAAAAAAACTATGTTTACTTATTTACTACTCATTAATTGAACTTTTAATAGTAAAACCATTGCTAATTTGGTGGCCCAAAGACTTACCTTCGGTGCAAAGGCACCAACAACAACCAGCGCATGCCTATTTTCTTACTACTCCTACTATTAAGTTCGGAAGTTTGTTTGTTTGGTACTCCATCACGCCTTAACTATAGAACCGATTAACGTGATATTTAGCAGGTACGTACCATCGAGAAACCTATAAGCATAAATTCCGTTCTTGAAATCCCCTTGAGCTAAGCCCTGTGGACTTTTAAAACAAAATATTAAATTATAGAGATTCCATAATTTTCCAATTTATTTCCATGGCACCCACTGTAACATATCAATAACAGGTGATTGCAGATCGCTCAAGAAGACTAGGGAAGAAGAATAAATCTGACATTGAACAGCTGATTGAAACAACCAAATAAATACTTAATAACTACAACATCATCAGTATGGGTTCATAGTCCAGTAGTCTTGTCTATGAATTAGGCTACTGTGCTGGGGTTCAATTTTTAATGGTGACATGTATTTTTTCCCATTTTTTATTGCATAACTTGTTCTATTTGGATGGAAGTTATATTTTTTTAAGTTTTGGTCAACATAAAAAATATATTTAACTACGTTTTAAATAACTTTTTTACAAAACTCCATTTTAACTTGTTTTAACGAATTAATTTTAATATAGAGTGAAGTCTTTAAGAGATTACTTCCTTTAGACAGCACTCTGCGGATTTAGGTTAGGTTAGTACAACTTATGATTTTGAGTTTTCAATCAATCACTAATAATATTACTAGCAAATGTTGTATTTGTAACAATATATATGTTAATTTGTAACCAGGTGAATGTACTACTATCTGTTGGTAATGTGTTCAACTAACTCCAATATGTCAGTAATGTAAAATTTCTTCTTCTTCCCTAGTCTTCCTCCGTTTTGAACAATCTGCAATTATCTGTTTACATATCAATTACTCATGAAACCCATACAAAGAAAGGGTAAAAGAGCGCATCTACATTCAGTACATGAAATTATTTTATTTATTTATTTATTTTATTTTATTTACATGCTTCAAAACAGGCACAACCCAATTATAAAGGCGGGTTGACACAGTCCGAGTAGTGTCCGATTATTCTCGGACCGAGTGAACTCGGACGATGCGCGCACATCACTCGGACGCTACTAAGATCGCGGCAACAATTCATCCGAGTAGCTCGTATGTAAAGAAATTGATCCAAACTAGTCGGATGTTGATTCTCTCGGATATGAATTTTGATTTGAAAGGATTTAGCATTGGATTCGTTTAACAATTTAATCCGAGTGCACCAGCTAGCTAACAAGCTCGGCCCAAGAAAACTCGGACCGATTTAACCCTATAACTCGGACAGAGTAAAAGTCAAGCTCGGTCCGAGATTAATCGGACACTACTCGGACCGTGTCAACCCGCCTTAAAGAAGCAGTTCAATTATAAATTAACATATTGATTTTTGAGGTTGAGACTCTTTTAGTCTTTGATCTTCCGCTTAATTTCAAGAAAAACTTTGAACCATCACTGAACATATAAATGCAATGTTTAAATATACCAATAGTAACATTAATAAACAATTTCAAAACATAATAAATAAATACATTAATAGTAAATTGATCTGTATAAATAAATAAATAAACAGATAGAATAACAACAATAAAAAGCACAAAATCTATAGTGAATTGAGAAGTTGGTAACATTTTCTTTTAAAAACTGCCAAAGAATCTGAGAGAATATCAATATTTGTGTCTCTTGTTAAGAGGGTATTATAAAGCCTCATCACCCGGTACAGAATGGCAGTTATTGTTACATTATCAGTCACTTACCAAACCCATGTGAAGAACGGGTGCATCAGCTAGTTATAACAGCACATGAATGGATGATTTTAGACCCTTGTTAAGACAAGGGTCTAAATAGTCACTTCTATAGATACGTGTTATTTCATAAGTGAAATAACACGTATCTATAGAAGTGACTATTTTGTGCTTATGCTCATGTTAATTAACTCTATTACAATAGTAGTTTTCATCACTAGGAGCGAAAGTGGCTCTTTTTGGTACGAGATCGTAATTTACAGGCGAGGCGCAGCCGAGCTTGGAAATGCGATCGAGTACCAAGGAGACACTTTTGCTCCGTGTGATGAACAACTATTTTCATCATTATGTATAAATTACCATTTAATCGTTAAAGAATTAGATTACATAATTTTGAGGTTATCCAAAATAGTCATCGTCATTTACACACCTGTTACTTGTTTACAAACACAAGTTAAGAAATCGTGCAACCTTTCAAACGTAACATAAACCAATTTTGACGTTAGAGTACGGCAAAATTTACCATATGTTTTTCCAGTACTCCTATTCGAAGTGATCCAAAAACGATCATTTTGCGTACGATTTAGAGAACTAAAAACGGCTGTTTTCGGGACAGTATGATGAAAAGGCCATTTCTCATTACACTGTCTGACATAATTTATTTATTTATTTATTCATTTATTTATTCCAACGGCATAACCATATTACAAAAATACATACATATACAGAAGAGCGCCGATTATCCGCACTAATTGGGGACAAGGGGTGTTCGGATAACTGAACATTCGGATAGTCGAACATGAAATACAAAATTAAAAGATTACATATGTAACGTAATTCTTACTAGTAAAAAGGCTAAAAAATTATAAAACAAAAATTATACACGTAATTTTATTATGAAATCGATCAGAATACATGTATATAAATTTTTAAAGAACACTAGCTTAATCATACATAGATACAGTACACTGTGTACTTTTTATTTAAAGAAAAAGTCCAAAATTAGTTTTTGCTTTAGCCCTGACACTTTTTTGCCGCGTAAATTTGAACTGCTTGAGAATCATGTTCTAAATATGAATTGTTATGGCGTTCGGTTAACCGACGGGTCGGATGACCGACGTTCGGATAATCGGCGTTCTACTGTATTCGTTAGTTTGATTATAACTAAATTTGATAAAATTAGGATTTATGGCAGAGACAAAGTGCAACAACAAAAACAGCAAAAACAATAAAAAGAAAACTGGTGACATTAACTTGAAATTTAAGAAAGTGTAACAACAAAACTTAAAATAGGTGGTAAGAGTAATACTATATATTTATAATTCAACAATAGTAAACTCTATAAACATGCTCAAAACCTAATGAAGGACAATCAGTTGTGCAACAAATATGCAAAAAATATAGAATGACAAGACAGCAACAACAAATAAACACATGCGTTGAAAGATAATATACAGTAAACTCCCGATTATCCGCGGTGCGGATTATCCGCGTGTGCTACGAAAAGCGAGAAAATACATATTTAAAAAAATACGTATTTAAACAAAATTAGACTGAACTGACAAGTTTTTTGCGTACAAAACACGCGCAGGCTATCTCCGTCTACCGTAACGCGAAGACGTTTTTTGTCTGCCGCGACGTGACGACGATTTTTGTCAACTGTGACGTGACAACTGCAATTTTTATTCTTAACAATATCTTTAGTTTTATTCTAAAATTTTTGTTTAGCTTTTAAGATTATTGTATTTTCATCTATTTTAGGTGATTGACGTGTTATATATTTACGTATGCTATGCATGTGAAATGTAAATGATGTAACAAATAATGAATAAATAAATAATAAATAAATAAATACAACAATATTTATCTATTGCGACAATGATATTCGGCTACCGCGGCGTCTACCGCAACGATGATACTCGTCTAGCGGTATGACGAGCGATACCGCGATGGCCACATTCGTATAACCCCAGGACAACATTTTTTTCTACCGCGGCGACGATACTCGTCTACTGTGACAATGATATCGTTCTACCACGACGACGATTTCCGTCTACTGCGACGTGACAACAATATGTGTCTACCGCGACAATGATGTTTGTCTTCCACAACGACGATATTCGTTTACCGCTTCGTCCATATTCGTCTATTGTGACGCGATACTCGCCTAAAGCGACGTTATAGAATATCCCCCCCCCCCGAAATTAAATCTGGGTTCGCCCCTGACTGTATAAATAAATTGGTTTTTAATTTTGAAATTGTTTTTCTCTTTTATTCTCTCCCATTTTCAACACATGCGGATAATCCGCGATTTTTGTTATCCGCGGTAGTCGCGCCACCCAATTCCGCGGATAATCGGGAGTTTACTGTACAATGAAACAAAAGTAGAAAGTTTAATAATTTAACATAAATTATGACAACAAGGAGGCCAGTTGTGCAGCAATACAGGGCAATACAAGAATCTAAAACCTAAGAAAAATATAAACAACAAGCGTAATGGAAACAAGCATTACATGCACACTATGTATGGCCCTCTAAATGCACCACCAACTCACAACTAAAGCAGCACTAGCTGAGGCCCTCTTAAATGTACCAAACTCACTAAAAAAACAAAACAAAAACACCTAAGTAGGCTATTAGCTGTGGCCCTCTAAAGGCACCACCAAACACAACACCCACTTCGGTTGCCAACTGGGAGAATCTATGTCATGGTGTTGAGACATTTCCGGAGAACCTCAATAGAAGAGTGGAAAATGTCTACGGCGCTAGGACGGCTGTTACCACGCATTTGTATCTCTGCATAGGGCTGTTTGCAGCATAAGAAGACGAAGCCATAATGAAGCCATTTCTTTTTAAACTCTTGTTTGGCCCATAACAAAATTCTCAATTCCGATCTGTCCGGACAAAACAGAATCGCATGGCATGCCACCTGTATTATTAACATGAGAGATGCAGCAAGTGACAGAAACTGATGCACTTCCAATTCAGCTGATTTTACATACAACATAATATTATTGGACTAAGTGAACACCTCTTGTGGTCTACTAGGAGGGGTGTTGACTAAGTAGCTACCACGCCACAACACTCTAGTGTGTGACAGACTATAGGATCGTAGCACATAAGGATGACACGGCATGACAAGTACTAGTCCAATAGAATTGTGTTATATGTAAAATCAGCTGATTTGGAAATGCGCCGCTTCCTGCCACTTGCTGCCTCGCATCCTGTTAATTATGTAAGTGTTACACAGGGCTGCCGAGAGCCAAGCTGGGCCCCAAGTCTACAAACATCGTGGGTCCCTGAAGCGGGGCCACATGTCCGGCCCCCCTCCAGAAAATGTGTAAAATTAGAACTGTAAACTTGCGTTTTTAGGCAGTCCAGAGGTGTAAAAACGTACTAGAGAACTCCAGAAAAACTGACTAATTAAGAAGAAAATTTCCCATATTCTTTCAACTTCTGACTAGGCCTATAAGTAGGTTTTTAAGATTACCATCTCCAGAACAAAACAGCTGACTATTAATTTTTGCAAGCTTTTAATCGGTGACTCAACGGTAACTAGAAGACAATGGTAACTCTATTTATTCATCTGAAATTCATGTCTCTGACTTTACTCCTGTCGTTTATACGCTGTTGGTAAATATGCGTGATTGTCCTTTTTTGGCCATTCGCATAATTCACCAAGTTGCACTAACTGCTCAACTCTTCCGCGATTGGTAAATATGCATGGCCAAAATTTCAAAATTCCACACGTTTATTTTACCGCTAGACCCGTGATTGAAAACCATAGTTATTTTTATAAGCCAATTGAAAAATTAATTAAACTGGTGTGCGTTAATTGTTTATCTTTGTTTAGTTCTATCATGACAAGAAATTGGAGTTTTTTAGGGAAACACATTTTATGTTGTGAAAACATTGCACCATAGAGTAGTCAGTTATATACACTGATTGTTAATTTCACAGTGTTTTTTTTTAAGTTGATTTGGATATGTCGTTCAAGGCCTGAACATCCCAAATAAAAAATAAAATGTCTGTCCGTCCCGGGCCCCCTCAGGGCTCGGGCCCCAAGTTTCGGACTTGGCTGACATGGCCTCTCGGCGGCCCTGGTGTTACGCCTCTTACCACTCTCATGTGCAACAGGCCTTAACCCTTTATCTGCTGCGCACGAGTTAGCTCGTGGTATTAATCTGGTGTGACCGCTGCGCACGAGTTATCTCATGCAACACCCTCGCTTCGTTAACTGCGACGCCCGAGTTCACCCGGATTTGACGTTCTTAGCTGCTTTATTTTGTTATTTTGTTAGTACAACTGTTCTGCTAGGTTTTTTCATTCTATGACTGTACAGTTGACCCCAATGAGTTGTTTGGTGCTGCACTGTAGTGGATTTTTCTGGAACTACGTCCTCGCCGCGAGTTCTGCAGTGTCGCGTTTGTCGCGTTGAGACAAAAATCCCGCAATGTGGTGTTGATCGTGTAATTAAACTGCGCACTACTGATCACATAAAAACCGTGGGGGGCAAATTACTCCACAGTTAAGGGGTTAAACCTTTTTGCCCAATTCAACATTTATAAGTTCACTCCCTCGTGTGTGTGTGTGTGTATGGCGCTTTAAGTGCGAAGACTGAGTAAAGGTCTTATCGCACAGAAGACATCTAAAAGGACGTTTTCTTTCATGGACAGTTGACTCGTGCCTTCTTAGCTTCTTCAATTGTATGAAGCCTTTCTTGCACTTCTGACATTTAAAAGGTCTCTCACCGGTGTGTATTAACATATGCTGTTTCATATCATATGACAATTCTTTTCCACATATTGGACACGTATACAGTCGCTTTCCGTCATGGACGGTCAATTCGTGTCTTTTTAAATTCGCTAATTGCTTGAAAACATGGTTACACTTTTTACACTGGAAAGAACACTTATCGGTGTGTGATTGAATCTCGTGTGTTTTCAAGCTACCTAAACTTGCAAAGTCTTTGTTGCACGTATTACACTTAAATCGCTGGCCGGTGTGAATTAATTCATGCCGTCTTAAATGAGAGACTTCGATGAAGTCTTTCCCGCATTGTGAACACTTGTACGGGCGTTCACCGGTGTGAATCAAAATGTGGCTTTTTAAATTGCACGATTGTTTGAAACACTTACCGCACAATGGACACTGAAAGGGGCGTTCTTTTCCACTTTCCATGATTTCTTTTATATTACAATTCACTTTCCTCAGCTTTATGACTCCGAATCAGTCCATTAACTTTAGTTTTTGGTTCAATGGTTGTGAAATAATTTATTGGAGTGATGACGGACGTGATACCGGTGTTTGTTGAAACACTCAAACTGTAGGTCCAACACAACACCTGGAAAATTACAAGCTGTTAATACTTATGTACTTGAGTTACCATGAGCCTAGATCACTAAAGTATGACCTAGGCTGTATTGAAAGAAATATTTATTTTGATACATCGCCTATATATGCAGAAAAAGACTGACTGGATAGCCGAGTGGATAAAGCGCTCACCTCATAACCTGAGGGCTGCTGGTTCTATTTCTGACCAGCATCGATACTGGTCCAGTTGCCATTTGTCATTGGCAGGGGTGGATTTACATATGGGCTTAAAGGGCTATAGCCCAGGACGGCAGAATTCGGGGGGGCGGCAAATTAGAAAGAAAAGTTACGACCCGGTCTGAAACCGTAGAAATAGCCTAGGGTAGGGCCCGGAACAGGTAAAAACGGTACAAAAAGGACCACAACGGGGTTAAAAAACACACGTGTGAGTAAGTAAAAAAAAAAAGTCACCACTTTTGCCGAGCCGGAAATCTCGCCGGCGGGCCTATTCACCCCGTGTAGCCCAGGGTACAAATCCGCCTCTGGTCATTGGACAATCAATAAAAGGTGCTATCAAACAAAAGGCCACCATTCCCATCAAAACTAAAACGTAAAAATTTGCCACTGGCATAGAAACATATAAAAAAGGTATGTATAGAAGAACCTTGATTAACCGTCACTCTTTTATCCGTCACTGCTTCCGGGCTCGCAATATGTTGTAAATTGGCGTCGTGCAAAGCATGGAAGATAGTGCAAGCGCCATTGTGATCAACGCGACTATCCGCAGTTAATGAGTTTCCGCCGAAAATCACCACTCCCACGCAAGGAGTGGTATGGGGGGGGGAGGGGTGAGCGAGTTATTATTACTCATTGACAAGTTGATTTTTTTGTTATACGGCACGCCTCGTAGTTCAGCGTTACGTAGTGTTTGCTGTTACATAGTGTGTAGCAGTACATATCAATGCAGTTGTGTCGATCAACTGCAATAAAGGAACTGTTGATTGTTAACGATGACTGAAAAACAAAAAACGAGTCGTACTAGGGCTTGACCAAGAGATCAAAATTATTAAACGTTTGAGGAAGGGCAAAACAGCTACAAGTATCACGCTGATTTATGGCGTTGGCGGACTCATTTAAAAGATGATGGACTACCTTTTAATGTGAGGTTAAGTAATTTACTTACAAACACTTGATGAGCACAACATACAGTTTAGAAGGTCTATAATTACCATTGTATGAATGTAATTCAAATATAAATATGTATTATCCACTTATACAGGGTTCAATTTCTTCCAAAATATTTTAAATCTACGTATTTAACAGGTTTATAGCTAAATTTCTGTTATCCATCTATTCTTAACCGTCACACTCCCGGTCCCGAGAGTGACGGTTAATCGAGGTCCTACTGTATCTATCCACGTAAAGCTTATCATCTTATATATTAAAAACCTTTGTAAAACTAATGACAGCGACCCTGACTATACTATTGGATCAATTTTTACTGGAGTACTGGAAAATGCATATTTACCTGAGATCTAATGTATATTAGCCTGAAATCCCCGATATTCAAATTTTCATAGCAGCAAAACCTACATACTCCTTTTCCACGTTATCTTTATGGAAAATTTAGAAAAAATCTATATATTCCTTATTTCTAAACATATCTTGCTATATGGCTTCTTCTAGTTTAGATCTGCTAATTTTTTGAATTAAAACCACCATTTTTGATTTAGGCCTATCTGTTGCAGAGAACCTGCATACGGTAATTGTTGACTTTCCACTGGGTATATCGGAGATTCAAATTTTTTTTCAAAATGTAATAAATAACACGCTGATTCTGAAAAATGATCCACAGAAAGCCATGGAAAAGCAGAAAAAAATATTTCCCGGAAATAGGTCATTTGGGTACCTACTCAAAATGTCAGGGAGAGTGGGCAAACAAGAATAGGCTATGCAAGAATTTGTACGATCTCTTCGATGTTAACAGAGATACGGCCGGACAATTTATGTTTGTTTTCTTTACAAAATCAGGGGTGCCAACACAAATATCTTCGAAACCAAATAGTATACGGTGTAGTATCCTGTAGAACCTTTTTCACTGAATATCTCCGATTTTGAAACCATTAAAATGGTTTCGGTCTAACTCTCTGATTGTTAATGATCAAAAGACTGAACAGATAATATTTTCACTTAATTATACTATTTATAAGGATTTTAAGTCTGTTAAATTGTTGGGTATTCACCTAGACAGTAGATTAAGTTGGGATTGTCACGTGGAACAATTGTGTAAAAAATTAGCTAGAGTCGTATATCTCCTTAGAAAACTCAAAATTTGTGTTACTGAAGATATGTTACTAAGCGCTTATTATGCTTTTTTCCATTCTCATTTGAATTACGGCATAATGCTTTGGGGAAACTCACTAAGTGCGAAAAATGCTTTTACATGGCAAAAGAAAGCTTTAAGAGCTATTAAGAATATATCTGATAGAGAGTCCAGTGTGCCTGTTTTCAGTGAACTTAAAATAATGACCCTTTCAAATATGTACATATATAGCTGTTTAATTGATGTCAAAGCGTCCCTGAATGTTTTACCCATAATGAAATCCAAACATGATTATCCTACCAGAAAAGGGTATCTTTTAGATCTAATATCTGTCAGATTAGAAAAAACCAAATGCAGTCATTTATTTATGAAAATTAAACTGTTCAATAAAATGCCTGAAAATGCATGGCATGTCTCCCTAAACAAGTTTACTAGAGTAGTTAAAGCATGGTTAAAGGAAAATGTTTTCTATACGGTGGATGAGTTTTTGGCCTGTGATACTAGCAATTTAAGGTTTTAGATTTAAATATAGAAAATTTAATTAATATACTTGTTATATATTTTTGTAGTTTATTTATTTATTTTTTAATCATAGTATTTATTTATTTATTTATTGGCCTGTTATTTTTTATTTATAAGATCAAATATGTACTCATTATTTATGGACTTTGTCAATTACACATGTACTGTGTTTAAAGACAATAAAAATTCTTGATTCTTGATTCTTGTTGTCCCTTGGAATGTTTTACGGAGAAAATCTTCAATCCTTGCATAATCTTGTCTGCTCGATCTCCCTGACAGTTTGAGGTACCCACATGACTAATTTTAAAAAAGTCTGATCTTACATTCCTGTCATTTTCACAATCAGCGCGTTATTTCCTGCATTTTGATTTTTTTTCAATTTCAGAGGTACCATTGGAAAGTAAATATTTGCTCTGAATACTATTCCCCGTGTTATTCTAATGGACCTTACCTACAAGAACAGGTCATATTGGATTGAAATTATTATTGCATTTAAAATTCGCTGAGGATGCAGGTCTACTGCAACAGGGGTATGTAATGTCCAAGGACATGAAATTAAATAACAATAGGTGTGTTCAGCCGCACTCATCATTAACTCAGCGGCGACTGTAGATCGTAAAGACAAATCCACTGTATCTAGACGATCACCGATTGTTACTTCTGATGTGGTTACGAACAAACACACCGTAACAATTTTTGAGTGAATGCATGGCTATACTTCTGCAGAAGGTTTCAAAGATTTAAAGATTTATTGCCTTTAAATATGAGAACAATTGGCATTGTCAAGATTTGATACACAGTTCCAAGATAAAAGATCACTAAACATTTTCTTAGTAAACAAATGTACCTTAATTTAACCTGACCTAACAATTTTTAAGTGGCCAAAACTGCCATTTAGAGGTTGATGGAAATACTGAAATAGGAGGATAAATACCTGATGGATGATAGTTTGTGGTGCTGGTGGTTTATGGTGCTGTTAGTAGTGTTAGAATGGAGTTAAGGTCAGCCTTGAAAAATCGTAAGTATGGTAGAATGGGTTCAGTAAAAGCCAGGTTCTGATGATGTTAGTAAAACTGGAAGGGGCAAACTTCTGATCTGGAGTGGCAGCTGGTTAAATAAATGAATGAATACCTGAAACAGGAAACATTCTTAATGATTTGTCAAGTCTAACACTAGGTATAAAAAAATTGCAATTAGCCCTACATAATGAGGTTACATCTAACCTCATTAACTGGGGAGCGTAGTGGGAACTCTAAAAGTCAAAACAGGAACTACTGACTAATAACCTTTACCAGATCACAAAATAAATTTGCCTCAAATATCAATGAATTATTTTAAAGCATTTAAAAATAAACATCAACTACCA
This sequence comes from Flexamia atlantica, assembly GCA_035578135.1. Lineage (NCBI taxonomy): Eukaryota > Metazoa > Arthropoda > Insecta > Hemiptera > Cicadellidae > Flexamia > Flexamia atlantica. Next base: position 3,868,721 of record JAQJVK010000033.1, read on the forward strand.
TCAAATCACCTAGTCAGCCATTGTTTTAAAATGGTTATATAAAACTAGTAGATATACCTGCGGCTTCACCCACTAAAAGGATAACAAAGGTTTGGTTCAATTATTAAACATTATTTGGAAACTTTAATGTGAAAATGAAAACTGAAATATGGAAATACGTTAATGTGAAACTTTTACAAATTTCCAAATAGATTGATAATTTAGTACTTTGGTATTATATGGAGGCCACCCACATACAGTGCGCTGCGGCGGTTATGTTAAGTTACCATAAATATGTTAGTTGGACTTTCCTCATTTCGTTACAAATCGAACGATATCAAATGAGTCATACTTTCGCCCGCCAAAACCCATTGACACGTGATGCTCATGCTCCGGTCAACGACCATACCTGGGACTACTTCGAGGGGATTTGGTGGGCGAAAGTATGACTCGCCTGGTATCGCCTGATTTGTAACTTAACGAGGAAAGTCCTACTAACATGTTTAGGACCTAACATAACCGCCGTGCCGCAGCGAGCTGTATAAGGGTGGTGATTGGTTGTGAACGATAGAGGCAGTGACGACGTGTTCAACTCAATCCTCGCTGCCTTCTGGTCAGGGAGACAGAACACAAATACCGTTCATCATAAGTCAAATTTGGACAGTAAGTCGATTAAAATTAAAATACGTTCTACCCTTCCCAATGATGTAGTTATTTTTTGTGTCCAGCAAAACAACCTCTAAAAACTGGCCTCCGTATAATACCAAAGTACCGATAATTTAATTGGAACTATATGTTTTTATGCACTTCATTACAAACTTAAGGTTGCATCTCGCTCCCACGTTGACATGAGAAGATGAAACATTCCTTTGATTAATTTTCATTTGCCCCTCAAAAGGTATGAATCAGCTACTATGTGCTACTACATTTTAATTCTTCAGTTTAGCTCTATTCTGAAATTTCCTAGTTAATCTATTATTTAACCATATAAATTTTAAGGTTTAAAAAAACTTTAAAATGTCATTCTCTTGTATTCACAACTAAACAGATATTTTTAAACAGATATATTCCAGAGGGACCCGCTAGCACACATTATTTAGGTCGCAACATACAAAATTTAGAAAAACCAATTTTGACCAATGGATATTCAAATTTAAAAGCAGCATATAGCTCTTTCAGATTACAAAGAAGCAGCTTTTTTGCTTATAAACATTTTTGGCCACACTGGCTTGTATCTTTTTTGCCAGGCATTATCCTAGAATACTCATCGTTTTCATAAAATCTTTTTACCAAATCTATACTACATTTTTATCCAAAACTTTACCTTTTCTTGGTTCTGGCATAGCAAATAGTCCCTTTCTTTCAATGAAACCTTGCCTTTCGCACAGTATATTCACTTACCTGAAACTTCTGTCCCACTTTTAGCAAATTTCCCCTATAGAGAAGAAGCTATTACCGTAGGTCTCATCGTAAGACCTAAGCCCGAGACCATAATCGCTTTTCGTTTGGGGCCACCAGAAGAAAAAAACACCATTCGTTCGATTTTTTAGATATATATATCTATATATGTATGTGTCTGTTAGCACGATAGCGGCCGTAAAAATGGTCCAATCTTAATGAAAATTGGTACAGACGTGTAAAGTGGTAATCACTCGGACGAGTTCATGAACCAGCCCGATAGGTCCCCCGAAAAGGGGGGGGGGGGGGTAAAGGGGGAAAAACACACCCAAAAATGGGTTTTTTGAGTTTTTTACGAAGAAAAATAAAATTTATCAAATTTTTTTTGGCAACATTGAATTCAGCTCAAAAAAACAAACAATTTAGTATTTTGAATCACTGCTCTATGTCCATTGGTTACCGGGATATTGAAAGTGGTAAAAGCAATACGTTGTCCCAAAATGTTAACCTTATTGGAAATAAGTAAAATTCTATATCTCGGTAATTTCTCAACATATCTTGATAAAACTTGGTAAATAGCTTCTTCTAGTTCAGATCAACTAAATATTGAATTAAAACCACCCAGTTTTAATATACCTACCTGTATCAGCAACCTGCATATTCATTCCCCATGTTATTCTTAAGGAGCTTACCAAAACATATCAAATCTCGCTATGTTGGATTGAAATATGTTTTTTTTGCATTTGAAATTTTCTGAGTATGTAGGTCTGCTGCAACGGGGGAATTTTCTGTTCCATGAAACACGAGCTAGGGTTAAAAGCTGAATTCCCTCTCGACGTGACATTTGTATTTGTAACTTTTCTTTCATTAAATCCACTGACCTATCTATATCACTGGCCTTTTTTTAGCGAATTTCCCCTATAGGGAAGAAGCTATTAACGTAGGTCTCATGGTAAGATCTAAGCCCAAGACCATGATAACTTTTCGTTTTGGGGCCACCAGAAGCAAAAAACACCATTTGTTCGAATTTATATGTATAAATATACAATTTATAAAAAAGGGTACTTTGTTAATATTATGTTCATTTCAATCATATATATATAAGCACGATAGCGGCCGTAAAAATGGTCCGATCTTAATAAAATTTGGTACAGACATGTAAAGTGGTAATCCCTCGGACGAGTTCGTAAACCAGCCCGATCGGACTACTAGAAGGGGGGGTAAAGGGGGATAAACCCCTCCAAAAATGGGTTGTTCGAGTAGTTAACTTAGAAAAACACAATTTATCCAATTTTTGTTGGCCATTGAATTCAGCTCAAAAAATCAAACAATTTAGTACAGTAAACTCCCGATTATCCGCGGAATTGGGTGGCGCGACTACCGCGGATAACGAAAATCGCGGATAATCCGCAAGTGTTGAAAATCGGAGAGAATAAAAGAGAAAAACAATTTCAACATTAAAAATCAATTTATTTAATACAGTCAGGGGTGAACCCAGATTTAATTTCGGAGGGGATATCCTATAACGTAACGGTAGGCGAGTATCGCGTCACAGTGGACGAATATGGACGTCGCGGTAAACGAATAACTTCTACAGTGCGCCCTGGCGACAACGGCACCAACAGTTTGGTTGATCTTGTGTTCAGGAAAATATTTGTTAAAGATTACTAAAAAATAAAGGTAACTAATTAATTATTGATTTGACAAATATTGAGCAGTAAGACATCGAAAACTTATCTTTCATGGGTATCATTCAAAATAATATCGTTACTGAGCTTTTATCGGCCGAGAGCATTGTTATATTGCCAAATAAACCTTGAGTTCTTGCTACGATTATTTTGTAAGAGTTAATACTGTACCTCATGACAGCACATTCATGACCTCATTGTCGTACTTACTGGTTTATCTACTGGTTTACTTTTATCTGAAAAGTCGCAAGTTCTTTCCCTCACTTGGGTTGGACGAGCGGCTTCATATTCACTTAATCTAGATTGCTGGTCAAATAGCGGAGTCACAGTCAAAGCAATTTTTTGGGTATGTATTTTATAGATATCTAAAAAAATATTTTATCTTAGACTCTGGCCGAGTAGTCTAGTTCGCACTCTAGTCAATTCTAAAAATTATCTTTAAGCGAATTTCCCCTATAGGGAAGAAGCTATTACGGTAGGTCTCATGGTAAGACCTAAGCCCAAAACCATGATAACTTTTTGTTTTGGGGCCCTCAGAGGCAAAAAACCATTCGTTCAAATTTCTAGATATATATATATATATATATATGTCTGTAAGCACGATAGCGCTCGCAAAAATGGTCCGATCGGAATGAAATTTGGCACAGGTGTGTGAAGTAGTAATTATTTGGATGAGTTCGAAAACCAGCCCGATCGGAACACTGGAAGGGGGGGTAAAGGGGGATAAACCCCCCCAAAAATGGGTTTTTTTGGTTTTTCACATAGAAAAATAAAACTAATTGGATTTTGGTTTGCACCATTGAATTCAGCTCAAAAAAAAACAAACAATTTAGTATTTGAATCATTGCTCTATGTCTATTGGTTACCGAGATATTGAAAGTGGTAACACAGTACGTTGTCCCAATGTTAACCTTATAGGGAATAAGTAAAATTCTATACCTCGCTTATTTCTCAATATATCTTAATAAAACTCGGTTTGTGGCTTCATCTACATGAAATCTAACGTTTAATAGTCTAAAATCCCCGATATTTCCATTTTCGTGGCAGCAAACCTGCATACTCATTCCCCATGTTATTCTCATGGAGATTACAAAAACATGTCAAATCTCGCTATGTTGGATTGAAATATGTTATTTTGCATTTGAAATTCGCTGAGTATGCAGGTCTGCTGCAACGGGGGTATTTTGGAAATAACACTGTAAAGTAAAGAGGTGTAAACTCACTCATTAAAAATATACGTGGCGTTAAAGTTGGTCAACTTCAACGGAATGTATCTTAAGAATGGGCAAATATGAACAATTTTGGGTTTGCAATGAACATTTTACAACTCTTTATCTTTGCAATGGTACATTAAATTTAATTTAATTTTGAAAACTGCAGGCGTTAAATGACACCGCGCAGAGCGTGTTTTAGGCACATTTTGGCGTCTCTACGGTAGGAACTCTGTTGTCCAGCTGATATCCAGCGTTCATCCATCGATGTTTTACATCGATGCGTTCATCCAGCAGTTCAGGTCAAGTCAAATCTCTTCACCCAGTTCGCCCTTTCGTCGTAGTGGTAGACAAATATTGTTGCCACGTTGCAGTAGACGAAAATCGTCGTCGGGGTAGAAGGATATCGTTGTCACGGTAGACGAGTATCGTCACCGTGGTAGAAAAAATATCGTCGTCGGGTTATATGAATATGGACATCGCGGTAGGCAAAATTGAATTGAAATGTCCATTGGTTACCGGGATATTGAAAGTGGTAAAAGCAGTACGTTGTCCCAAAATGTTAACCTTATTGGAAATAAGTAAAATTCTATATCTCGGGTATTTCTCAACATATCTTGATAAAACTTGGTAAATAGCTTCTTCTAGTTCAGATCAACTAAATATTGAATTAATACCCCCGTTGCAGCAGACCTGCATACTCAGCGAATTTCAAATGCAAAACAACATATTTCGATCCAACATAGCGAGATTTGACATGTTTTTGTAAGCCCCATAAGAATAACATGGGGAATGAGTATGCAGGTTTGCTGCTACGGGTATATTAAAACTGGGTGGTTTTAATTCAATATTTATTAGATCTGACCTAGAAGAAGCCATTTACCAAGTTTTACCAAGATATGTTGAGAAATAAGTGGGATATAGAATTTTTCTTATTTTCCCATAAGGTTACCATTGGGACAACGTACTGTGTTTACCACTTTTAATATCTCGGTAACCAATGGTCATAGAGCAGTGATTAAAAATACTAAATTGTTTGTTTTTTTTTTAGCTGAATTCAATGGTGCTAACAAAAAATTGATAATTTTTATTTTTATATGTTAAAAACTCAAAAAACCCATTTTTGGGGGGGTTTACCCCCCTTTACCCCCCCTTTCGGTAGTCCGATCGGGCTGGTTAACGAACTCGTTCGAATAATTACTACTTTACACGTCCATGCCAAATTTCATTAACATCGGACCATTTTTACGCGAGTTATCGTGCTTAAAGACACACATATATATATATATATTTATGAATACCCCCGTTGCAGCAGACCTGCATACTCAGCGAATTTCAAATGCAAAACAACATATCTCAATCCAACATAGCGAGATTTGACATGTTTTTGTAAGCTCCATAAGAAAAACATAGGGAATGAGTATGCAGATGTGCTGCTACAGGTATATTAAAACTGGGTGGTTTTAATTCAATATTTAGTAGATCTGAACTAGAAGAAGCTATTTACCAAGTTTTATTGAGATATGTTGAGAAATAAGCGAGATATAGAATTTTACTTATTTCCCATAAGGTTAACATTGGGACAACGTACTGTGTTTACCACTTTCAATATCTCGGTAACCAATGGACATAGAGCAGTGTTTCAAAATACCAAATTGTTTGTTTTTTGAGCTGAATTCAATGGTGCCCACAAAAATTTGATAAAATTTATTTTCCTATGTAAAAAATTCAAAAAACCCATTTTTGGGGGGTTTATCCCCCTTTACCCCCCTTTCCGGTGGTCCGATCGGGCTGGTTCACGAACTCGTCCAATTGATTACCACTGTACACGTCCGTACCAAATTTCATAAAGATCGGACCATTTTTGCAGCCGCTATCGTGCTAACAGACACATAGATATATATATATATAGATATATATATATATATATATATATATATATATAAATTCAAACGAATAGTGTTTTTTGCTTCTGGGGGCCCCAAAACGAAAAGTTATAGTGGTCCCGAGCTTAAGTCTTACCATGAGACCTACGGTAATAGCTTCTTCCCTATAGGGGAAATTCGCTAAAATGGACGAATAGTGTTTTTGGCATCTGGGGACCTCAAAAAAAAGTTATGATGGTCTCAGGCTTAGGTCTTACCATGAGACCTACGGCAACAGCTTCTTCCCTATAGGGGGAATTCGCTAAAACCACCCAGTTTTAATATACCTACCTGTAGCAGCAAACCTGCATATTCATTCCCCATGTTATTCTTAAGGAGCTTACCAAAACATATCAAAACTCGCTATGTTGGATAGAAATATGTTTTTTTGCATTTGAAATTTGCTGAGTATGCAGGTCTGCTACAACGGGGGTATTTAATATCATCAGGTATTTTTACATGTAGACGTCTAGTTGCCACCCCGTTTAGTCGCCACCTAGCCATAGCATCAGATCGCCACTACATAAAAATAGACCAATGCCGTCAAGGTGTCACCCCGTCAGATCGCCACCTTTCTACCCCTATGAGGTGGTGGGTTGACGTTAGCGTACACGTCTGATCACCACCTCGCAGGCTCGCGTCAAGGAGCCATCTCGTCAAGTCGCCACCTTTCCAGCCCGAGGTAGCGGGTAGTCGTTGGTGTACAAGACAGACCGTCACCTCACACGGACGCGTCAAGTAGCCACCCCGACAGATCACCACCCTTTTACCTCTGTAGACACCCCGACAGATCACCACCCGATCTGTTTACTTCTGTGTACATAACGAGAAGAAAACTTTAAACCTTCCTCTGCCTTATAGGCATTCATGATTATTAAAGTGCTTAAAATGTTGTAAAATGATGAGGAAGCAATGATGATACCATTAATATAAAATTGATTTCCATTAAATTTTGAAGCAAATCCCCTTTTTAATCAATATGAATTTTAAAATTAGAAAATGCCATTTAATTAACATTGGCGCAAAATTGTGTTTACTAAACAATTGAGATGCAGATGAAGATAAGTAAGGGTTTCCATGAGTAATAATTATGAAACCCTTTTCAAAGTAGTTGGAGAATCGTTAATCACACAGCACGTGATGTACTTTCTTCGGAAAATATATTTGTCGCATATTTAATCGCTGGTTAAAAATCCGTTGATAAAGGCAACTTTTTGCCAATGTCAATTTTCTTGCAGTGGATTTGGCTTGTTATTATTGTTCGTGAGTTCATTCAAACACGCAATAAAAGTGGGTAATCGTAGTGCTACGACTTTTTACTACCGATACTCCCCGCAATCGTCATACCACATGCTGAAAAGTGCTACGACTTTTTACTACCGATACTCCCCGCAATCGTCATACCACATGCTGAAATGACATTTATCCTAATTGGCTGTAGCTTGCACACAACTGTTGTGGTTATCTATGGAGAAAGAGAACTATAGTTCGCGCACAAAAATCCCCAAGGTGTAAGGAAAAAATATTTTATTTTTATATTCATTTAACCCTCTAGCGGGTGCACGCGGAGTTTTCCCCAGCACTCTTTTTTATTAAAATAAACAGGCGTAATGGGTGTCGGCATTCTTGTCCGACTCCAGGAATCCCCTAAATGTATTTATACCACACCCTCTTGGTACCTTGTTATTTGCAATTCAGTGATGCCGTGTCAGTTTGCGGAGCGCCCTCTCCTGTAACACACAGGGTGTTACCTAATTCTATACCAGAAAATTACTTACTACTAGTGTATTCTACTAGTATGTTCAATTGAATTATTGATTGTTAAAACACCTGACGTTGAACCTCTTTTTCAATTAATCAATTTAAAATCTTTATTTATTTACAATACTTTTTGAGGGTACGCCAAAAATACGTGTTGTGTTGACCTATATAAATATCATTCCTTAAGCTTGTAAACATACCATATATTATGCTACATATTCAGGAAGTCTAGACCAAGACACCCCCACCCTCAATGCACATAGTTTCTTCATAAAACTTAAAAATAATTTGTATTTTTATTTTTAATTTTTAATATAGCCTAGTAGGCCTATATATTTTATGCAAAATCATGATCAATGAACTCTTTAACTACCTATTCAAAATAAACACAAATAAAATATACACCTGAAAATTTAATCATGTGTTCAGAATTGTATTTTTTTAATACCTTTAATCAGGGTGACTATACTTTCTGGAGGGAAAAATTTAAAATATATTGGACAACGTACTGTGTTTAGCACATCCTATACTATCCAATATCTAAGCAACGGACTGACGTAGAATAATAATTCAAAATGCTAAATTGTTTGTTTTTTGAAGCTGAATTCAATTTTGACAATAAAATTTCCAAAAAATTAATGTAAAGATATATTAAATCCTAAAAATAAATTTTATTTTGTAAAAAAAACCGTCCTTAGAGTTTACTTATTGCGCTGGTTTCGAACTTGAAATAATAAATGTCACTCTAGACGTATGTACCAAATTTCATCGCGATTGGACCTTTTTTACAAAAGTTATCGTGCCTACAGACAGGTATATATATATATATATATATATATATATATATATATAGGCCTAAATCCTTATACACATATATATATATATATATATATATATATATGAAAATGAACGAACGGTGTTTTTGGGGTATGGGGGCATCAAAATGAAGAGTTACGGTGGTCCCCTGCTTAAGTCTTACCATGCCACCTACGGTAATAGCTACTTCTCTATAGCCAAGGGGGAAATTCTCTAAAAATTACAAATTCTTTTTCACATTCCATGCATGTTACCGCGAAAACCTTGGATATGTAAAAAAATAGGTTTTTATCAAATTTTAAAATGCTATCACAAAAGATCCCAATGAGATAAGAGCATTAAAACTTGGTATTTTTTCTTATCTTTATAGAACAACTAGCAGATACCGGGTGTCCCACAATAGTCCCCCCCCCCCTAACTTTTTCCTATATTTTTTCAAATATCAATTCCACACGACCCCCAAACATTATTGGGTAGTTAATACTTAATTTTGAGGGGGTACCCAATTTTGGCCGCCATCTTGGATCCGCCATATTGGATCCAAAATAATTTTTTCAAATGTTAAAGTGGTGTTGTGACCAGGGTTGCCAACCGTCCCGATTCTGTCGGGACAGTCCCGATTTTTTAAGAAGTGTCCCGCGTCCCGACATAAACCCTATCGGGACGCTAGTTGTCCCGATTTTTAAAATTCTTGAGTAAAGTATGCGAATAACTGGATTGGGAGCATAAGCATGGCATTCCCAGCGTGGGAGCACCAACCCCGACCGGCGACAGCTGTTGAGGAAAGTGTACACAACGCTGGGAATCCCATAGTAGGCCCAAATACTCCCTCCTACCTCCTACCGTCCTACCCTACCCCTATCCACTAACACAAAGGTCAAAGACCCCGTCCGTGTCGTGGCGGCGCCCGCCTGTCTCGAACATCTCCGAATTGTTCCGAGCTGAGCCGAGCACCCGCCCGCCTGTCTCGAACATCTCCGAATTGTTCCGAGCTGAGCCGAGCAGGCTAGCCGACGACAAGTGCACTGTGCAGAAGTCGAGTCTGTTGTTTACTAACCTCCAAGCGAAGTGCCATCTCATCACATGATTTGTTATTATAGCGCGTATGTCGTGGTGTTTAACTCAGTGACAGTGAAACGCGTTGTTTAAAGTTTGAATCCGGAACCATGGACGAATACGATTCGGATTCAGATAAACCTGGACCTGGACCTTCGTCTTATAAATCTCCGCCGAAAAAATCAAAACGTTTGTGTAAGTTCCGAGATGAATGGAAACAGACATACCAGTGGATAGCAAAAGGAGCCTCAGACTTTAGTGCAAGATGTATACTGTGCAACAAGGATTTTTCAGTTAGTCACGGTGGTTTAAGTGACGTAAAACATCATGATAAAGGGTCCGAACACAAAAGAAGGGCAACAGCCGGAATATCAACGCAGGTAATAGGCAACTTTTTTATTAAACCAAATACTGTGGAGTCAGATAATGTCACATTGGCTGAAGTTGCTTCTACATTTCATTGCGTTAAACATAACTTATCGTACAATTCTCAAGACTGTACAAATAAACTGTTGTCACAAATCCTACCCGACTCAGCCATTGCCAAAAAAGTTAGCTGTGGTCGAACAAAATGTGAGGCAATCGTCACAGAAGTACTAGGGCCTATTGCAGAAAAAATTGTTGTAGATTCATTAAAGTCAGCAGAGAATAGTACTACTTATTTTAGTGTTATGACCGACACATCAAACAAAGGAAATAGAAAGATGTATCCAGTATGTGTACAATACTTTTCTTTTGAAAAAGGGTGTGAAACCAAATTGTTGGACTTTTTTGAGTGTTCGTTTGAGACATCTGATGCAATTAGCAACAATATTTTGCAAACGTTGGAGAAGTTTGACCTCAGCATAGAAAATGTTACTGCGTTTAGTGCAGATAACACAAACGCCAACTTCGGCAAACATAGATCGGCATACACGTTGCTCAAGGGGAAAAATCCCAACCTTTTGAAAGCCGGCTGTTTAGCTCATGTTTTGAATAATACCTTTAAGTTTGCTTTGCACAAACTTACATTTGATGTTGAAGGAGCAGTCCTAAAAATATACAGCCATTTTCAATCATCTTCATTGAGGAGAGAAGACCTGAAAAAGTTTATTGAGTTCGCTGAACTTGAGTGGAAGGAGTTAGTTAAACATGTTCCCACTAGATGGCTAAGTCTAGGACCAGCTATCGAGAAGATTCTTAAGTTTTTCCCCGCTCTAATGTCATACTTTGTTTCGGAGGAAACTGACTGCTCAAACGCTCTTATAGATTTACTCTCAATAACTGGATTTGACCCCGAGGAAGACAGCATCGATGATATTAATTACTCAAAGACGTCTTTGTATTTACACTTTAGTGCAAATGTGTGTTCTTTCTTTGAGAAGGCCAACGTTATATTGCAGAAATCTGATACAACCTCAACCGAACTGTACCAGATTATGACGACGTTATTAGCACAGCTCAACACTAGAATTGAACAAAACTTTTTTGGCTCATTTATCAGAAATGCAAAGGGCCATGCTGATGAAGAAGTTTTGCAACAAGCCATTAATGATTTCAAAGGGTTTTATGGAAACGCACGGTCTTACTTGGAAAGTCATTTTGATTTTTCTGACCAAAACCCTTTTAAAAGCATTGCTTCTTTGTCCTTAAAAAGAGAAATATCCTTCGATGAACTAATGGCGGCAGTTACAGCTTTGGGAATAGGAAACAAAGTAGCTGAAGACGCTTTATTCGATGAATTCAGTGTAATAAAACCATCTTTGCCTGTCATTGTAAATTTAGAGGACTATACCGTTGAGCAAAAATGGGTTAGTCTGTTCAGTTGTGTTAAAAAGGAAAATAACCTAGAAGAAATGCGAAAAGTAGTTTCATGTGCTCTCAGCATTCCCCCTTCCAACGCATATGTTGAAAGAGTGTTTTCGCACATGAGTTTAAAGTGGACTAAAACTAGAAATCTATGCTCCGTTTCTCTAATAAAAGCTGAACTTTTGATTTCACTAAACATTGATATGACATGTTCAGAATTTGTGTCCCAAGTACAAAAATGACAAAAAGGTGATCGAGGCTGCTCGAAGTGAAAAGAAATATGTGTGGAAAAAATAAACATAAGTAATGAAAAACATTGATTTAATTGTTACCATTAATATTTTGTATGTAGAATAAACAATACGAATAATGTATATAAATTAGTTTTATTTTTACCTTTTAACTTTAACAATTATACTATTATTGTTTCAAGTTTCAAGTATGTTAACATTTTGTTATCATTGTTTTGTTTGTATATTGATAATGGTTTATGACTTAAGTACATGACAACTGTTATCGTTATTAAAAATTAAGTAGACTATTTATACAAAACTACTAGAAATATTGAGTAAGATTACATAGTCAGGATATGATTAAATTAAATTGAGATACGTAAAAAATAAATTTTCTGTCATTTTTTTCAGTGCAGGAATTAACAAATGAAATTATAATAACTATAAAAACTTCGGGACGGGATCGTTTTACCGATCGCGGGTAAACGGCGGCTACATTTTGCGATCGTCAATTGCGGCCGATGTTACGCGGTTCGGTCGTCATTACGGCCAGTGTTTGTCAGAAATATTAACTACGTCAGGTTTTGTGGTTCGGTTTACATTAATAAATTTGTAATTAATTAACCCAGTAAAACTTGTTTTTAAATTTTAAAAAAGCTAAGTTTGATAACATTTTTCACGTCTCAGGATTGATAAAAACGCAGTTTTCTGTGCCTAATTTTTGAAAATTTTCCGGGGGAGGGCCCCCGGACCCCCCTCTCCCCTGGGGGGTATTCCATACCCCCCAGACCCCCCCGGATGTCCCCCCCCCAAAGTAAAATCCTGGGTGCGCCACTGCTGGGGGGACACCCCCCCCCAGACCCCCCGTCCCGATTTTTTATAAAGTCAAGTTGGCAACCCTGGTTGTGACCCATCATTTCGAATTAGATTTTTTCACTGATCCGCACAATCCGTTTCACAATTTTTTCACAATCCGTTTTTTAATATCTCAATTGGTTCTCAAGATATGGGTACTTTTAATTTATTTATTTTCAACCAATTTAAACGTTACAAATTGATAAAATAGGCCCATAACCACAAAATAATGCTAGATAGTGACAAATAACCACCATCAGTCATTGTTGAGCGATTTACACTTAACTTTTACCGATGTAAAATTTTTGGCCGCCATCTTGGATCCGCCATTTTGAAATGAGGTAAGTTATTTTAAATATGAAGTTGGTATTATAACCCATCATTTCAAACCAGCTTTTTATGCCGAATTGAATGCCGCAACCCGTTTTTAATTATAACGTTTCGTTTTCAAGATATTGTCATATTTCTAATAAAAATCTCAAAAAATATGAATTTTTCAAAAACCAAATTTTATAGCTAAAAACGGGTTGCGGCACTGAATTCGGCGTAAAAAAATATTTGAAATGATGGGTCACAATACCAACTTCATATTTGAAATAACTTACTTCATTTCAAAAGGGCGGATCCAAGATGGCGGCCAAAAATTTACATCTGTAAAAGTTAAGTGAAATCGCTCAACAATGACTGATGGTGGTTATTTGTCACTATCTAGCATTATTTTGTGGTTATGGGCCTATTTTATCAATTTGTAATGTTTAAATTGGTTGAAAATAAATAAATTAAAAGTACCCATATCTTGAGAACTAATTGAGATATTAAAAAATGGGTTGCGGCATTGTAATTAGTGAAAAAATCTAATTCGAAAGGATGGGTAACAACACCACTTTAACATTTGAAAAAAATATTTTGGATCCAATATGGCGGATCCAAGATGGCGGCCAAAATTGGGTACCCCTCAAAATGAAGTATTAACTACCCAATAATGTTTGGGGGTCGTGTGGAATTGATATTTGAAAAAATATAGGAAAAAGTTAGGGGGGGGGGGACTATTATGGGACACCCGGTATACCCGCAGCTTCATTGCTTATTCATTGCAGCAAAGAGAGTTCCTGATAAATGATATTCAACCAAACCAGTGTTAAATTAATGTAACTGTAAACACGAATGAAACATGTAGATTTAGCGCAAAAGACGTGAAAATAAGCTTGAGAGCTTGAGTAGGCCTAATTTAAAACAATACATTGCAATAAAAAATAGTAGTTAGTATTTATAAATAAACTAACTGATACCAGCCGCCGGGCCAGCTGGCTTTGGCCGGGAGATTATTTTGTTGTTGTTGTTTCTTAGTGCTCAAATTATGTTAGTAGCTTTAATAGCTATTTTAAAATGGTAACCATTGTATTAATCAAACTCCAAAGTGCACATGATATTTCAAGCTTTAATGTGACACCAAAATCAGGTATCTACGACAAGTAGTTTTGGCTGTAGCGGAAACACACACCTTTTTATATATAGATATATTATCGCTTTAAAATTGAAGGGGTCTTCCGTAAAACATTCTAAGCGACAAAAACCCAGTTTCGAGTACTCAAGCGTTGAAAGTTGAATATTGAAATTTACAGTTTTTTCAAGGCTAGAACATGTATAATTTTCATGTATAATCATGTATAATTTTTTAATACCCAACTTATAACATCATAATGTAGCTTTTTAATAAATTTTTACTAGCCATTAAGCATTTTATCAGATTTAACATGTATTTTGGAGGGTTATAAATAACGTTCTAAATGACAGGCGTTTGAAATGTTTTCTGACGGACTGCTCTTTAGTGTTGGAATTGAAATCACGTCACTGATATTTTTCACTGATATTTGAAAATCACCGTGGTAACTGATACTCCAAGGTGTCTGATATCAGTGATTGATTAACGGTGACAGTGATTGTCAATGCTGCTACCGCGGCGCGGTCGCTGTGACTATGTCGCTGTGATCGTGTGCTACTATCAGTACACCAGATATCGGTGATAAGTTAGTCAAATGACTACATTTTTATTTATGTTAATGCTTTTTATATTTAAACCTGTGTTAATAATTAAATACTTTACTCTTGTTGGGCATGTTATTGATTTATTTACCTTTACTTCCTTTATATACAAAATAAACCAAATAAACCGACGTACTTCCCTGGAAATGAATTCACACTACAGATTAATACCTTATCAAGCATGCGCAATGTCCGTACTCTTCGGAATGAGCAAAAATAACCTTCCTACAAACGACGAAGAAGATGGTAGCAGTAATCACCGTTAATCACTGATACAAATCACTGATATCTAAGAATCACGGTATCAGTGATCACCGATAGAGCAAAGTAGGCCTAACTGATATTTCCATCACTACTGCTCTTCTGCCTTGGAAGAAAACATCAGGGAGTGTAAGAAAACCAACATAAACGAAAATAAAACTAAATGTAAAACAATTTTATTTATATAAATGTACAAAAACGTAATTTTGCTACATGACTTGATATGTCATTCTGCCAAAAGTTATCCAAATGTGGTGCTTAAAACATTATTCTACTCACTTCTTTTGGGGACAATTTCCAGGCTCTGACTTCTTAGTTTTTGAAATAAGTGTAATCCAGCTTTTCTACATTCATCCCTGGTCTTATCCTTGCACTTTCCAATATTTACGTGACGTGTTTTATTTTTATTTAGGGTAGAAGGGGGGAATTGGGTACTAGGTTTTGGAAAATGTACTCTATAATTGAATATCTTTCTAGTTTTTAAGCCTTCATATCAAGGCTTCTAATAGACATCATTTCACCAACTTTAAGACCTGCAACTTTTTTGGTTCTATTTAATAAAAATAAAAATATTTTTCATACCCAATTGCCTCTAAGGGGGAAATTGAGGACTACACCTGTAAGACATAAGAAAGCCCATATATAAAATAGTAGGGAAATATGGGTGTTAATAACAAAAAACATAAAGGAACATTTTAAGACAAGTTTTGTTGATCAAATATTTTTTTGACAATTTTATAGAATGTTAAACTAAATTTCGGAAAACTTTACAGTTTTTATAGATAATTAATAATAATTAATCCTTATGACCTAGGATGGTAAAAATTGTATTTTAGCGAATTTCCCCTATAGGGAAGAAGCTATTACTGTAGGTCTCATGGTAAGACCTAAGCGCGGGACCATCATTATTTTTTGTTTTGGTGCCCCCAGATATCAAAAACACCATTCGTTCAAATTTGTATATATATATATATATCTATATATATATATATATATCTATATATATATATGTGTCTGTAAGCACGATAGCGCTCGCAAAAGTGGTCCGATTGGAATGAAATTTGGCATAGGCGTGTAAAGTAGCAATTATTCGGATGAGTTCGAAAACCAGCCCGATCGGACCACTGGAAGGGGGGGTAAAGGGGGATAAACCCCCCCAAAAATGGGTTTTTTGGGGTTTTCACATATAAAAATCAAAATAATCCAATTTTAATTAGCACCATTGAATTCAGCTCGAAAAAACAAACAATTTAGTATTTGAATCATTTCTCTATGTCCATTGGTTACCGAGATATTGTAAGTGGTAAACACAGTACGTTGTCCCAATGTTAACCTTATGGGAAATAAGTAAAATTCTATATCTCGCTTATTTCTCAAAATATCTTAATAAAACTTAGTTTGTGGCTTCATCTAAATAAGATCTAATGTATTTTAGTCTAAAACCCCCGAAATTTCCATTTTTGTGGCAGCAAACCTGCATACTCATTCCCCATGTTATCCTTATGGGAAATAAAAAATTCTATATCTTCTTTATTTTTTGACAAATCTTGATAAAAGTTGCTATATGGTTTCTCCTAGTTCAGATCTACGAAACATTGAATTGAAAACACCCAGTTTTAATGGACCTGTTGCAGCAAACCTGCATACTCATTCTTCATGTTATTCTTATGGAGCTTACAAAAACATGTTAAATCTCACTTTCTTGGATTGAAACATGTTCTTTTGCCTTTGAAATTCGCTGAGTATGCAGGTCTGCTGCAACGGGGGTATTAAGTAGTTTATAAGAGGTACTTTAACATAATACAAGTTAGATTTTTCAAACTTTTACAAAAACAAATTTACAAGAGGTTAAAACTTCGAAAAATGTTTGTGAAAACCTGTTAGCCTCGAACAATCATACACTGTTAAATTAATAAAAACACCCATTATTTTTATAAATTAGCATTGTAGGCTAGACCTACTTAATAGGAAGTCAATAAAATAAAAACTTCTTTTTTCATAGGCTAAATAAAAACTAAACAAATAAAAATAAAATCAGTAGCCCGTACCATCTAGAGCCGGAATTATTCAATAGGCTATCTTGTTTTCCAAGTTAGCCTATCCATAAATGGCTGAATTATACTTGGGGAAGTAGCCTATATATTTCTAAAAACTAATTAGGCTTAGGGGTTTCACTTTAAAACTAGTACTTTGTCATAATCATAAAAAAAATAATAGTACCCATTTTCCCGTAGGGGGGCAATTGGGTACTAAAATTTTCAACCCCTAAAAGATACCTTTTATAGATAGCCTAATTTAAAAATTCCAAAACTCTAGCAAACTACTATTAGTATGTATACTTTGGTTTGATGAGGTGAGTGTAAATATTTTGCAAAAATTAAAATTGTTATAATGTTTCTATGGTTACTCGGACAAAGTTCGTGAGGCACTTTGTGAATCAAAAACATAAGGGTCGAACAAATTATTTTTTAACTTGTTTATATTTAAGGATAACAACTTAAAAAAATGGTGGTGTAAAAAACATAACTAGCTATCTCTACATATTTTTCAATCCTTCCTAACATAAAGGGTTGATTAAATAAACATTTTAAAAAAAAGTAGTACCCATTTATACCCCCGGTACCCAATTCCCCTCTTCTACCCTACGAGATTTTGGTCATTGGGCGACAACACGACGACCGGAGGTGAGTCTATCTTTCGGTGAGTAGAACGTTATTTCCCAGAAAGTCCGTGCACTCCCGCGAAGCACGCCAACTTTGACAGACAAAATCAGGGCTGCCAACTCAAACATCTTCAAAACAAAATATACCACGGTGTAGCTCGTGTCCTCGAGAACCTTTTTCACTGAATATCTCCGATTTTGAAATTTTGTCGCTTAGAACGTTTTACAGGGGACCCCTTCAATTATATAAAATTTGCTTTCTTTTTGAGGATGTAAAATCATAACTCTCATAGATGGCTAGGCTATTATAAACTTGTCTAGTAAGCCAATTTTTAGGTACCTACCTTGATTATTTATAACAGAACTAAGTTTACAACAGATGGTGTAAATATAGGCACTACGCTGTTTTGGGCCTAAAATGCAGAAGCCATATGTTTGATTACAGAAGGGTGATTTCACTTAAAGGTTATTTGTCTCGACCTCTTTTGTTCATTCCTCATTGAAAACATAAGTCAAACACACACAACTCATTAATTAAATGAAATTTGGTCGTTTATACAACAATAACCTCATCACATAAACAACAAAATAAAATACACAAATTCACTAAACTAAACAAAACGGGGGCCCACCAGTTCATGGTGTGGTGGAAGGAATGTAGTAGACCTACTTTCTAGTTTTTTTCTTGTTTGCCAAAAATGGCCGGCTATGGGACAAGCCATGCAGCTGCGAAGTTCACTAAATTCCGTTTTTAACTTTGGTTGCTTCCTTTCTTTCTTTTGAAATCTAAAAAGGTAAATATGTTGGTTAGTCACATAATTGTTAGGTTAGTTCATGCTTTTGTTATTGGTCAAAGATTGGGATAATTCTAAAGGTATGAGAGGATACTCAAGGAGGGTCAGGTTTTGGTCATGTTCACTGCCAGGGGTCTTTCAGGCAGACTTTCCTAACCCGAAAAGGAATGAGACCACGGACTGAAGAACCCGCCATCCAGGAATACACAAATTTAGGAAAACATTTATGTACAATGTTTTGTGGTGTCATGTAATTTTACAGGTTTCTTTTAATCACGCAGAGGTAACTATTTAATTCTTTGTAAATGTCAAGGTCCTCACTTTTCAACAATTCTTTTAAGGTAGGGTTTCTTCCGTTGATATTATCCCTTATAATTCTTCTTATTTTTTCAAAACAGACTTCTCTGGAATAATTATATTTAGGACACTCTAATAATACATCGTCAATTGTTTCATTTTTTCCTTCTGTGCAGTTCATACAAAGTGGTGTAAAATATTTTTTTATTTTATGGAGAATGCCCCAGATAGCAAGGATTATTTTAAAAACGTTTTCTAAACATTCCATTGTTTCGGAAATATTTTGTCTATTTAAAAACATTAAAAAAACATTTTCTTGTCATGATTAAGAATATGTTTTCTTGTAAATATTTTCTCCTGATTTATAAAATAATTACCTAAAAATGTTTTCATGAAAAGGTATTAAAAATATTTTTGCTTCATTTTACAGAAAACATATTTTATTTGGAAAAAACAAATAACTTAAAAACGTTTTAAAAACACTGTCAAAAAAAGTTTTAATATTTGAAAACTCATACGTTTTTAACATATTTTTTATAACATTATAAAAATATTCTGATGTAATTTTTTAAGTTAGTTTTAAAATATTTTTTGACATTATTTATAAATTAATTTTTGTATTTTATTAAAAAATACTTTTCATTAGAAAAAGAAACAATTTTAAAACGTTTTAAAAATGCTATTTACAAAACATTTTAGTTACAGCAAGCACAAACATTTTGAAAATATTTTCAAAAAGCATCAATAAAATATTTTTATGTTTGGTTAGTAAGCCTTTTAAAAATGTTTTTGTTGCATTTTATAAGCTAGTTTTTGCATTTGTCGATAGTCGAAACACTGAATGTAGCAAAAAGAGTTTTAGAAATTTTCTTGAACATGTTTTGTTACATTCTTTATAAATTAGTTTTTGTATTTTTTAAAAATAATTTTTATTATAAAAAAACAAACAACCTAAAAAGGTTTTAAAATTGATATTTAGAAAACATTTTAATCACAGCAAGCACGAACATTTTGAAAATATTTTCAAAAAGCATCAATAAAATATTTTTATGTTTGGTTAGAAAACCTTTTAAAAATGTTTTGTTGCATTCTATAAGCAAGTTTTTGCATTTTTCGATAGTCGAAACTCTGAATGTAGTAAAAAGAGTTTTATACATTTTTTTTGAACATGATTTTGTTACATTCTTTACAAATTATTTTAGTATTGGTAGAACACTATTTATTACTGTTGCTTGCAATGATACTCGCAGCTCTCAAACATTTAACATCTGATTATTACAGAATTTTATTCTTCCTTGAATTAATTATATTGTCTTAACATTTAAAAATTGATATAGGGCGTTTAGACCTTAGAAGCACGCAAATCTGAGGAAACTCGGCAAGCCTACGCATTATTCCCTTTATTTGACATATAAATCTTGAAGACCAGTTCAGTTGTCACTGAAAACAATGTTTCAATTGTGATTAATAAATTTAGGATAACTTTTAGCTGTAAAACAATAATTTAAAAACGTCTTAGAAATAATATTTACAAAATACATTAATAATAGAAAATGGAAACATTTTAAACGTATTTTGAAAATCAATTTAGAATTACTTTATTTTTGTGCTTATTTAGTAACCCTTTAGGGGTTTCTTGCTTTTCGTATTTAAGCCAGTGTTTCTTATTTACCTATGGTTAAACCTATAAATGTTGTAAAAAGACTCTTAGAAACAATTTAACAAAAATTTTTCATCATCTGGAAAATATCTTTGTCTAAGTGAAAAAATGTGATTCGATATATATATTATTAATCATAGGACCCTTAAAACAGGTACTCAATCAAATTATGAATGTAATAATATACCTCATTTATTGAAATATCCTTAATGAACTAGTTTTCAGTTTAGTAACTGTTTGTCTATCGTGGGTATATTTTTTAAGTGAGTAGAGTTTATCTTTAGGGCCCAAAAAGTTGCGTAGAAAAATGTACGGTATATTATTGTGGCGCAAGACCAAAGTGACTAAATACAGTCTCAACTGTTTCCAAAAGATGTATTCTTAGAAATCATATGAAAATTATTCTCTTTCAAGAAAAGCTATAATAAATAACTTTATAAAATCCTCGGCTCCAAAAATGTTACAACTATGAACATCTATATCAAACCTGTTCATTTAATCAAAACAGAAAGTTTTATAAAATTACCTAGATCAAATTTTTTACTTTCATAAAATTAGGTTAATTACTGTAGTTTCTTTATACTTTTTAAAGCATTTTAATCTTATTATGAGTAAATACCCCCGTTGCAGCAGACCTGCATACTCAGCGAATTTCAGATGCAACACAACAAATGGTATTTCAATCCAACTTAGCGAGATTTTACATGTTTTGTAATCTCCATTAGAATAACATGGGGAATGATTATGCAGGTTTGCTGCAACAGGTATGTTAAAACTGGTTGGTTTTAATTCATTATTTAGTAGACCTTAACTAGAAGAAGCCATATACCAAGTTTTGTCAAGAAATGTTAAAAAATAAGTAAGATATAGAATTTTTTTATTTCCCATAAGGATAACATGGGGAATGATTATGCAGGTTTGCTGCCACTAAAAATTGAAATTTCGGGGATTTTAGACTAAAATACATTAGATCTCATCTAGATGAAGCCACAAACCAAGTTTTATCCAGATATGTTGAGAAATAAGCGAGATATAGAATTTTACTTATTCCCCATGAGGTTAACATTGGGACAACGTACTGTGTTTACCACTTTCAATATCTCGGTAACCAATGGAGATAGAGCAATGATTCAAAACTAAATTGTTTGTTTTTTGAGCTGAATTCAATGGTGCCAACAAAGATTCGATAAATTTTATTTTTATATGTAAAAAACCCAAAAAACCCATTTTTGGGGGTGTTTATCCCCCCTTACCCCCCCTTCCGGTGGTCCGATCGGGCTGGTTCACGAACTCGTCCATTCGATTACCACTTTACATGTCTGTTCCAAATTTCATTAAGATCGGATCATATTTACGGCCGCTATCGTGCTGACAGACACACACATATATATATATATATAGATAGATAGATAGATATATAAAAATTCGAGCGAATGGTGTTTTTTGCTTCTGGTGGCCCTAAAACGAAAAGTTATAATGGTCTCGGGCTTAGGTCTTACCATGAGACCTACGGTAATAGCTTCTTCCCTATAGGGGAAATTCGCTAAAATGTTTCAAAGTATGTATGCCATTATTTTGAAGATCATTCATAGTTTTAATAGAAAGTGTTTTCGAACATTCAAACATAAACAAGTTTTATTTTATTTTTTGTAAAAAGTTTGCTCAAATGCTTAACAAATATTTCTATTTAGTAACGTAGATGGATTAAAAATACTAATGATCGCCTTCTAGGCGAAATTAAAGCAGAAAATGTTTTGGCTTAGTTTTCACTAAATGCTACAATAAAACAAGTGACTTGTTTCATTTGTTTACATATTGTTGTTATTCCATAACCAACATGGCAACTCATAAAGCCCTTTATGATTTCAAATTCATTTTTTACATAATTCTCAAAAAGTATGGTAAATAAGTTTAGTGGTATTGAGCACATCTCCGGGAAAGTACTTTTCTATAACGACGTGCATAGATTTTTCCTTAGTTGCACACAGGCTGAGAAAAAAGGGATTACATATTAATTACGTAATGTAATGGATTACATATTAATTATGTATCATGCTTACCTATTAATTACGTAATATATTTTTTAAGTGACAAAATGTTGTTATGTCTCTTTGTTAAAGACCTAGATAAAAATAGTTTTAAAATATGATCGCTTAGGCCCGCATTACACTATCAAATATTTTATAAAAGATTCTTTTATGAAAGATTTATTTGTCCAATCAGAATTAAAGATTTTGTTTTGAAAATCAGCTGACTTTAATTTTGATTGGTCAAATCAAATCTTTTATAAAAGATCTTTTATAAAATATTTGATAGTGTAATGCGGGCCTTAAACATTGTTTTGAGAATATAATAACATATTTTCTTAAAGAAGTTATTTCAGTATAATATACTGAGTACCACTTAAATAAGATTATTAGCCCTTTCTTTCTTTTTGAGGGTCTCTCCCAAATCTATTTACAATTGAGCTATGGCCGTTTATCACCTAACTCTTAAAATCATAGAGTAGAATAGCAAAATACGTTCCCAAACATTCAGCTCGAGGTATAGGGTCTAGGTAATGTCTGCAGTTTTACAACCCATCAGTCTGGGCCAAACAAAGGACAATGAGTAAAGGACTTTGCCGTTTGCCGCCCGGCCCCATATTAATGGCTTCTTTCCGCACCTTCCGTCACGTATTTGGTGGAGCATCTGCGCGATTGTATCTATTTCCTCGAATACGCAATGGTTCCGATCACACATCTTTTTGTCACTCTTCAGACGTTAAACAAATTGATGGATTTTTAAATATCAAGCTTTGAAAAGTTTGCTTCCATTTTAAATTGGCATAAATTAGAAATGTGATGCTAGGTATTCAATTGGGTCATATTAGACACTATTTATGGGGGCGGTCTACCTTGACAGAAAAATCCGAAAAAATATAATGTATTGTGTTTCATTACGATATCTAGGCGTCAAGGTATTGACATTTTAATACAACTGCCTTTTCGCTTTAAAGTGTAAAAAAACCTGTTGCCGCGATTGCGTTCGCTCGCAATTAAAGGCCTATTTATTCTTCTTCCATGAAAAATTAGAACTCAAAGTTATGCTGTAAATATACAGTATTAGCCCTTCTTCTCTTTCAAAACGTTGTTAATAATGATTCCGTTATTGGGAATATAACGTAAAATTATAATGGCTATTAATTAGTCTTATGGCAAAATTGTGGTGGTCACTTTACTAGCGGGTGAGTGAGTGTGCTGATTTCGAAATTAGCGTTTAACGTCTGTAATGTTTAGGTAATAAATCCCATGGTCATATGTTAACGTGAAGTCACATTACACTGGGAAATATTTTTCTGCAACCGCAAATGCAATTAATTTTCAATGCAAGCAAGATTACACTAAAATACTATAGTGCGGTCTTGATGCAAGCAAGGTCAACGCAAATCCATGAAAAAGTTCCATAGACCATTTTGGGCGGGCATTAACTGCGAACTGACCTGAGTCAGGAAACATTTCAGGGTCTGTTTTTATTTTTTTACATAATGTTTTGTAAAACTTCGTAGACTTGAGGTAACAATTTAAATTTTTCCAATTTAATCCAATTAATTTGTAATCAAACATACTTGATATTATGTTGTTAATTGTGCCAGATCATTGATAAAAAATGTCTGATAGCTCCACTGTATTATAGCGAGCCTAGCTCAAGATAAAACGCACCAAGTGTACAATGTGTAGTTGTTGTTTACAATATTTTTTATTTATGTTATTCACTATTAAAGTTGAACAACGCATTAATGTACAAATTAATAAAAAAATTGGGTTCGCGATATAAATTAATCACAACGGGGTTTTTTTCAGGACTGTATTTTTATTTTAAAACAAGAACTAGGAATGTGCGAGTATTCGACCCTTTGAGGTTTATTCCGTCGAATTTTCAAAATATTCGGCCTACCTCAACAATGGAAAAACTCGACGTTCAAGAGGAAGTAGTTCTTTATAAAAACTTTCTGTGCTAATGACCAAGTTCTCTTCCTACATAGTCTTATGGGAAATGTTTGCGCGCTTGCTTGCTAGTTTGCTTATTAGATTGTTTGTATATAATTATCTCAAAAACAGCTCCGATTATTTCCTACAAAGTATGGAAATAACTAAATCATTCCTAAAAACGTATTCTATTCAAGTCGTATCACAAGTAAAAAAACTAAATACGTAAAAAAGTGAATTACAAATTTATACGATTTTATCAGGGTTAGATTGGCAACTAAATAAGAAGGAAAATATTGTTAGAGCCGTCCAGTTGAAACATCACATCAGATAAGAAGTTGACATATCTACAACATGAAGAATTACACGAAAATTAGACGTAAAGACAAATGTTTGAAAATAATTAACTAACGAGCAAGCCTCGTTCACTAGGTGGTTTGAATATATTCAAATTACATGTTGCTCTATATATATGTTTGAAAATAATTAACTAACGAGCAAGCCTCGTTCACTAGGTGGTTGTTATATTACTGGAATATGTAACAACATATTTATGATTTGTGTCTATATTTTATAAATATACGAAATGTATTGAACCCGAGACCAATATTCTTCACCCCCAAATTGAAAAAATTAATTACGATTAGGATGTACCCTTTTTTATCTCTTTTCATCATGAAGCCTTTAACGTTCAACCTTTTGTTATATTCTTAATCATTCTTTCACTCTCAATCATTCTTTTTTGAGACAGGTTTTCTACTAGGGGGTTCTCTTCCTATGGCATTATAGGTATCTGTGTCACTGCATCTTTTGGAACTGCTGCTCCATTAAAGCCCAAAAGCCCATATGTTGAATGCGTGTACTTTTCGCCACATAAAGATAAACGCGGTGATATTTAGCGCTTCCAATTTTCAAAACTGATTTTACTTTGATCTATCGTTTATTTAAATATAAAGAGTACCTGGTAGTTTGTTAATTGCGATTCCAAAATCGTTTGTGTTTACTCGTTGATAGAATGTACTGTTAAGCACTATATCTTCAGAATGCGTTGACATAAACGATTATGGAATCTCAATTAACTCTCTATAACTAAGCGCTCTATCTTTACAGTGGTATATTTAATTCAATTTTATTTTGAAAACTGGCGGCAGCTTGGAGCGGGTTTTAGTCGTGTTTTGCATAGCTCTCTCTTTTTGTGATCGTATTTCCATCAGAGTATAAAAAATTCAACGTTACTCTGAACGTTTTAAATTAATGTGATAATTGATTTTGATATTTTAAAATTTATTTTAAAGTGGGATGTTTAAGGTACCTATCAATATTTTTGTTATGTATCAGGGGTATTTGTTATAGTCATTTTGAAGTCTCGGACCCAATTAATTATTCCAGGTTGATAATTTGCATTCTGAAAGGGCTAAAGTAGAATTTGAGATTCCCCAAAGCTCCGTTTTGGGGACCGTAACTTACATTTTATATGTAAATAGTATTATACTAAATATTCATTCAATAATGTTGTAGGCACATGACATATTAAAATAATCCATTAGCAAAACTAGAAATTGGCAGTTTTTCAACAAACAAAATCTTTCCAATATTTAAATACTGGAGCAATAATTTCAATTCGTTAATTAAAGTCGAACTTCGGTTAACGTTAA
Source organism: Flexamia atlantica (assembly GCA_035578135.1). Taxonomy (NCBI): domain Eukaryota; kingdom Metazoa; phylum Arthropoda; class Insecta; order Hemiptera; family Cicadellidae; genus Flexamia; species Flexamia atlantica. The sequence goes on from JAQJVK010000033.1 coordinate 3,894,771, forward strand.
TTAAAAATTACAGCCTATCTCACTCCCATCTGCTCTTTGAACAGTTTGAACTATCAAATTGTAGTATCCACAACTGCTTACATTTCGGTGTATATTCCTCTAAAATATAATCATTGAAACTAAGGACGTTCACGGGACATAGCTGGGGGAATTTCAAGGAAGTGAATAGGACTATATGTTGCATATGTGTTCTAGATCTGACTTTGAGTGGAATTTAAACCCAGCCAGATCAGTAGTTTTTGTTTGATCGAGTCACGAATATTCATTCATAAAACTAAACCTTTTCATTTATTTATAATATTAATTAGATTAGATGGACATGGGTTTTATGAGTTGCCATGTTTTCTATTCCGAATAACAACAAAGTATAAACAAATACAGTGACATGTTTATTAAAGCAATGACTAAATCTTAACACAAATATTTTCTATTTGAATTCGACCAGTGGGCGATCACTAGTATCTATATAGTATATTTCATTACTAGTCACGAAAGTAGCCCATTTCGGGGCAAGATAGTGTTTTACATGCTTGGCTTATGCATCGCAGGTAAATCACTATCGAGCCTCGAAATGGGAATTTTGTGATGAGTTGTAAACAATACTTTTCATCACGATGCAAATAACTAACCTAACTTAAAAATAACATCCAACATTTCAGAATTTAGTCATTTTTCTACAAGCAAACACAATACAGTTCGTGTCAGAAAGGAAAAGAGAGTGTCGGACCGGTCCAGGTAGGCTCGGGCAGCCCTAATCCGCTGTTGTCACAACGCCAATTGTTGTGAGGCCGGCCGGCGACGGGGGTGGGCAGCCCCCACGCCTGAGTCATTGACTGCGGGCCGCTTCGAAATTCCTTATACCAGGAATTACTCAAGAAATAACTCGCGTACGTCTGAACTGTCTATTTTAGTTTAGAGTCAGCTGGTTGAACTGTTAAAATTGAAACTTCGTTTGTTTGGGTACGGCAACATTTTGTTTGGGTACGGAAATAGTTTGTTTGGGTATGGAAATGCAATGTTTGGGTACCGAAAAATCCGCTGATCATTATTTGTCTTAATGTACAGTAAGGGAATCGAGGGTTTTCGTAGATCTCAGCTGTACGGTAACAGGCAATTTTCATGTAAAGAGTGATGAAAAATTTGTTTAATTTATCCATTGATCTATTTAATTTATTACGCAAGTAAGATTTATTAAACAATTTTCGCGAATAATACGTAGATTCCCACGTCGAATGACTGTTCCATGTCCTTGGTTTGAAAATGATTTACGAGGGGTGTTTGCCAATTGAGGAGGGTTGGAGGGAGGGACGGAGGGGGAAGGAGACCAGACATCTTTGTCCATACATTCTGTCACCTCTCAACTACGCGCCAAGAAGTTCTCTTCATTGTGCGTTTGGTGCGATGGTTTATCAGAAGCGTTATTTGTTTATTGTTTTTAGACTTACTAGTGTGTATAAAGTCTTCAAGTTGTACAGGTAATTTCAACTATTGTTTGATTTCAGTAATACTAATTTGAAAAATATAGACCATATTAAAAAAATTCACTACTCATCACAAATCAACAACTGATTATTTATTTCAGAGAAGCCTAGTTAAAAAACTTTTTGTTGGAATTATTGTTATTAAATTTGTTTTTACCCCGGTAACTACCGGTACTACTGTTGTTAAAAAAGACAATTTAGTGATGTTTAAAAATCTCAACCAAAAAGAAAAATCCTCGATCATTGTTTATTTGCCTGCTCCATTACGTTTTACCTATATTAAATTTGTAAATACCTAAGATGTTTTAAAAACGCTCCTCTTAATTTGATACTAAAAAATCAAATTGCTGACTATTTTAATATCAAGAACAAAAGAGAGGCAATTTTAGGAAAAATATTTTATGTTAGCAGGTTTCAAAATCCTGTAGTTATTTCCCACCATAGGAAAGTATATTTTACCGTAGGCAGTATGGTAAAAATTAGGAAAGTATATTTTACCGTAGGCAGCATGATAAAAATTAGGAAAGTATATTTTACCGTAGGCAGCAAGGTAAAAATTAAGCCCGGGACAACCATAACTTTTCATTCTTTGGTCCTCAAACCCCAAAACACCATTCGTTCTTTTTCATATAAATTATGAGGTAGATGAAGTGGTTCATTCAGATAACGAGTGGTTGAACTAAAAATATAGTTTATTAATATTCATTCATCCATAAAAATATATATTTGGATTTAACATATTATATAGCATCTTAGTTGGGAGACGATGATTGGTTGGATAAAATAAAAACAACCTGAGGCCTGATTGTCATAATTACTTTGGATTTGGTCATACTTCATATTACCTTTGTACCGATTTCTTATAGTAAAAAAATATATATGTAAATATGACATATTACCTTGGGTCAGGAACTCCATTTTCTGTTGTCATGTTGGTAGTCTGTAGAGTTAATTAGTGAGTTGAATTAATTTTTGAAACAAAACGGTTATCCTTTTCATTTTCTTGTAAGGGGTGGCACAGGATTGTTAGATACTCGTGATTATGTAAGTAGATTAATAAGTTATATTTTAATAATTAGCCAATGTTAAATACAGTTGATTTGAATAATTAAATTAATCTTTAGTTCAGTTAATTTGTGAAAATAAAGTAATTATTTTTTTCATATGCATTTTATAAAATTTGTCATTAGTAAATTCATGTTGTAACATTCTGTCTTCAAGTTGTTATAAATTTGTATTTGGTTTGTAAAGTCATATTTCCTTTATTTTTTTGAACACTTACTTGTAGCAATTATTATTTCTATTTGTTTGATGTTTACAGACGAGTTCCTGTACTATTCCTCTAAGATTGCAGTAATATTCCTGTTATATTTGGATAAGTGCCGATACCCCAGATTCAAAATCCAAGTAAGATCAGTCTAATTTTATTTTAGTTGAAATAACTAACTTTAACAATTCGAAGATGATCAATAAACTATTCCACCCAAATATCTTGGCCTCCTAAGTTATTTCGCTGACCACATTCATAAATTCTGCCGAAACCTAGCTGTATATAAAATTTAATAATTTGTACGCCTAATTGGTTGTGGATGGGTGTACAGATTTTTGCGCGACTCTGCTAATACAGCAACTAAAAGGCAGATTATCAATCATTTCCTAAAGGCCTCGACTAACTTTCAAACAATGCAGCCTATACAATGTGATTTAGTGAGATAAAGGTTTGATAAACTAAGATCTCAGCAAAGTGATAAGGAAATTAGTCAAATTTTATTGCTTGGTGATGAAACCAAATTTTGCTTAAAATTAATTTTTTCCTATCAGTAACTATTTTGCAATATGGCCAAGTACAATATTAATTATTTAAATAAGGAAGAATTAACCTATGAACTGTTAAATAGAGATCAAGAAATAACTCACAGTGATGTTGATTCTTTGAGAAAACAACTTAGGTCTTGTTTTACTACAAATCCTCAGGTGAAATACCTATCAGGGAAAATAGACTTAACAGAATTTGAAAAATTGCAGGATAAAATAAATGTTCTACAGCTTCAAATCGAAAATTGCAAGGAAAATCCTACACCTCTGCTAATAGCAAAAATAAAGGCTAAATTTAGTCATTTGCAGTTAAGGCTATATAACTTAAGTAAAACTAAATTGGATGAAACTTACCAGGAAAAGTTAAAGGTAATAAAAGGGTTAGTCGACACACTGAGCGGTGAATTTCACGAATGTGGGACCAAAATATCGGAAGAGGAGCTAACAAAATTTGAAGAGAAGCTAAACGACTCAATTATTGAAGAAGAGCGGGAAAATCTCGAGACAGAAGAAAAGATACAAAATATACAGACATCCATGCCTACAAAATCTACAGATCCTGAGCCTATAAAATTTCTAGAAGAAAAATCTCCTTCAGCATCAAACTACATGATAGTACAGCAGCCGACTACTTCAAATGCATCAATTTTCAATTAATTGCCAAACCCTGTTGAAAAGTATTTAGAGAAATTTCCGATATGTAATGGATATGAAATAAATCCACTTCTAAAATTTCTAGGAACCCTACTCAGAATACGAGAGGAAACCAGCTTAAAAACAGAAGAAATATACCAAATCTTGCCAGCCTATACTAGAGCACCCTTGGTTAACAAAATTCTAGCCTTCGGGAAAGCATCAAAATCCCTCGAAGAACTTCACACAGAAATTCTCAACACCTTCATACCAGTAACACTTCGAGAGAAACTCAAACAAGATCTAGTGTATCGTCCACAAAAACCTGGTGAACCATTATCGATCTACATCAGTGAAATAAAATTACATCATGAGATATTGAAAACGCACCTGTCTGAAAGAGAATTAGTAACCTTCATTAAAAATGGTCTAAATCCTGAGATCCGAAACAAACTTATTTTTGAAAGTAATCCAGTATCATTCCACGACCTTGAGCAGCTATGCATAAATGTAAATAACATAGGCTACAACGATTACTTAAGAACTACAATGTACACAGAACCTAACCTAACATATAGGCCTAACACACAAAACACACCAAGACAAAAACCATGCAAAATTCAAAATTATCAAGAAAAACGATGCTTCAATTGTAATAGACCTGGTCACTTAGCCAGAAATTGCTACAGAAACCAAAAAAACTTGTAAGCATGGGAGTGATGGGGAACGCTAAATTAAACCCTCATACTCCCGGAAAAACTGATATGACATCGCCTAGCCAAATAGAACAACAAAATAAATTTGAAAATAATCACAGTAATAATTTTAAGAAGGAATTTAGAAAGGTTACGAGGCAGTGGAATAAATTAAATATGCCTAAACCCATGAAAATAAAAGCTAAAACTACTGACACTTTACCCTGTATAGAAGTAAAACTAGAAAATAAAATTAAGGTAAATTCTCTGATCGATAGTGGAGCAAGCGAGAATTTTATCAGTCAAGATTTATATGAAAAATTAAAGGCTCAAAATATTATTAAACAGACCAAGAAATGGCAAGGAGTAATTAAGGCGGCAAATGAAGGGGAAATTGAAATTTTATGCCAGTGTGAGATACACTTAAAAATTGATAAGTATTCCTGGAGTGAAAAAGTTTTAGTAATCAAACAGAGAATTTTTGATATGATTTTAGGAATCCCATTTTTGCATAAAAAAGGTTTAACCATCGATTTTGGCAGAAGGATTTGTCATTTTAAATTTGACCCTAACCACAAAATAAAATTATTGGGGGAAGATCACAGCAAAATTTCATTGCTAAGCGAAATTCAAACTGACAGCCCGGAGATGATTGAAGAAATCGACAAGCTAATAAAACAGTATCCCGAGGTATTCACGGACAAAATAGGAGAAGCCCTAGATTTGGAGGTAAAATTAGAATTAAATGACCATACCCCTGTATGCATTCGACCATACTACTTAAGTCCTCCTGCAGTGATAAAGATGAAAAAAATAATTGACGATTGGCTAGAGCAAGACATAATCGAACCATCAACGAGCTCTTACTCAAGTCCTGCCTTTTTAACAAACAAGGATCGACTAGTGGTAAATTATTCGGAACTAAACAAAAAACTTGTGAAAATGGATTACCCGATTGGCGATCTTCAAAACATGCATCAGCACTTACAAGGAGCAGCTTATTTTTCTGTTATTGACCTAAATAAAGCATTTCTGCAATGTAAATTAGCTCCAGAATCAAGAGATATTACTTCATTTAGCACAACCTTCGGAAAATATAGGATGAAGCGAGTTTGCTTCGGTTTGCAAGTTGGCAGTTGCGTACTCTCAAGTTATTTGGACAAGATATTCCATGATATTAAATTTAAATTTCTTATAAATTTCTGTGACGATATAGTCGTGTATAGCCCTGACAAGAAGTCTCATTTAGAACATCTCAAAGAAGTTATTGGCCGGCTAGCTAAGAACAAATTAACAGTAAATGTTAAAAAGGCAAAATTTTTCTGCCAAGAAATTAGTTTCCTGGGACATTTAATCAAGAATAACAGCATAACAATTGATCCAGAGAGAACTGTAAGTGTCATGAAATTCCCGGAACCAAAAAATGTGAAACAGGTCAGACAATTTACCGGCATGTGCGGTTATTGGTCTAAATACATCCCCAATTATGCAGAAATCTGTAGGCCACTTCATGCCTTGAAGAAGAAAGGTGCAAAATTTAAATGGACAGCCGATTGTCAAACCGCATTCGACACTTTGAAGGCCAAAATAGCAAATCCTCCCATCCTGCAGCTTGCAGATTTTAAAAAACAATTTTTTGTCTACACGGATGCCTCTGAATTTGGTTGTGGAGCAACATTATTGCAGCAAAATGATAAGGGTGATTTAATGCCAATTGCCTTTTATTCCAAGAAATTTACAGATGCGGAATTAAAATACAGCATCTACGAAAAAGAGGCTTATAGCGCAATTTTGGCTATAGAAAAATGGCACCAGTTTTTAGAAATCCAACCTTTTACGCTAGTAACAGATAACCAAGCCCTAAGTTACGTTTTGAATTCTAAGAGAAAATTAGGCCGACTTACAAGATGGGTTGAAAGATTATTGAATCTACCATTTAACGTAGTTCATAAAAGAAGTTCCGAAAATATTGCGGATCCGTTATCAAGATTATTTGATCAGGACGAGAGCAAATGTCAAGATAATGAAGAGACCAAGGATTTAAATGAAGAAATTGAGAAGATCAAGCTTAACATGATGAAATCAGAAGAAAAATCGCAAGAGAGAAGCATAAATAAAAATATTAACTCATCAGGAAAAGATAAGGAAATGAAATATTTTTACAATATAATTTCAGAAATTCCTATGACATTGGACAATCTAAAATATCATCAACAGCAAGATAACGAATGTATGGCCATAATTGAAAGCGTTAGAAATAAAACCAACCAACAATGTTTTTATCTCAAGGATGATGTTTTGATGTACAAAACGCAGAAAGACAAAGCGAGAATATATTTGCCTTCCTCGATGATAAATCTTGTGTTTCGGTTTTATCATAGCAGTCTAATGGGTGGCCACTTAGGAATTGCTCGCACTACAGGAAAAATAAATGAATATTTTTATCACCCTCAACTGGAGCAGAAAATAAAAGAAAAGGTTAAGGATTGTCAAATTTGTGCAATGTCAAAAACCGCACAAAGAAAGTATGAAGGAAAATTAATTTCTCTACCAATCGAAAAATGTATGAATACAATATTCTTAGATATTTTTGGACCGCTTCCTACTTCAAAGTCCGGAATGAAATATATTTTAGTTATGGTGGACGGATACAGTCGATTTGTATGGTTACATGCTCTGAGAGAAGCTACTTCAAAGCAAATAATAAGCAAATTAAAACTAACATTTGGTAGTTTTTCGATCCCTAGGATAATAGTTTCGGATAATGCGAAGTGTTTTACTTCAAATGAATTTAAAGCCTATTTGTTTAGAAATTGCATTCAACGCCGCAACATTCCAATCTACCGAGCTGCTGGAAATAGAAGCGAGCGAATGATCCGTGATATGTCTACGCTATTAAGATGTTATTATCACGATAAGCAAACTATTTGGGACCAAGACTTAGATGCTGTGTCGATGTGCCTAAATACAGCAAGATGTAGTTCCACAGGATTTACTGCATTTCAATTAATGTTCAGCCACGAACCAAATAATGCATTATCAAACGCCTGGAACCTAAATGATTTAATATCCAACGATCTTACTAGGGAAGAAAAACAACAACAGTTACAACGAGCTGTGAACAATATCAAGAGAAGTGTAATGAGAAACCGGAACCGAGATAGATATTCTGCATCTAGGCGGAAGCATCCTTTCTAGATAAATTCTATAGTGTTTTGGAAGACACACTATTTAAGTGACAAGGCAAAACGATTTAGTAAGAAGCTGGCTTGGAAATATTATGGGCCGTATAAAATTTTATGGTTTATTACGGACGTGAGTGTTCTAATACAACACCTACACGATTCATCGGATGTGAAAAAAGTGCACATCGTAGATTTAAAGCTACACAAACAATGAAAACAAGGTTTATTTGAAGGACAGTAAGAAATGTATTGAAATAGTTTAGAAATATGTTTTGAAATTGAATTAGAAATGTATTTAATTTAATTTTGTAATTTTATGTTGTAATATTTTGCAAGGTAATTTTATAAGATATAATTTTTAAAGCAAAGATATTTTGAAAAATAACATATTTTGTATGAATTGCATTTTATTAGTTGAAATTTATCCGACAAAATGAGTTGAATTAATTTAAATTAAAGTTGTAGTATTTTAGGTAATTGGAAAAATGATTGTGTATTAATTAATAAATGTCTCCAATGTATTAGCGGAAGGAGGTTGATTGAGCGAGTATTTGGGAATGAATGCGTGAATAAATGATTAGGCGCCGATGAATGTTGAATGCATCTCAAATGAATGGGTGTGAATCTATTTGTGGAAAGGATACTCCAATACAAGCACTTGACACTTCACTGCACTGTGACACAGTGACACTACACTTTGTAACACACGACACTCTTAACACACACGCAAAACACACGCACACAGACACACGACACGACACATGCAAACCACACGAAGTTTGAAGCTCGACTGACCAAACATAAAACAGTATTGTGTACATTTGAGACATTATTTTTGGAAAAGGGAAAGTTGGGTTTAGTTTGGAATGAGAGCGCTTCCTTTTGTTTGCGATAAGAAAGGTCGGACGGACGGACAGATAGTACAACTCGTTTTGTTTGGATAAAACTTTGAACGGAAATGAAAATAACTGAGGAATATCTGAATATCTGAATAATTAATTTAACAAAATATGTAATGATTTGTTTTAAATCGTTAATGTCTGTAATATTGATTTATTAAATAAGAGCAATGAATATAATATTTGGTTGGAATAAAATGTAAATAATTGTTTGGCGGCAAATTCAAATCTGCTTGGTTGAGTTTTGAAAAAAATGATTGATTTTGAATTGTTGACGAAATAAATTTATTTGTTTATAAGAAAGGTTTAAGGAGTTAGTATTGATTTGATTTGTAGCATGAATTTAAAGTTTAAATTTTTTTTATCGTTGTATGTATATAAATTTTTTTTACCCCAGGTAGGAGAGAATTTGTACCGATTTCTTATAGTAAAAAAATATATACGTAAATATGACATATTACCTTGGGTCAGGAACTCCATTTTCTGTTGTCATGTTGGTAGTCTGTAGAGTTAATTAGTGAGTTGAATTAATTTTTGAAACAAAACGGTTATCCTTTTCATTTTAGCGAATTTCCCCCTATAGGGAAGTAGCTATTACCGTAGGCGGCACGGTGAGACTTAAGCGCGGGACCACTGTAACTTTTCATTTTGAGGTCCCTAGACCCCAAAAACACCGTTCGTTCATTTTCATATATATGTATATATATATATATATATATATATACCTGTCCGTAGGCGCGATAACTTTTGTAAAAAAGGTCCGATCTTGATGAAATTTGGAACAAACGTGTAAAGCGTCATTCATGACTTCGAGTTCGAAAACCAGCAAGATTGGTTTACTCTAAGAAGGTTTTTTTCACAAAATAAAATTTATTTTCAAGATTTAACACCTTTTTATTAATTTTATTTAAATTTAATTGTTAAAATTGAATTCAGCTTAAAAAAACAAACAATTTAGCATTTTGAATTATTATTCTACGTCAATCCGTTGCTTAGAAATTGGATAGTATTGGATGTGCTAAACACAGTACGTTGTCCAATATTATTTTTAATTTTCCCTCCAAAAGTACAGCTTCCCTGATTTAAGAGATTTTAAAAATACAATTCTGAACATATGATTACATTTTCAGGTGATGAATATTCCATTTGTGTTTATTTTGAATAGTTCATTGATCAAGATTTTGCAGAATGTACATACTATATTAAAAATTCAGTTAATTTAAAAGTAAATGATAAGAATAGGTGTAGATATAATATTATTATATAGTTTAAAACCAGCTACAAAAAATGATAACAAGATTTTGCTTAGAAATACTTTAAATACATTTTAAAAAATATTGGCAATTCACATGAACTTGAACTGTATATATGTAACCTGAGCTTTGGATGTTGCATTTCGCCTTGATACTATGCTTGACTTGCAGTGGCCCAGTCCAAGATTTAAATATAAGGAAAAAATGCCGACTGGCTAACAATTAATATTCTTTTTTATTAAAAATAATATTTTGGTGAAAATGAACCTCAATTACACAATCAACTCTCACCAAATCGGTTCTTGAATTATTTTAAGATCGGTTTAGGTTTATAGAGTAGAAGTATTAGAAGGAAGGCAAGTTAGTACACAACAGTCAATTCTCCCAGAGTAAACAGATAAACAAGTCGAATGGTGCGCGATTTGACTGTTCTCAACAATTGGGAATCAGCTCGTCCTAACTCAGGAGCGGCCTGGCGTAGAAGTAGAACATGGGACTTCGGCTCCCAAGATCCTTGTTAAAAAACCGCCAATCACCAATGGCAATTTGCTATGTGATAATGCCGTAACCTCGAGGGTGCATAGCTATTTAAGCTGCAGTGCATGTCCATGAAAACTTCGAAGCCTGGCTCTCGTCTAGAAAAAAAATCTTGACAACTCAAATTGACTAGAGAGCTGAGTGGACAAACTGTTCACTGCTCACCTCATAGCCTGAAGGTTGCTGGTTCAAGCGTATGATGTAGTTGGGCTCAAGAAACTAGCGGATCTCGCGGTTTGACTGCAGAACTAAGACCACACAAAATATTTTGATTGAGTTGTATTAACTGGTTTGTTTTGTAATCATCCTAAGCGCTAGTAATCATCCTAAGCGCTAGTAATGAGCGCACCGAATCGCACCGAGCCCTAGTAATCGGCCGAACTAGGTGAGGCTTATACATCCATTTCCCTCAGGTAATAATTTATATCAAATAGGAATCTAAATTACTATGATGAAAACTATTTAATTTAAATTCATTTAATGTAATCCTAAATTATCATCCGATTATACATTATCTCAGAAACTTAACAACCCTAAAATTACCTCTATCACATGAGATCAGTTTATAGGCTAAATCGAATTAAATTTGTATTAGGCCCTACCTTCACATGTCAAAGTTTACCCAATGGACCTCTTCAGTTCGATATCCGAGCGTACAGGTTACAATGTTTCGGTGAATCATTAGGTTTAGGCAAGGCCTCACTAAAAGAACAGACCTTGCTGAAGGACACACTACAAATGCAGGCCATGCTGCATGATTTATTATGTCAAACAAGTAGGCGGTCTGAAAGTCTGGCTCAGGACTCACAGCTGTGCTGATCATCAATTCATTTGAAGTCAAAACAAGAAAACGTAAACAAACAAGTAATTTTGACGTTTAGTGATGAAATGTAAACAGAAAAAACGTAAACAAACAAGGGATATTTGACATTTAGCAATAAAATGTAAACATAGGATGTTAGTTCCCTGCCTACTTGTGTAACGTGGTGCAGCGCTGGGATCGCTGCAGCATGGCCTGTATTTTTAGTGGGGCCTTGGATCGCTGTAGCATGGCCTGTCTTTTCAGTGGGGCCTTGCCTTGCTTCAGAATTCTTGATGTCAAAACAGGAGGCCAGCTGAGAGTCTTGCTCAGAAATCACAGCTGTGCAGCTCATCAGTTTCTCTCAAAACAAAACGTGAAAATTTAAATAAACAAATAGTATTTGACAGTCAGTGATAAAATGTATACAAAGGAAGTACATTAATTAAACAAGGAATATTAATTTAACATTTAGTAATATGAATAAACATAGGTTGTTAGTTCCCAGCGTACGGTACTGATGTGAGATGTCGCAGCGCTGGGACTGCTGTAGCATGGACTGTTTTTTAGTGCAGCCTTGGGCTAGATCACTATTCTTTATCTATAGGCCTAAAGGTTAACTCAAATATTTCAATTAAGTTATCGGTAGACTATCTAGATATAGAACTATGATCTTGAATTTAGCACGAATCACCTCTGTTTGACGAATTAATTCAAGTATGTCCTAAATGACTTGAGCTGTTTTAGTTTTAATCAAACTACATGCAACTCGGAGACAAATTGTATTCTCCATGATTTTAGCGAATTTCCCCTATAGGGAAGTAGCTATTACAGTAGGCGGCATGGTGAGCCTTAAGCCGGAGACCATGTTATTTTTTCATTTTGAGGTCCCTAGACCCCAAAAACACCGTTCGTTCATTTTCATAAATATGTATATATATATATATATACCTGTCCGTAGGCGCGATAACTTTAGTAAAAAAGGCCCGATCGCGATGAAATTTGGAACAAACGTGTAAAGAGACATTCATGACTTTGAGTTCGAACACCAGCACGATAGGTTTATTATAAAAAGGTTTTTTTGGCAAAATAAAATTTATTTTCAAGATTTAACATATTTTTAATAATTTTATGTAAATTTAATGGTTAAAATTAAATTCAGCTTAAAAAAATAAACAATTTTGCATTTTGAATTATTATTCTACGTCAATCCGTTGCTCGGATATTGGATGTGCTAAACACATTACGTTGTCCAGTATTATTTATAATTTTACCCTCCAAAACTTAAGATTAACCTGATTTAAGGAGACTTTTTAAACACAACTCTGAACATATGATTAAATTTAAATTGTCAGGTGAATATTCCTGTTGTGTTTATTTTGAATACCCACGAGTTCATTGATCAAGATTTAGTAGGACGTATATACTATATTAAAAATAAGTATTTTAAAATGCAGTAGCAAAAGAATAGGTTAAAATATAATTTACATTTACCAATGTAATCCCTTTGTTAATTATCCTCATCTATAAAGCTCATGAATGATTAAATATACTTTTTTAGTCCATTAATTTTACAACATATTCAAAACAATATTTTTTATTACACATATTAAGTATGCTCACAGATAATACTCTGCTACTCGAGTAGCGACTTTAAACTAAATTAATGTAGCCTAATTTTTATTATTCAAACACATCCATTTAGGCATAGTTGATTGTCCCTGATGCACCCCGATTACATTCAGAGACAACTATACTAGGCAGGGCTTAATTTCTAAAGAAAAAAGTACCGGAGCTATGGCACACCGGGTGGATTTTTATGGAACCCCCCCCCCCCAGCATAGGGTGGTCCAGGGGCCCTCCCCCAGAAAATGTTAAAAATTGTGATTAAATTTTGTGCCTTTTTTATTTAACATTTATGACCACTGTGTAACATTTAGGCCATGTTCATTTTTGCGTTAGCTAGGTTTCGAACTATGTAAAGGAAAATAGAGTTGTAAAGTTGACTTAGGTAATTCCCAAATTAGAAAGAGTTGTATACTTACTTTAAAAGAAATCATTTTATTTAAGATACCGGAGCACACTGAAGCGCACGCTCAAATATTTCTCAGTTCACCAGACCGGCTTCGGACCTTTTTTTTTCCTTGCCACGTAATTTATTAATACTGTTTATAAAACGATTTCTTTTAAAGTAGGTATACAACTCTTTCTAATAAAACTCCGGTATCTTAAAAAGTACTAAAGCTGCGCTCCGGTGTGCTCCGGCTGAAATTAACCCCTGATACTAGGCAACATGATTTGTGATCCTCAAAATTACTTAAACAGCTGATTCCCAATATAAGGTAAATAGTGAATCAGCAGTTTAAATAATTTAGAGGATCGCAATTTCAAGAGGCCTATTATATTATATTCTTTAACAACAGCCTATAGGAAAACTAAATTTTTCCATATCCCTCTTTATATTACAGGCAATTTTTACCATCAACAGTTTGCACAATTTACCTCTGGATAATGCTACTATGATTTTTTTCAACATAATGATAATTAATAGTAAAACACAACATTGTACAAGCAGTGGGGTTATGGAACATTGATTTCAGAAAAGTACCCCTCTTCCCCCTCGCCTTACAAACAGCTAAATCAGCCATAGGCAGCCAGATGTAATGCAAAAACTGTACCTCAAAATTATTTTTAACATTGACTTTAATACTAAAAGGAGACTGCTCATACAGATGTTTTAGAACCAGAAACTGAGCACTCATGAAATTAGTTTGGCACTCGTCACTAGAGATTTCGCCAGTAGTGTGATTTCACGCTAAAGATTTTTATCCCTGAAATAGACCATTTTTTGCTTTTATCAGGCTAAAATATGGTACAGGGTTACAAAAGGGATTATATTTTTAACTACTTCGCTGCGGTAGAATTATACCCTGATCTTTATTCCAGTGCGTCAAGAGTAACAGATTACATGTGGCAAAGCCAACATTTCCCGTGCGATATATCAGCTGAGGGTGAAGCTCTTGCACTCTAGTTACCATCACAGAAACTAAGACGACCTTGTTATCATTCTGCAGATCAGGATTCGTTTCTGAAGTGACCCAACGAAGAAATAAAAAAAAAACTAATAACCATATTTGATTGTACAGGTTATACAAATTTACAAATTAAATAGTAAATTATACTAGGAATGCTAATAACGTATTTATATGACAAAATGATTTAAAAAAATGTGTATATTTCGTGTTATGGAATAATAACAATAAAAAACTAAATTTAATGTTCCATAAATAACTATAGAGCAGCATGAGTAACTGGTTACTCATGTAGAGTTAAGAATAAGATTGTATTCTTTGAAAAATTATGAACTCGGGGATATAAAACTCATAGCGATCGCATTACAACTGGCCAAAATACGCAAAACGCACCCGGGACTGATCGTTGATTACAGCCGCTGCACTCTGGGCAATGGCTGGCACGAGTAACCGGTTGTTTGTGACATAGGGAAGGAGTTAAAACATCAAAACTAGGAGTGAAAAAGAGAGAGGCCTAACAAAATTCTACAGCTACCAGAATGTGCTAATTTTTGTAACATGTGATCAAATGTTTTGGATTGAAAATTTAACATTACCTGGACTATCTATTTTTTATCAATATATTTACTCAATATTTAATTTACAATATGATATAAAAGTGAAGTTCTTGTAGCAGCGGTTAGATGAAAAACATTTTGTTTTCGAAGACAATTTCGTCTCAATTTGTAAAAAAAGTTATAAGTTTTTAAGTTAGAAATAAATACCGTAATCGAATTGAGCAAGGATGCATTTAAACATAAGTACTTGTGAGATTTACATTATTGGTAAACATTTCCTCATTGTGTAGTTATATTTAAATTGTTATAAATAAGCAATGAAGCCTAATTTATTAAAATTTAAAAATCTGATTTTTATCTATCACTTGATTTTAAGAAAAATTCACCAACTAAGTTTGGCCTACTTCTGGTGAATAACATCCATGTAATGTCTGAAAAGTAAAATTTAACTTGATAGGCCTAATTCAATACAATCAAGTGATACTATTGAACAAGTTCAGCCCGACGTGGTGGTAAGTTAAACGTCAGAATTTTTGAACTGAATAAAAGTACGTTGCAATATAGGCCTACAGTAAGGCGAAACGAACTTAAGTCATAATTTTAATAAAATCTTTAAAATTTCTGTTGATTTTACCTTTTTTAATACTACCTAAAGTAGCTAATTTTAGAGAAACTCATAAATTTTGATAGTATATTACCGGTGGCACACGTTGTCCGTGGGCGTACTGAAATCACCATGGGCCTACGTGCGGTGGTACACGCATGATTCGCTGATTGCGCGGCACATGGTGAAGTGACAAACTATTCACTGTTAGTTATTGCAACCTCCGTACGAGTAAACCACTTAGTGGGTCTTCTGACGAGCCCTTCCACCATTTTTGTCGTTATTACATCACCTTAATCTTCATCTTAATCACATTTATTTATTTTTTTAAGTTTTTACAAGCGCCATCAGTGGCCAAGGTGTGTCTAGACAACCCTAAAATATGAACACACCTAATAGCCTAATATAACCCAGCAAAGCTCCGAAAGCGCTGTGAAAATGCATTGAAGAATCAAATGGGAACAGTGCGTCACCATTGGTACTTGTCGGAGTTTTGGAAAGTTTGTAGTGTGCCACCGGTGGCGCACATCAGGGTCACGGCTTGACTTCTGTCGGACTGAACATGTTAAGTTACTATTTTATTAGCCTAAACTTACTGTAAGATATCCTCAAAAAACCTAAATATAAACCATTACTAATAACATATTTGAGTAGGTTTTTATTAAAAAAATATAACAATTTACAAACCTTATTACTT
Source organism: Flexamia atlantica (assembly GCA_035578135.1). Lineage (NCBI taxonomy): Eukaryota > Metazoa > Arthropoda > Insecta > Hemiptera > Cicadellidae > Flexamia > Flexamia atlantica. Next base: position 3,910,958 of record JAQJVK010000033.1, read on the forward strand.
TAGTTTGCTAATGTAACATAAAAAGATTTAAGAGATCTAGAAATCACCCACTTCAATCATAACCTCTATATGATTACATCTCATCTATTCATTTGATTAGGCTACATTTTTCTGGGTATACATATTTTAAATAACATTTACGTTAATCATTTAATTCAATTTTATTAGTCTGCTTAAACAGTTTATCAGCATTGACTCACAAAAACATAACCTACACATACAAACACAAACACAAATTAAATAGAAACTATAGAACAGCTGCTCAGCTGACATCAGACTTGATAAAGAAAAGACAGACATTAAGGGAAATGAAATGTAAATAATTTGTTCATAGCCAAGGAAGTTATACAGTTTGGTGTTCATTTCACCAATGAATGCTGGTATAGCGTCAATTTGTATATTATACTGCAAAGTGTAATAGTTAATAGCTTAAGGATAGCTTAAAAATAGTACAATTAAATATCAAATTGTGTTTGAAATTTTGGAATATGGTGAATGAAAAATGACTTATAACGAATCAAAATCATTCTTTTAATAAGATTTAATGTAAAATTGTAAAATTAATGTTAAAATGTTAATAAAGTTTTGGCATTATTGCTTAGTTATATCATTAAATTTGTATGAAGAAGAAGTTTGCTTGCTGTGCCTTTTTTGTAAATATTAATCATTTATTGGATGGGAGTTTTATTCTAGTATGTTACCAAGACAAACTACTTGCATCAACTCTAAGAAACTTTTGTACATATATGACAGATAACCTTTTTACTGGTCCAACCAAGGCCACACTACAGTGGGGCCTTGGTCCAACCCACGAGTAAATCGGTCAAGTAGTATGGTCAGGTTCACTGTCATAAGCTTCAAATTTTGTCCCCATGTTAAATCTCCAGAAGAAAAGTTTATTTTCCATTTTTTACCCAGTTAACATAAATATTTTCAAAATACAAATAAATACTGCACATATAAGACCGATAACCTTTGTTATGGTGCAACCTGCGTTCAAATTGTTCCCTTAGTATGGTCATCAAGCTCTCTGTCATAAGCTTAAAATTTTGTCCCAATGTTAAAAGTCCTTAAGAAAAGTTTTATTTTTATTTTTATTTAATTAACATAACATTTTCAAAATACAAATAAAACCTGCACATATAGGACAAACAATCTTTATTTTTTTACAACCTGCATGTGATTCAGTCCAGTAGTATGGCCAGGCTCACTGTCATAAACTTTAATAGTCTTCCCCCATGTTAAATCTCCATTAGAAAAAATTTATTTCTATTTATGACCCAATTAAAATAAATACTTCCAAAATACAAATGAAACCTGCACGTAAAGGACCGATAACCTTTGTTTTAGTACAACCTATTTTTAAATCGGTCCATTAGTATGGTCAGCAAGCTCGCTGTCATGAGCTTAAAATTTTGTTCCCTTAAAATCTCCTTAAGAAAAGTTTTTTTTATGTTAATATAAAATTTTCAAAATACATATAAAACGTGCACACCAATAACGCCAAGGACCAATAAATAACCTTTATTATACCGGACCGCTTTAAGTTATAAAGGATCAATAATCTTTATTTTCGTAAAACCTGCATGTGAATCAGTCCATTAGGATGGCCAGGCTCGCTGTCATAAACTTTAATAGTCTTCCCCCATGTTAAATCTCCATAAGAAAAATTTATTTTCCATTTTTTACCCAATTGACATATACTTACAAAATACACATAAAACCCGCACATATAGGACTAATAACTTTTGTTTTGGTATACAACCTGCGTTTCAATCGGTCCAGTAGTATGGTCAGGCTCGCTGTCACAGACTTAACATTTCTTCCCCAATGTTAAATCTCCATCAGAAAAGTTTATTTTTTTGACCCAATTAGTATATATACTTTCAAAATACAAATAAAGACTGCACATATAAGACCAACAACCTTTGTTTTGGTACAACCCACATGTAAACCGGTCCAGTAACGGTCAGGGTCAGTGTCATTAGTTTTAGAAAAGTTTTTTAATATGTAAGATTTGTAATATTAAACAAAAATATGTAAAATAAAAAAAAAATAATACCACACATAAATTCATCATTAAGATAAATTCCAATAAATAGGGCCTATGTGTCCATATAAAGAATTAAAAAAATATTATATCTTTGGACGAATGGAAATTCGCTGAGTACGCAGGTCTGCTGCGACGGTTGTATTCTTGTAAGGGGTGGCACAGGATTGTTAGATACTCGTGATTATGTAAGTAGATTAATAAGTTATATTTTAATAATTAGCCAATGTTAAATACAGTTGATTTGAATAATTAAATTAATCTTTAGTTCAGTTAATTTCTGAAAATAAAGTAATTATTTTTTTTCATATGCATTTTATAAAATTTGTCATTAGTAAATTCATGTTGTAACATTCTGTCTTCAAGTTGTTATAAATTTGTATTTGGTTTGTAAAGTCATATTTCCTTTATTTTTTTGAACACTTACTTGTAGCAATTATTATTTCTATTTGTTTGATGTTTACAGACGAGTTCCTGTACTATTCCTCTAAGATTGCAGTAATATTCCTGTTATATTTGGATAAGTGCCGATACCCCAGATTCAAAATCCAAGTAAGATCAGTCTAATTTTATTTTAGTTGAAATAACTGACTTTAACAATTCGAAGATGATCAATAAACTATTCCACCCAAATATCTTGGCCTCCTAAGTTATTTCGCTGACCACATTCATAAATTCTGCCGAAACCTAGCTGTATATAAAATTTAATAATTTGTACGCCTAATTGGTTGTGGATGGGTGTACACCTTAAAACCCGAGACCTTCATTGCTAAAACACCCAGTATAATAAGTGCGATGAAAATCTTTTAGCCTAAATGAATTCTTTAGATGCAAATTTGCGGGAAATGCTTCTTCTTTTTTGCAAATTTTCCAAATGAAATACTTTCCCACAAATTTTCATCTGAATAATTCATTAAACAAATTTTCACCGCACTTATTTAGAGGGCGTTTCAGCAACGAAGGTCACGGGTTTTATACTCGTATTTTTTGTGATAACAGTCACTCTTTTTTAATGGAGTCTGCTAAAAAAAACTCATACTTTTCATGGTCATTGTCATGAAATTTCTTTAAAACAAAAGAGATCTTGGTTCTTTCTTTAACAACCAAGATTGGTTGTTGTTATTGTAAAATTAGAAGTAAAGTAAAATATTTGACAATTAATTTTCATTGTGATCTACATACATCTATTTTGTTTATATTAAAACGTGTGGTGCTGTTGCTTGGTTAAAAACCATGCTGAATACTGTATTATTAGATAGGGGGATCTAAAAACAAGTTTTCCTTAAAGTTATTTAGTAATATAATAAAAATATGGATTGTTTTAGTTAAAATTTTCTCTCGGGGGCTTTTCCTCTTCTAGCCACTAACTTAGTACATTAAAAAAGAATATACAAATATGGTTTGTTAAATTTGTGGAAAAATCCATAAATTTTCGATCAAGCATTTAATGACAAAACTACTTTGTCAGAACTATATTTTACAAGGAAAACCAAATTTATGTCTTTTATTGCAAAACAACAACTCATTCAGTAATTTAAAATAAAATAACTGAAATTCTAATACAAAAATAAAGGGCTAAATTTTGCCGTATCATTAGGCTAGCTGTTTTATACTTAAATTCTATAATTCTTATGGCAGTAATAAAAAAGTTGACTTGTTATAGTTGGGTAGCTGTAGCAATAAAACTATCTCTTGATTCTTATAATGTTCCAGAAAAGTTATAACACTGCAGAAGGCTGGCTGCCTGTCCTGAACAGTTTACAGCATCCATCAGTGACAACCTGGCCTCTCAGTACAGCTTCAAAGGGCAGAAGAGGAAACAATCATTGAAGAATGTTCAATTGTCGAAATGTATGTATATTAAACTGTCTAGATGTCTCAATGATTATTTGTTTGGCTTTTTAATAGGTAAAGTCAAATTGATTGTTCCATTGGCATGAGGTAAGGTTATAAGGAGCGGGAATTATTTTTGTATTTTTATTAATTCAAAACCGATTTTTTGCCTTATGGAGAAAAACTATGGGCTTATGGCCTTCAGTGCCTGAAAATAGCGCACTAATACTGAAACGGCAGTAATATACTTTATGGGGCTCTTTGACAAAGGTAAATTGATTATTTAATGTTGTCATAGAGCAGCTCAGGGGCTAAAAAACATGGCTTTCAATATATACATGATAGTATTGTAAGACCAAGATCGGTTGGATAATATAAAGACAACAAGAATAGCTGATTTGGTTAAAACTGGCATGAAATACTGGATTTTTGTCTTTTTTATGAGTTTTTATGAGGTAAATCCCTTTAAAAACAAATACCCCCGTTGTAGAAGGCCTGCATACTCAGCGAATTTCAAATGCAAAACAACATATTTCAATCCAACATAACGCGATTTGACATGTTTTGGTAAGCTCCGTAAGAATAACATGGGGAATGAGTATGCAGGTTTGCTGCTACAGGTATATTAAAAATGGGTGGTTTTAATTCAATATTTAGTAGATCTGAACTAGAAGAAACTATTTACCAAGTTTTATCAAGATATGTTGAGAAATAACCGAAATATAGAATTTTACTTATTTCCCATAAGGTTAATATTGGGACGACGTACTGTGTTACCACTTTCAATAACTCGGTAACCAATGGACATAGAGTAGTGATTCAAGATACTAAATCGTTTGTTTTTCTGAGCTGAATTCAATGGTGCCAACGAAAATTCGATAAATTTTATTTTCCTAGGAAAAAAGCTCAAAAACCTATTTTTGGGGGGGTTTATCCCCCTTTACCCCCCTTCCGGTCGTCCGATCGGGCTGGTTTACGAACTCGTCCGAGGGATTACCACTTTACATGTCTGTACCAAATTTCATTACGATCGGACCATTTTTATGACCGCTATCGTGCTGACAGACACACACACACACACATATATATATATATATATATATGTAGATATATATCTATATATCTACATAACTATATATATCTATCTATATCTAGATATATATATATATATATCTCAATATATATATATATATGTAGATATATATCTATATATCTACATAACTATATATATCTATCTATATCTAGATATATATATATATATATCAATATATATCTATCTATAATTTATAAGCATAAAGTTCACTGTGGAGGGCTGCTAAAGTTATTAATGTAAGAGAAAATAAATAGAACTGAGCACCCTTTTTTTGACTATTTTTAATAGCTACATGTTTCGGCCCTATCGGGGCCATTTTCAAGCTATATCTAACCTAACAAAAACAAAATATTTTTATTATATTGATAAATAAATAATTCTTTATATCATATGTTTTTTGTAGAGGTATTTTGGGATGTTTCATCTCTTTATGGTCATTGCTTTCTCATATATGGGGTTTCTTGCTGGTATGTGGTTATTCATAATTTTATTTTGTTCTTGTCTATGGCTCACATATATCAGGTATTCTTCTTTAGAACCCATCTCATTCCCCTTGGTCATTACTTCTAGAATTTTCATATTTTCATTGATACTTTTGTAATTATGGCCAGTATTTAACAAATGTTCAGCAAAGTTGCTCTTTATAGACGTTTTGTTATTACTTTTAAAGGCCTGAATGTGTTCTTTAAAACGTGATCTGAATGTACGCCCTGTCTGGCCAATATAAAACATTTCACAGTCTGAGTATTTAATTTTATATATTCCAGATTTTTCATATTTATCTTTGGTTTCTTTTGGAGTGATCATTTTATTTATTAAATTAAAGGCGTTGTTGCTCGTCTTGTAACCAACTTGGTATTTTGTCTTTGTAAATGTTTTTCTTATCGCCTTGTTCAATGTTGTGTTGAATGGTAAACCTATGTATTTTTCTTCATTAATTTCTTCATTTCTATTTTGTTTCCTTTCTTTTTGTTTCTTGATATTTTTTGTCATTTTATCTATGAGTTCATGGCTGTATCCGTTTTTTGTCGCAAGATATTTAATTGTTTTTAATTCCTTCTCATAATTATCTTTAGTTAAGGGTAAATTTAACATTCTGTTTATCATTGCTCGAAATCCAGCTGTTTTGAATTTCATTTGAGTTGTGTGGTACAGATCTGTTCAGCCCAGAAGTCCTGTGGGATGCGCATGCGCAGTGAAGATTTCCCCTACCGCGAGTCTCGGTACAGTCAAATTTCGAAATAACTCATCTGTCAAAACATATGATTCTTTGATTGCAACAATATTTGCAATGTTGTCATAGGCCATGTGGGATTTTAAGTTGAATGTCCACAACCGATGAAGGAAAAACAGTGGTGGGGGTATTCTCCATCTCTCTCGCACTTCCACCCCTACAAGACTTCCTGGCTGAATAGATCTGTATAAGTTATATTACCCTTAACTAAAGATAATTATGAGAAGGAATTAAAAACAATTAAATATCTTGCGACAAAAAACGGATACAGCCATGAACTCATAGATAAAATGACAAAAAATATCAAGAAACAAAAAGAAAGGAAACAAAATAGAAATGAAGAAATTAATGAAGAAAAATACATAGGTTTACCATTCAACACAACATTGAACAAGGCGATAAGAAAAACATTTACAAAGACAGAATACCAAGATGGTTACAAGACGAGCAACAACGCCTTTAATTTAATAAATAAAATGATCACTCCAAAAGAAACCAAAGATAAATATGAAAAATCTGGAATATATAAAATTAAATGCTCAGACTGTGAAATGTTTTATATTGGCCAGACACGTACATGTACATTCAGATCACGTTTTAAAGAACACATTCAGGCCTTGGAAAGTAATAACAAAACGTCTATGAAGAGCAACTTTGCTGAACATTTGTTAAATACAGGCCATAATTATAAAAGTATCAATGAAAATATGAAAATTCTAGAAGTAATGACCAAGGGGAATGAGATGGATTCTAAAGAAGAATACCTGATATATGTGAGCCATAGACAAGAACAAAATAAAATTATGAATAACCACATACCAGCAAGAAACCCCATATATGAGAAAGCAATGACCATAAAGAGATGAAACATCCCAAAATACCTCTACAAAAAACATATGATATAAAGAATTATTTATTTATCAATATAATAAAAATATTTTGTTTTTGTTAGGTTAGATATAGCTTGAAAATGGCCCCGATAGGGCCGAAACATGTAGTTATTAAAAATAGTCAAAAAAAGGGTGCTCAGTTCTATTTATTTTCTCTTACATTAATATCTATCTATCTATATATATATATAATATATATATATGTAATATATATATATATATATATATATATATAAAAATTCAAACAAATAGTGTTTTCTGCTTCTGAGGGCCCCAAAACGAAAAGTTATCATGGTCTCGGGCTTAGGTCTTACCATGAGACCTACGGTAATAGCTTCTTCCCTATAGGGGAAATTCGCTCAAATTAAAGAAATGGGAAAAAATCACCTGGAAATATCACAAATTGATACCTACATGCAGAATATCATCAAAATTGAATAGTTAAATGATATAACTGTTAAAAAATATTCATTTTTGATAAAACCTTAAAATGTTGCCGAAAAATTATTCTAAATAATTGAGTAAAGACTGAAAATATTGTTTAGCAGGATAATATTATCTTACAAGAGGCCAATTCTTTTGCTATCACAATTTCTTTTGTCCTGGAATTTTTTTTAGATGAAGTTTTTAGACACAAGGAATCAATTGGAGGAGGCCTCTTGCAAGCATGAACTTTATTAATACTTTATCTTCTTCCTTAGATCGTGTAGGCCTACATTGTTGGAAAATGAACAAATTTTCAGAGATGCATTTTCCCTGAAAATGTGCAATGTATATATATTTTTTTCTCAAATTTTTTGTTCTTAGTCTTATAACTTTAATTCTAACTTAAAGTATTATTTTCGCTCAAGATCAATACTAGATACCAGATAGAACGTTCTATTGATACTTCTTTAGACCAAGGTGCTTCTATTAGTTTGTGATCAATAAGTTAAAAACCATAATCATCTACAATACATTTTTAAACTTAAACTTCTTCGATTGTTTTTTTAGATGCGGTGAAGGCTATACACACCAAAATGAACCCTTGACAGAATAACACCATTTGGGGCATGGCTGGCACGAGCAACGTCAAGAATTCAGAAGAGGTATTCATGCAGTTTATACTACATTTTATGTAATATTCTTCGATATAGTTACATATTTTGCAGTGGTGGCCATGTCACCCGTGTTACAACATGAACAAGCCAGATTTGCGGATACCACCCTAGTGAATCCTCCCACTACCAAAAAAATCAAACCCATCTACCATAAGATGAATAAAAATAAATTTCCTCCAATTAGTTATATTTTATGATAACAAGAGAGCTATGCTCTATGTATTTTGGTTTTGGGTTTCATTTCAGGCTTCTTAAGATTCCCAAAAAAATATTACTATTTGTTGTTAATATACATAACACGATGAAGTCTTCTCTTAAACACGTAGGTATGATATTAAACATAAAATGTCATTTAAGTGTCCCATGGCATGGACATTTCATTTAAGGGGTTTTAATTACTTAACCTGTTAAAGAGACCAAAAAATATAATAGTTTTTCGGTATGTGTGTCATTGGTTGAACAATAACTAAAAAACCTGAGTTTTTATTGAATTACTTAAGTATTCATTAGAAAAAGAATAATCAATTAACTTGAAAAATTACAGAAATTGTTGCAGGAAAACAAGAAATTTAACCTCCAGTTTATTATTTACAATTAATATTGTTGTATGTATTATGTAGACCTAGTAATTTTGATTTTGCAAAAAATAGCCTACTAGTCTAGGCTTATTAAAAATCATGCAAGAAGCAAATCATGTAACAGTTGGGGAAACAATGTTATTAGGGCATTTTGACCCCCCCCTCCCCCCCAAAAAGAATCTGCCTTGCGAATATGCAAGGCATAATTTTGGCTGGAAGTATGGTATTTGACTGGGCATTTCAAATTTAAAAATATTTTTTTAGATATGTGTATCTCAGATTTCCCGCTCTAACCATAGAATGGCGTTCGTTGTTGTCTTAAAAAATGCAGTGAGTTAATGGCCACTGATCGTGTATCGTGATTCAAACATGTATTATAAAGCTTCATTCGCCAGGAAGTATAATTTTCACAATATTATTGTTACATAAATAGGCCTACTTATTTCTCAAGTCCTAAATAAGTCCCAAAGTTCATTCTTGTCTTAAATCATCTTAGTAGATTGTTGGCTTTAATTTTGAGAAATTGATCATGTAAATCAATTTATTTATATCCAGCATGTAAATCAGTCTAAATGGAAAAGAATTATGAAACTTCAAAATAACTTAATGTATTTAATTCGGAAATTTTAATAGATTAAACTCTTTCTCATCTCAAGTTTTAAACAAGATTAAATTTGGTGTAAGTTTTAAAATACACAAAAATCCATAGACTTTCTTTTGATCGACTGATAATTTAAATCAAATCAGGGTCAGGTAAGTTATAAGACTTTGATAATTAGATTTTAATTTAAGAAACACATAAATTTAATGATCTTTGGAGAACTATAACTCTTTTTCTAACAGCCCGATTTACATGATCAATTTGTGAAATGAAAGCCAACAAACTGAGTTGATTTCAGGCCAGAATGGACATTGAGACTTATTTAAAACCATGGATATGTTGTTTTTTTTTTGTAAAAATAATTTATTCAAAATAAATTTTTTATCGAATAATCTTTATAATATCTTTATAATACAACCCTGATCCATCAGATTCAGACGATCAGTGCAGTGGTTTAAATTAAAGTCGTTAAATCACTGAATCTTTTTAGACAATGACAAATATCATTCTGTGGTTATAACTGGAGATTTAAGATAAACACAAACAACACACAAAAAAATGATTTTAAAAATTTAAAACTCCCTTAAGGGTACAGATTCATAGAGGTAAGAATTTTATTTTGAGCATATATTTTGAGAACGAAATAATATTTTCAAAAAAGAATTCCTGCATTGTGATAAGTGTGAAATTCAAGTTTTCAATGATGTGTCAAGACACCATTTTTTAAATGTAAAAATAATAATCTATAGTAATTCAAAATGGCGGATCCAAGATGGGGGCTAAAACCTAGTACCCCATAAAACTTAAACAGTTGCCATCCATCAATTATTGGAGGAGGTCTCAATTCAATACCTCGAGATTTGTTTGTTAGAGCCACATAAATACAATGTCATCTCAATATTACTTAATTAACCTCCCACCCCCATTAAATGTCCCTGCCACCCTCCCAATCTCTAGGTACATTTTTTATTGTCAAAATACACTTATATTTTTTAGTGCTGGAATTGGTGTGTTATATTAAAAACTACAGTTGATTCGAAAAGATTCATTTTATTAATCAAAACTGTGAGACACACACTTCATAATAGGACATCAATCAACAACACAATCCGACAGCAGTACTGACAACATTAAACAACATAATTCCCATAGAAACTTGTACAGAGCAATATTACCCTATCACTAGATTACAATGACATATATTACAACACCCTCCCTTAATCTAGTGATACTCTTACCACAAATCTTTTCATTAGGCCTATTTCAACCCAATACCTTCTGTGCAAAATACATGTTTAGCTTTAGGTAGTCCTTTTGTCATTACATCTGCTAACATTTTATCTGTAGGCAAATACTTTAATACTACTTTGTTAGACTTCACAGTTTCCCTAATGTAATGGAATTTTGTATCAATATGTTTTGTTCGATTGTGAAAAACAGGATTGTACACTAACTTTTGAGCGCTTTGGTTGTCATTAAAGACTACTATGGCTTCATTATAATCAATAAGTTCTTTCAGGAGACCTTTCAAGAACACACTTTCTTTAGCTGCTTGAGTAATTGCAACATATTCTGCTTCAGTACTACTTAAGGTTACACAAGGTTGTTTCTTAGCTTCCCAAGAAACCGGTCCGTTACATATCTTAAAAACAAATCCGCTGTAGGACTTCCTATCTAGTTCATTGTTTGCCCAATCGGCATCTACAAAACCTTTAATATTCAAGTCTGAACTATCGAAAGTTAAACTAAAATTTACTGTGCCTTTCAAGTACCTTAACACTCTTTTTGCAGCTTTCCAATGAGAGAGATTGTAACAAGTATTAAACTGACTTAAGTAAGAAGTAGCATAAGCAATATCAGGTCTAGTATTTACAGCCAAATACATTAATGATCCGATTAGAGATTGATATGGAACACTAGGCTTTAATTGATTTTCTCTTTCATTATTACTCGCACCCAACTTAACATTACACTCCATAGGTGTGCTTACAGGATTTGCATCTAACATATTAAATCTCTTTAACAAATCAAGGATAAAAGTTTTCTGGTTGACTTTTACTTTACCATCACATTTCTCAATATTCAACCCAAGACAAAATTTTGCTTCACCCAAATCCTTTACACTAAACTTAGACATAAGATGTTTCTTAAGCTCTGACTTTTCAACACTATTGTTAGAGAACACCAAAAAATCATCAACATGTAATGCTACAACATTGAACGAGTTACTTTGGATTTTTGTGAACATACAAGAGTCATACTTAGATTTCTGATAGCCTAATTCATTTAATTCTTTCTCAACTTTACTGTGCCAAACCCTAGGCGATTGCTTAAGGCCATATAGTGCCTTCTTTAAAAGACAAACTTTATTAGGGAATGTCTTATCTACAAAACCTTCAGGTTGTTCCATGTAAATAGTTTCCTCTAACTCTCCGTTTAAAAAGGCTGTATTTATATCTAGGTGATCAATTGACAAATCTAACTTACCAGTTAGAGCAACCAATACCCTTAGAGTAGTTTTGTTTATCACAGGTGAGAATGTCTCATTATAATCCACACCGTATTCTTGCGTGAAACCTTTAGCCACTAATCGAGCTTTGTAATTGACTTTTTCACCACACTCATTGCCTTTTACACTGTACACCCACTTGCACTTCACTATTTTCTGATTTTCTGGAAGATCGACTAGATCCCACACATCGTAGCTGGACAGGGCTTCCATCTCCTTTTTCATCGCCTTTAGCCAAAGTCCTTTTTCATCACTCGCCATCGCCTCGCGATACGTAGCTGGAACGCTGTGTGAAAGTGTAGACTGGTACAAGACAAAATCAGAGAATTTATTGGGTACTTTTCTCTGTCTCCGTGGAGTTTCACGTAGCACATCTTCCTCTACTTCGTCGGGGATGATGATATCTGCTTCATTTAGATCTTCTTCATCACTTTCCTCCATCTCATCGAAAGATTCTTCATCACGATCAGTTTGATTTTCTTCCCCAACGCTAGCATTATCGTCTTCACAGTCGCTGACTTCATTTTCAGGATTTGAAACAACAGCAGGATCTATTTTTCCTCTCAGGCTATCCAATTCATCGATTGAGAATTTGTTTTCTAAGAAAACAACATCTTTTGCTCTTACAATTTTCCCAGGTTGATTAGGGTCAATCAGTCTGTAGCCTTTACTGTTTTCACAATAACCGACAAAGATATATGGTACACTTTTTGAATCCCACTTTTTCCTTTGAACTTTTGGTACATGTGTGTAAGCAACACATCCAAACACTTTCAAATGTTCTAAGCTGGCTTTCCTCTTTGACCAAACTTCTTCTGGTGTCTTCTTTTCTTTGATAGCCTTGTGAGGTGACCTATTTGCTAGGTATGCAGCCGTATTTACTGCTTCTGCCCAGAAGCGTTCATCACAATTAGCATCTTTCATCATGCATCTTGCTTTTTCTACCAAGGTCCTATTTGTCCTCTCGGCTAGGCCATTTTGTTCTGGTGTATAAGGCAATGTCAACTGGTGTTTGATTCCAAATTGCCGCAGATAATTCTTCATATCATTAGATATATATTCACCACCGTTATCCGTCCGGAGTACTTTGATTTTCTTATCAGTTTCATTTTCAACCATGGCTTTAAACTCTTTAAATGTGTTGAACACCTCATTCTTTGATTTTAGGAAATATACAAAAACTTTCCTCGAATGATCGTCAATGAACTATTTCGAGCCACCCCAAGACTTTTCTGGCATCGGTCCACAGAGATCGGAATGAACCAGTTGTAACAGTTCATCCACCCTTTTGCCACCTTTCCCTTTGAAAGGTAATCTCGTTTGTTTACCTTCCAAGCATGCGACACACTGTTCAGTTGAAATATTATCGAATGATATTCCATTTGCCATCCCTTTCCTGAGAAGATCCATTCCGATGCGATTTAAGTGGCCTAGTCTTTTGTGCCACAGCTGACTACTGTTTGCATTGTCTTTCATCATCACCAAAGAATATTCAGATTTTTCATCCAAAACATATAAATCATCCTTCTTAGTTGCAGTAACAACGATTTCTTGATCGGAATTATAAACTTTACACTTCTCTGCATCAAATACTACTGTATGACCTTTTTCTGTCATTTTGTTAACCGACAGTAGGCTAGTTTTAATATCAGGCACAAACACAGCATCTTTAATAACTTTTTCACCATACTTGGTAACTATCTTCACATCTCCGACACCTTCAGACTGAACTGTTTGATTGTTAGCCACAGTGACTTTTAGGCTTTTGTCTAATTTTAGGTCTATAAATGTCTCTTTGTTAGGTGACATATGAGCTGTTGCCCCAGAGTCAATGACCCATTTTTTCTTGTCGCAGGTTGCAGATAAGATAGTTAACAAAGATTCACTTTTATTCTTGTTTACTTTTAGATTTGCGCCTCTTTTTGAACCTGTTGTAGGCCTATCCAGATCGTTCTTGTTCAGGGAGTGACAATACTTTTTAATGTGACCGAATTTCCCACATGCATAACATTTTGGCCCGTTTTGATTTGGACCAGCCTGTTTACTGATAGTAGTTGTTTCACTAGGTTTAAGCCTATTTGCATTATTACCTTTTGATTTGTAATAATTTGTTTTAGCAGCAAGAGCTGATGATATATTTTCAGCACATCTTTCTTTTTCAAGTAGCCTATTTTCTACTACGCATAACCTTTCACAGAGATTCTTTAAATTTCTCTGATCTCTAGGGACAGACTCCCATGCATTTAAAAACTCAAAATAATCATCAGGCAATGTATTTAGAACTCTATTTAAGAAGAGTGAATCGGGTAGTTTTACCTTGTCTTCTTTCCAGGTTTCATCTTGAAGTTCTGACCACAGCTTCTCAAGTTTAGCGATATGCTTAGCAACACTATCGTTCGGGTCCTTCATCTTAATGCCAAAAAACTCATTAAAAAGTCTATCTTGCCTCTGCTCAGTCCGCTGCTCATACACACTGTGTAATTTGTCCCACATTTCTTTGGCCGAAGAACACATGTTTATAAGTTGCCTAACTTGGCTACTTATGGAGGTCACAATTAGATTCTGAGCTAAATACTCACTTTTGTTCAAAGCTCTCACTTTTGTTTCATGGTCTTTCTTTTCTTTCTCACTTGCTGTTTCTGGAGGGTCATTTGGGACTTCGAATTTGTTTAAGACAGCACCCATGACGTTGTTGACTTGCAGCTGGATTTTAATTTGAAATTTCCAGTCCAACCAATTCTGTTGTCCTTCCAGTTTGTCTATTACAGTTTTTGTCGTATCCATTGTGAGTATATAATTTCACAATCACGATTTAAACACAGAAACTAACTGTCCACACCAATTTCCAAGGCAATGTGCTTTACATAACCTCACATTTAATTTAAGGTTATTCACATTTCACATGAAATATTTCAACTTTTAAATTACTGCAGCACTGGGCCCATAACCACTTATATTTTTTAGTGCTGGAATTGGTGTGTGTTATATTAAAAACTACAGTTGATTCGAAAAGATTCATTTTATTAATCAAAACTGTGAGACACACACTTCATAATAGGACATCAATCAACAACACAATCCGACAGCAGTACTGACAACATTAAACAACATAATTCCCATAGAAACTTGTACAGAGCAATATTACCCTATCACTAGATTACAATGACATATATTACAACAAATACATGCCACAAAGAACGTTCATGCACAGTATTAATTTATTATTTCCCTATTTAAACCTAGTCTTACCTGAATTTAAATTTTGGTGGCCAACTTAGGACACTTATAATAGAAAGAAATTCTAAACGTTGCATTATGTGTTTGGTATCCGAAAAAACCTTAAGCCATTGAACAAGGGAGATACATGAAAGCAGAGTTTTGGGTGCCATCTTGGATATCATACTTACGGTCCAAAATTTGGCTTGGCAACAGGCAATTTCTTATTTGGGGGGGGGGGGGGAGGGGTCAAATACCCTAAAAATGTTGTTTCTCCAACTGTTACATGATTTTCTCCTTGCTCCTTGCATTGTTTTAGAGATGGATCTTTGTTTAAATGGTCCTGGACGGGATCCATGCATTTGACCAATTCGGCGTTTGACCAACTGGGCCGACTGGGGTTCCCCATCACGGCGTGATCTCTCGCCCTTAGACGCTAGTACAGAGCGTTTTGCCGACAGGCTCTCTCCATCACTGTGACGCAGCGCTTGACCAATCAGAGCACACCGCTCGACACTATCGGTCGAACGTCGAACGCTATTGGTTGTTGTTTATTTCATTCATTCATCACCATACAGACGATAAACGAACTCACTCACGACGTTTGCTGTTGCCAACTCGATGTCAGAATAGAATTGACACGATGGAAACCTTCGATTCGGCTTACATAAATCCAAGTTTATTTGTAATAAAATGTTATGTTTCGTAATCCAAGTTTTTGTTTAATAAAATGTGTTAAAATTCGGAGAATAGTTAGAAAAGATAGCTAATTATTGAAATAGTCGGCGTATCTATAAATTTATAATTCTGGTATTTTGTATCTTGCTGTAGTAGTTCTGTTTAAATACGCATCCCCGAGCTACGTCTCGGTCTTAAAGGCATTTGAAGCCACTCTGAACCATAATAAGCCATGTAGACTTTGGTTTTGCGGAATGATCTTAATGAATGCAAACCCCATTCATAAAGAATAAAACGCTGGCCGCGCGAACGCTGGAATAAAGTGTGTTAATGCCGCTTCTTTGTGGCGTTCACTATCAATCCATTTAAGTTAGGCTCACCGGGTTTTTGGCGATGAATGATAACACCATTTTGACTTAGGCCTATAATTATTAGCCTAACGTTATAATCAATAGTAACCAATAGATAAATGTTTCGAATTAGGGTAATTGATATTTTTGAAGGCAATAAGGAATCTGTATTCGGTTAAGTTAACGGTTACCTAATCAATATATTCTCTTGAAAAATATTTCTTTCTTAATACAATTACCAAAATATTACTTAGATTTAGTTGTTTTATGTATAAGGGTTTAATGAATTAATAAGATAATATAAGGCCTACAGTTTGTCTTGATGCCTGAAGTTAATGAATGTTTTAAATTCTTAAGTAGGCCTACCGGCTTTTCAGTGTTCACTTACTGAAATCGTACGACTTTAATAATGTAGGTTTGAACATTCATTTATGGAATTTTAATGTAATAATTAGTTGATAAATTAATTGAAAGAAGGAAAGTAAAAATTATAGAGCTTCAACGAATCTAAATAAGGTTGACATTTAAGTTCAATTTAATTTATTGTGGAGTCATTGACTTTCACCCAAAAAAATTCTTTGTGCCGATTACTATGTAAAAATTTCGTGGTAAGGTGGGGATCGATCCCGGGACCTCGACTTAAGTGGTCAAGAGCGTTGACCACTGAGCCACCGCGTGTTCATATGTTTAAGCACAGATTTTAAGCTTAGTGCGGGAACAAGATTTTTGAATCTTCACAGCTTCAATTTGTTACCGTATGGTTAATCTACCCGTATAGAAACAAAAATTAGTTTGTATTAAAACCATCGAAAAGTTGCTGAGGTCTGGTCACTGTATTTTTATAACTAGGCCTTCTGTGATCATAAGTTGATAAACAGAAAAAACAGAAATGCTATACTTTTCGCTTAAGAACAACTTAGCTGTTGAGTTAACCAAACCTGTCAAACTACTAGGAATGTTTTTAGATAGTAAATTAAGCTGGAATGAACATGTTTTGTATTTGTGTAAGAAACTTTCTCGTGTAATATTCTTGTTAAGAAAGCTAAAAAATTGTGTCAGTTTAGATGTATTGCTGTTAACATATTTTGGTTTATTTCATTCACACCTCAATTATGGTGTCCGCCTCTGGGGCAACTCCACCTCAGCTAGTACAATATTTCTCTGGCAAAAGAAAGCTATTAGAATTATAATGGGCCTATCTCAACGAGACTCGTGTAAACCTAGTTTTATTCAACTTAATGTCTTAACATTGCCCTCTATGTTTATTCTCTCAAATTTAATTTATGTTAAAGAAAACTTGCACCAATTTCCAACTTTCAATACCATTCATGAGCACAAGACGAGAAACAGATTCAATGTGGTTACACCATATGTTAGGCTTAGTAAAACGTTGACTAGCCATAGTTATCAACAGTATGTTTTATATAATAAGTTGCCTTTGTCTATTAGAAACTTGCCGATGTGTAAGTTTAAGCCATATGTGACATCCTTCCTGAAATGTAATGCTTTTTATAATGTAAATGAGTATCTCCAATTTCAATTCTAGCTAATTATATTTCATACAACAAGTTGCCTTTGTTCTGTTAGAAACTTGCTGATTTGTAATTTTTAGCCATAGGCTAGGCCTATGTGACTTTTTTCCTAAAATGTAATGACTTTTATGATGTAAATGAGTATTTTTAATTTGAATTTTAGCTACTTGTTAGTATGTTTTAGGCCTGTATAACAAATTGCCCTTGTCTATTTGAAACTTGCTGATGTGTATTTCTAAGCCATGTATGACTACTTTCTGAAATGTGATGATTTTTATAATGTAAATGTAAATTTGAATTCTCGCTACTTAATAGTATGTTTTATATAATGAATTTCCTTTGTCAGTTAGAATCTTGCTTATGTGCAATTTTTTAGCCATACCATATGTAACTTCATTCCTTAAATGTAATTCTTTTCTTAATGTAAATAAGAACTTGCAATTTGAATTTTAGCTTCTTATTAGTATGTTTTAGGCCTATATATCAAATTTTTGACGTTGTCTATTGCACCCTGTATTTAACGACAATAAATGTTCTTGATTCTTGATTCTTGATTCTTGATTCTTGATATACTGTTGGTTAGACTTAAAATTTTATTGAAAAGCAACAGAAGTACTTTTCCTAGTACCTAACCCCCTAATTACCCATAGGCAATTATTTGCGATAAAAAATAGCCTACTTAAAGCTATCACTTTACAATAATCTTTCTGGATATATTTTTATAACTCAAATCCGAGGGACTTTATGAGGGTTTCCAATAGTTCCAATTATCTTTAGGCCTATTGAACTGCCCTTTTGGGACCATTGCATTGTGTGTTATGAGCTGGGGGAAAATATAAAAGCATATCATAGGATGTTGTTTATAGTATTTCTTGGTAGAGTAACCTTTTGTTCATTAAATTTTCTCTTTAACCAAAAAAAGTAACTTTTTCCAGTGAAAAATTGCAATCAAATTTGTTCCTTGACCATAAGAACACATTTAAGATTGCCCCTCAGCTGACAACATCAAATCTGCCACTTCACCACGTTCGATAAAAATAAATATGGAAAATAAATAATTCCCCTATAAAATAAATATGGAATGCAAAGTTTGTAATATTTTGCTCTTTCCGTCGCTATCTTCTTTTTTTGTGATCATTAGGCCTAATTCCTTGTTTCACCTTTGTCTACACAACTTTAAATTTTAAAATAATCATTAGGCTCTAAATAACGATAGTAAAAAATCAGATAAGATCTAAGTTTTTTTATGACTGTAATTAGTTGTATATTTTTCGAATTAAATATTAACATCAAACCGCTTAAACCATAACATTATCGTTCAGAAAATACAATAATTATTATTCATGAATATTCTGATAAGGTTGGCACACCTGCTGCTCTTCAGTCCATAAGTCTCCCATGTGCCCTGCCGGACATCATAGCGATCCACAAATCTCCCGTGTGCCCCGCCGGCCGGAGCCTGTCTGACAGCTGTGATCAAACGGCGTCTATGGAGCAAGCCGTCCCTACGTGATGGGGAACCCAGTTGGTCAAATGCCGAGTTGGTCATTTGTCTTGTCCCCTCCTGGACTATCCAATAACTCGAATGAATCCGACAATAAACTGTTATACAAAATCCATCGTTGTGCTGATGCTGGTGCATAGATGGAAACCAAGAGTGAACACAGAAGCTTTCAAGCCCTAGGGGAATCGTTCAAGCTAACAGAGCTTGGTGAATCCATAGATTACTGGGTAAATAACTGCTTGCTGAACGTAGTTGGTTGTCCCATTACTATATGTTTGAATCACAACTTAATCTGTGAATATTGATTTTACCATTCACAATAAATGGTTTAAACATTGACTTATATCTAAAAGGAGACTCCTCATGCTTATACATGTTTTGAAGCGAGAAATTTTCATGCAAAATTAGTACACATTTGTCTCTAGAGATTGCGCCAGCTGTGATGTTTCACGTAAAAGATTCGTATCCCTGCCAATTTAAGTAAAATTGGATCAAATTTGTTGGCCTCAAAATTTAACATTGCTTGGACTTTCTATTTTTTTTTTCTTTATAATCAATGGTTTTAATCACAAAACATTTTAAAAATGTGAGAGTGTATTTAAAAAGTATGAACAACGATCAACTATTATATGGTTTTTAAGAAACTTTTGGTTTAAAGGTCTGCTCAAATAACACCCCTACTGGCAGAAGATGCAGAGGACTCACTTACCCAGCCTTAAATATTAGTTTATTCTGTGTGTAGGCCTATGTACCGGTTACAAAGATTTAATAAAAGCTTTTGCCCATATTATTACTATTTTTATTTAAATTAATCCTTTATGTGATTTTAATGAATTAATTTTGTGAATGAATTCATTTAAAAGTGGTTTTCGCAGTTATATACAGTATGTGATCGGGTATAACGGAAAACTTTTAATATATTTACTCAGAAGAACAAAATGTTTTGTTTAGTTTAAATAATGTGTTTTTTACTATTAATATTTTAACACTATTTTGAGAGTGTTTTCACAATTATTTTTCATTATTTTAAAGTTATATTGCTAAAAATACTTCTCAGGATATTTTAACAATGTTTAGAGAGTTGATGAAGGTATGTTTTTTTATATTTTTGAAAAATATGTTAATAATGTTTACAGAGTTAATTATATTGCGTTTTTGAAATGTTATTGTGAGACATTCTAAAAATAATTTGTTAAAAATATTTTGCATTCACAGAGTTGAGTTGGATTTGTTTTTAAAAAGATCTTGAAAAAGATTCAAAAAATATTTTGTTAAAAATATATTAATAATATTTACAGAGTCAAATAGAATGTGTTTTTAAAATGTTTTTGAGAAACATTCTAAAAATGTTTTGTTAAAAATATTTTTTGAAAATGTTCTAACAACATTCCTAGAGTTAAGTTGGAAAAGTTAATAGATTTAGAGAGTTAAGTAGGATGTGTTTTAGAAATGTTTTTGAGAAACATCCTAAAAATGTTTTGTTAAAAATATTTGTGGAAAATATTTTAACAACATTTAGAGAGTTAAGTAGGATGCATTTTCAAAATGTTTTCATAAAAACATTCTAAAAAGGTTTCGTTAAAATATTTTTTGGAAAATATTTCAACAACATTTACAGAGTTAAGTAGGATGCATTTTCAAAATGTTTTCATAAAAATATTCTAAAATTATTTCATTAAAAATATTTTATGAAAATGTTTAACAGCATTTAGAGAGTTAAGTAGGATGCGTTTTTAAAATAACGCAAAGGTAGGTTTTAAAAATGTTTTCAAAATATCCCCTGCTATCTGGGTGGTATTTACATTTGCATGTCCAAATCTAATTCTAAAAATATTAACTAATTCAAATCTATTCATTTTGACGTTTCTGAACCAGGGAATTTTTTATACTCTTTTTGGATTGCCTTGTACCAACTTGCCTTATTAGTTTCTAAGTATTGTTTATTGTATGTTTTGATGTGTTGGTTATGTCTAGAGCTTTTGAAATCATCAAATGGAATTTGAATATTTTGAATGTTGATTCCTTCTGCAATTGCTTCTTTTGCTAACTTATCGACAGTTTCATTGTATTTTATGCCACAATGCCCAGGTACCCATTTGAATGTTATGTTTTTGTTAGAGTCAAAAGCTAATTGAAGAGTTTTTAGAGTTAAACCGCTTTTCTCTATCCCATTGTGTGCGCTTTCTAAGGCTCTAATAGATGATTGAGAGTCTGTGCATATAACGAAATTTTGATCACACTGCCAGTTTACCTACTCTTGGAAAATAAGTAAATAAATCATAATAACCAGTAGCTAATCGAACTTTCTAGTTGATCACTATGCCAGTTGACCTACTTTTTAAAAATAGTTAAATCTTAGAAACCAGTTGACCCACAAGACAGTTAATCTCATAACCAGTTGACCTACTGGTTGGGGAAAAATAATAAATATTTTATAATCTTTATATTAATAGACAAGCATTTTTTCCATAAGGTTTTTGTACTCCTTTTTTCTCAGCCTGTGAGCAGCGTAGCAAAAATCTAAGCACACCGATAGAATTGTATTTTCCTGTAGATGTGCAGAATCCCATTGAAATTTATATTAGTCTTTTAGAAATGTAGAAGATTCAATTTAAAATTTCAAAAAAATTAACATTAGCCTTATGAGTTGCTGTTTTGGTGATATTATAACAACAAATGTAAACTAAGTTAGCATCATATGTAGCTGTTATCACATGCTATTTTTCGTAGAGTAAAGATTTGATGAAGAAACATTAAGCCACAGTTAATTGGGGCATGGAGTGAAAATATTTAATTTGATTGAAGAGAAGATCAGGGATATCATACTCAAATGTGTTCCATTTTACATATATACCCGTATGGAAAAATAAAGTTTACTTGCTTAAATAAGATTAAGAGATAAAAATTTTCTGATAAAAAGGGAAGAAAAAAGTACATTAAGTTTCTACCGTCCAATACTAACTGACATGCAACCGGCAGGGCCGGCGGCGAAGGGAGGGGGCAAATGCACAGGCACCGGTCTGACACTTAAATGGAGCCAGGTGGTAAGCTTATTGGAGCGGGTTAGTTCGATGCAATTTATTCAGATGGCGTTGTAAAAACATGACTTTCTTCTTCTTCACTGATTCAGCAAATCAGAACGACGATAACGCTCTGCTAACATCCCGTTCCGTTTCCCCTGATTTTCTGCCACGACGCGACATGTACACAACCATAACGAGTTGGAATTAATTTGAGTGTGGGAAAATACCTGAAGTACGTTTGCAGAAAGTTGTTCTAGTGTAAGTTATTTCGCGAAATACTGTACTGCGTGATTCATGTTGTGTTTAAAGCTATTGATGGAAAATAAATACGTAGATGTTTACATAAAAGCACTTAATAAAAATCAACTAAGTTAATTTTTATTAAGTGCTTTTATGTAAAGATCTACGTATTTATTTTCTATCAATCGCTTTAAGCACAATAAGAATCACTCAGTACAGTATTTCGCGAAACAACTTGCACTAACGGCAAACGCACTCAATCTAAACAAACCGGTAAAGTCATTAAAATTGAAAGTCTAGCAAACAAAACAAGAAAACGAAAATATAAACAAAGCAGACGACGACGATCGATATGTCGCATCGACGATGATCGATATGTCGCATCGACGACCATCGATATATCGCATCGATCTTTTTAGTTCGTTGCACTTTATTCAGATAGCGCTGCTGTTCCCTTACCACCGAGTTAACATGGGAGTGCCATCTCATAGAGTAATAATGAACTTCGTAAAGAGTTCATATTTTATTCATAAATAAAATAGAATTTATCTAACGCATAACTGAACTTATGATCAATGGAAATTTTCTCCCAATGTATTTCTAATGAGGTTCAGACTTCCGGGGTCAGACTTAAGAATTTGACCACAAATCCTATACAAATTCTGGGGTACAATTCACAAACACGGGAACGGCATTAAATATATTTACGCAAATAGGTTCTTTTTTTATTTATAGGCTAATCAAGATGACGAGTGCCCAGAAACATAATCGGAATCGTTGTTCCTTCGCCGGCTGTGGAAGAAGCAAAGCGGCTTATCCAAACTTGCATTTTTTTTCGTTTCCTGTAAGCAGGCCATCGATTTGCGAGTTATGGGTGGAAAACTGTGCAAATGAGTATTTGGACACTGTTTCTAAGAAAAGTTTGAGTAATAGAGTGGTTTGTGAAAAACACTTTGAGGAAGACTGCTTCCTTAGTACTCTGAAAACTAGACTGCATGCATGTGCAGTTCCTTCAATTTTCTCTATGCAAAACTTAGATGATCGAACATCAGTTCATACCATAGTAACCCAAGATCTCACTTCCACAACAAACCCTTTTTCCGCTGATATGGAAGTAGGTCCAACCCCATCACAACCAACAACGAGAACTACAACCTTGACGACGACGCCGACGATGACCTCAACCATGACGACGACGACGACCCCGACCATGGAAGTCGAACTTAATCTATTAAATACCATGATGAAAACCCCCTCACCCATGCAAGAAGTTGTTAACAGACCGACTGGCAGTAAATTTTCTTCTCGTAGAACCTTGTTTGATACTCCAAGCACATCAGCTTTCGATCCCAGTACCCCACAATACAAGAAGCTTAAATCTGTAAAAGGATGCAGGCCAACACCAAAAAAATATTAACGCCAGGCAAAAAAAGGCTGTTGGCGAAACTGGATAGTTCCAGGAAATTAAAAGTAAAATATCAACATAAGGTAAAGCGCCTTTCAAATAGGAAAATATCCATTACTAATGAAATGTTAATGTCAGCTATAAAAGAATTATTGCCACAGAAGGTATCAAACTTTGTTTGTATGCAACTGAAACATGTGGGCAAGAAAGAATACCTTGGACTTTGGACGAAAAGAAGCAAGCTTTAGCAATGAGGTAAATAATAAGAATAAATTAATAATATTGTAGGCCTACTTTAAACAAATTTGTCTAACCCACTAACAATCCAATATGTTTCAAGCTGGTAATTCAAAATACTGGATTTTAACACTTAAATCTCTTTTTTCCCCCACCTGCTATATTTAGACGTTTTTTACTCATTGTAATCTGTAATTAAAATAATAATTAATTTGTCTTCCAGCGGGAGTAAAGTGATTACTTTGTCTCCTGGAAAAATCTTTTTCATGGGAGAAAAAGTAAACCCATGAGAAAGAATATCATTGAAATTATTTATTCAAAAATTACAGCGTCTTCAAATTTTCTCGCACACATGCAAATATGTTGCAACTCAGCTGATGCAGGCACTGACAGCTGATTTAGTGGCATGAATAATCGTATAAGAGTAACATTATTAACGGCAATCAGCTGTTAGAACGTCTAATAATTAAGCATGTAAGAACGTTGCAACAATCACCTGAACGCTGGTGCATGAATGGTTAAAACTACCCGATTGCAGGCGCTAATAGCAGAACGAAAGAAAATGGATATTTTTATTACTTACTAAGTTAATCAAATAAATATTTATGGTCTAGATATTTATTATTGCAGGTGGAAAAATGTTGAGTGCATTTCAAGAGTAAAGCACAATCATTGTCTTCCTTATGAAAATTGCCGCCCTCGCAAGCTCGGGCGCCAACATTTTCCTCATGAGACAATGTAGTTCTTTACTCACTCAACACACAAATAAGTATTGCTTCTGAACCTCAATTTTCAGAGACGGATCGTGTCATTTAGTTTGTAATCTTAAGCACTAAAAACCATAAAATTTTAAAAGTCGTTTATGGTAATCTGGATTTTTGTGTTCTGTAGTGGTGTTTATGGGGTAAATACCCTTAAAAAATTCAAAAACATGAAAAAAACAGGAGATGTCTTGCCGTTATCTAAATGCCACATTTCATGGAAATTGGACCATCGGTGTCGTCTCTAGCTTTGTTTACAAACACACACACACACACACACACACACACACACACACACACACACACACACACACACACCCATATACGGACGGACAGTCACCACTCCGAAAACAATAATTTTTATTCAGGGAGCACTTACACTAAAATCTCAAATTCGAAGATTTTTACGAAATCAATATACTTACTACATATACTGTTGTACAGGGGGATAAAGTAAAAATAATAAGCGTATAATGTAACAATTATATTTTCCAATTTATAGATACAAATCACCAGCTCTGTATGATCAGATGAGAAGCGATGACTTTGCCCTTCCTAGCCCTTCTACAATTGCACGCTGGCTTCAGGCTGTAAATTTAAGACCCGGCGTTTGCTCGGAAATCATTGAAATGATTGAACACAAAGTCAAACATATGAATGTTTGGGAAAAGCAGACTGTCATCATGTTTAATGAAATGGCCATCAAGTCAAGTCTAGATTATGATTCAAAAAGAGATCTTATTGAAGGTAATATTCGACAAATATCTCTCTATTTAGTAATGTTTTGTTAATCAATCAGTGATATGTTCAGAAATAAGTGAGATACAAAAATTGTATTTATTTACAACATTAACATTAGGTCATCGCACTGTGTATACAACTCGCAGTATCTCGGTAACTAATAAACCAAGAGTAATTATTAAATACTATGTTATTGGGGTTTTCAAGCTGGTAATAGTTTTAAGTTCTGTTAGCAAACTGGGAAGTTACAAATTTAATCCAACTGTTATAACAATCATTTTCCCGGTCGAAACTGCAATTTTCAGTTGGCAATCCTATTAATATTATAAGTCTGAAGATTTGCATGTATGCCTGTTAATTTACT
Organism: Flexamia atlantica; assembly: GCA_035578135.1. Lineage (NCBI taxonomy): Eukaryota > Metazoa > Arthropoda > Insecta > Hemiptera > Cicadellidae > Flexamia > Flexamia atlantica. Next base: position 3,936,897 of record JAQJVK010000033.1, read on the forward strand.
GGAAACTGGCAGTGTGGTTGTTGCTTGGGCTTATTAACGCAGAGAGCTTACTTACTGAATCAATTTAACTTATATTTAGGGAGATTAAAAAAATTACTTAGTGGAACTCACAGGCATATTGTATAGGTATTGTAATTTAATCCTTAAAAAAATAAAGTGCTATATTGTCATTGACATCAATCTTTATGTTGTGTGATAGTTCTGGCAATGGATGAAGTTCCTTTAAAATAACGGTACACTGTCCTCTACTTGCGAGAATATCTTAAAAAATAAGTAAAAAAATAAGTCTGGTCCGACGAGACAAAAATCGCACCACGATTGATGAATTGGGGGTGTTTCCGAGGGTTGTATTGTAGAAGGCGTGAAATGTTATGGGTTGGCCTCGGTTTATGATAGCCAGAAGGCAATAACCTGTGACCAGAGTTCAGTTAACAGGAGGGCTGGTCTTCTACTGAAGACATCAAAACATCATCCATATTTTAAATGCCAAGATAAGAGGGTCTACTTTGTATATGATTTCCCTCATATCATCAAATGTATCAGAAATAATTTGATGAAGCAAAAGAACGGTTACTTTGTTGGGCAGATTTCCTTCTGTAATAAATCACTTCCTTCGACTCCAAAGGTAAGATTGGAAGACTAACTGAGAACTTAAACTTTACCAATTTTTTAACTACTTTACATGTATAGGGATTGATTTTTATTTAAACCTTCATTTATTTAAAAAGTAAAAAACATTTTCGTGTTCAGTTCTAGTATGGGAACATCTACCATCTATGGGGGAGTTATTTTTCATCGGAAATTTCTACTTTTGATCATGATTGATTGTTATTTAAAGAGCGAAACATTGTTTCTAACGTTTCTAATACCAACCCACATTTTGTTTTGGTTGAGTATTTTTTATCTACCAGACTAGTAGCCTTTTTACTTTCACGTCATCGATGATTTTCTCCCCTGCTCTGCTGAAACTTCAAACTCTACCTCTATTGGGACTGAAAAACGTCTGCTTTGTTTATATTAAACATGTGGTAATGATGCTCGATTCAAAGCCATATGCTAGATGTTGATATATAGTTTTTTTTTTCAAAAGGCAGCTAAACATGCACGTTCAATGTACTATAAGAAATAAATATTTTAACTTAAAGATTTTCCGATTATATTATTAGGAAATGCCTGATCGGTTGGCAACGAGACTTGGCTCAAATTGAGTCCAGGAAAGGACTGCACACTCAGTCGCGGGGTTGAGGCAACAGGGCTAGATATAGTAACAAGACGTTCTTTATTTTCTGGATGAACCTCGTTCAAGTTCATATTACCAATGAAAACCACTATAATAACCTTATTGATTTTCTTCATGTTTAAAGCTCATGAATGATTAAATATTAGTTTTAATATATTATTTACAAAACATATTCACACAATACTTTTCCTTACACATGTTGATTGCTCACATATACAAAATAAATCCTATGGAAATTCACTGAGTACACAGATCTGCTGCGACGAGGGTATTTTATAGACAAATGTCAATTGGAAAAGGTTCACAGGTTTCACAACAGATTGTTGAACTATCTCTGGAATTTCAAAAACCTCCTGTGCAAAGGCTTTTCATGGGATATTTTCCAAACCCGCAAATGGCACATGTAGAGAGTAATAGTTTTAATTTGATATCAAATAAGTATATTAAAATAAATTTCTGGAGTTCTGGATATGCTCTGTACAAAATCTCCAAAAAACTTTTAATAATACCGATCAGTCAAATATGCATAAAAGTTTTGCCAACAAAAATTGTTATAGATTGTACAGAACTTTCTTTGGGTTTATTCATATACCTATAGAGAAGTATTTTTGTTTCAGGAACACCGCTATGTCGTCACTGCAAATGAAGATGAACTTCAACTATTGTGCAATTTCAACTAATTTGTTCTGTTGATAATTTTATGTTGCTAATGTTATTTTCAACAATTTGAAAACCATTAATATATTTAGTTTATGAAGGAACAGTGATTGTGTAAAAAAGTTATCATGAATAAACAGATTATTATTTCATTAATTAGGCCTACACTTCTTTATCCCTATTTCAATACAGTTTCTTAAAACCCCACATAATGTAAACCACGAGGGTTACGAGTTTGTGAATCCCTGGGTCATCAAAAATAAAGTCCGAAAGTAAGACGTCCATGTTTTTTTGAAAATTTAAACGTATATATTAATTTAAACTAAATCACTCAGTTGCAGCTTTGCTTGCAAACACTGCAATCTGTGGTTTACTTGAAGAACTATTACAAAGCATGACCATATCGAATTCAAATTCAAATACGTTATTCAAAAAACAAGTTCAGATACAAGACAGTATGGATATAACTATAATAAACAATAAAATAATATAAAGTACAATGGTAATAGTGCCTACTTAGGTTGGCAAACCTGTACGTAGGCACGAGCCGCTATAATTAAAGAACAATGGTAATAGTGCCTACGTAGGTTGGCAAACCTGTTCGTAGGCACGAGCCGCTATAGTAAAAAAGTCTTTATCACTTTATAAAATTCGTAGAAAAAATGGAAAATTTTGGAGAAAATTAACAGAGTAGGAAATTGAATTAATAAAATAGGCTATTACAAAATTAAATATAACTATTAACAATGAAACAATCTGGAGAGTTAAAAAATTTTGAACTTTTAAAAAAATTCTGAGACATATTGACAAATTTACATAAAAAACCCTTTAATTTGACACCTCAAACGTCAAAATCCAATAAGCCATTATTGAGGTTTGACTGTGAAAAGAAAACCCCTTGTGTTTACTTGTTATGATTACTTTATGGAAATCTGCTGTTAAATCACAACTTACAAGTCCAACTTTCACAAATACATAATGGACATTGTAGAATATAAAAATTAGATAATAGAGAGCCATAGATGACACCATGATTACTCATCAGACGAATGCAGTAAGTCTATAACATAGTGCATTAACGCTTGTAAAAATACGTTCAGGTATCAAGAACATTAAAGTGTACTGAGCCAGAAAATTTTTTTCATATAGGAAAACTCCCATCCACTTAAAAAAGACAGTATAACAACATAATTGGAAGAACACGAATTATCAGTAACAAGCATAATTTATCTGTTGCAATTGGGAATAACATTTCAGTATACCAGTGCTCGTAAAAATAAAAGTACTAGTACTCCAGTTTTTACGGATACATTATGAAATTGCAAGATTCAATTGATAGTCGAATGCTCTGCGACACCATGAAAACCTAGATTTATGCAGTAAGATAAGTGTGAAGATAATTATTTGGAAAATTAAAAGTTTTTTTCATTCTTATGTTACTTGCCGATAATCAAAACTTAACCACTTTTAAGAAATTGGAGAAGCAAATTATAGTATGCATTAAAGTATTTGCATATTTGATTACTATTTGTAAAAAGTACACATAATATGTGTATATACATGACTCATCATGATTTTACCACAATCACAAGTTGATTTTTACCAAGCAAAGGCCTCTTTGCATTACCACCATCTATCAAGCATCAGAATGGCTGAGTAATCCAAAGCACTAGGGCATTACCTAAGAGGTCACAGGTTCAAGTCCCAAGTCTGGCAAAAAAATTGTCTTTTGAGATTTCTGTCTAAAATAATTTATTTCAATTGATTCAGTCAGTATTTATTATTCACTATTATTATTATAGTCTGTAAGACCATGTTCACAAATAAATAGTTTATGGACTTAAAAAAATATTTAAACTGGTTTTACAGGATAAAATATACTTCCACTCATGTGTCGATTTGTTAATTTACATGTTACCTATATCCCTATATGATTTGAAAATTTTGCAAAGACTTTATTTTTCTTGGAAAAATTAACAGTAGAGGCTAGTTCTGTACGGGACACCACAAAATTACGTATCATCATAGTTTTGATAAAATCTTTTATTTTATTTGTAAAAGAGGTTTTTAAAATGTACAGAGCAATAAAATATGTAGTATTTCTTAACCACTTAACGCTAATTTTTAATGTTCATCAATGGTTACCTCAGAATTATATTTTTAAGATTTCTGGTTCCGTTTGGGACATATAAAGGTTCCGTATGGGACTCGGTAGAATGGAGGATTCAAATCAAGTAATTTTTATGCTATGACATACGGATGTTGTTATTTCATAACTGAATACCGAATTAAGAACTTATTTGTGAGTATTTTGTGTTTAAGTTAATGCAGGGTGCTCACGTCGTGTACAAAAAATTTTATTCTTAAAAATTACTTGATTTAGACTCAAAAACTAACTATGGACCAATCAAAGAAAACAAACAACATGAATGTTAAATGTAACATCTTCACTGAAATCTTCTGATTGCAGGCACTGATTTAAGACTATGTAGAAATTTGTACAGTTGGAAGATTTCAGTGAAGATGTCATTTTATCCAGGGCCGCACACCACCACTGAGCTATAGAGTTATACTCTAGCTCAGTGCACACCAAGTTTGAATGTTCCAAGTTTGAATCTCTCCAAGTTTGAATGTTTAATGGTTGGGTTTAAGTTGGAGGACTAGAAAATCATTAAAAGTGAAATGTCAACCGTTTTCTTAAGTGGATTGAGATATGGTTACTATTTTCAAGGGAGTTTTCACGAAAATAAACAGGAAAAAATTGATTTTAAAACTTCCTGCTCTGAGGCTCATCTATTCTGGAATGGCTGAGCAACAAAAATTAGCGACATACTTATTTTTACCATAATATTTCAGTTTTTGCACTGAATTCCAGATAACCAGTCATTTTACTTCACACCCTCATCAAGTCGGATGTTCCACAACACGATTCGACCCTAGGGAATTTTGGTGTTGTTTCTGTTGCCGCATCACTGTATTGCATTAACAGTGTTACCACCTTCAGGGAAAACACGGAAAAACAGGGGCGAGCGATCGCCCCCACAGAAGTGCAAAATAAATAAAATCAAATTTAATCCTTTGATTTCAATCATATTTTTGATGTAGATAAAATTCTGGGCAGACTTATTGTGGTCGTAGAAGAGTACATAATCTTTAAAAAATAATCTATTATTGTAATCAATTTTTAATAAGTAGATTTTATTTTAGCCGGGATGTTTTGAAACAGCTATACTTAAGTTGTAATAACCTCCATAAATATAGAATTATACAATGGTTCTGTTTACCGCCGGACAAAAATTAAATGTCTCCTGCGCCGCGGTCAACATATCTACATATAACTTGTTTATCGTTTTTTGGGGCTACAAGTAAATTTTCATTAAAATTTGTGATTTTTAGGAAACTGGAAAAATTTTTATCTTAAACACCCATCTCCCGCTTAACTACTAATAACAAGAATGACTATAATTTTTAATGAAAAATCTTACAGCAGTTTTTTTCAGAAATTAGGATTGTTAGTTTTCAGAATTTATTTCAGTTAATAACTATACCCTTAAAAATTTTAAAAGTCAGTATTTGGAATACCAAATACTAACAAATCCTAGGGATAGAGGTTTAGTACCTACATGCCGAATTCAGTCAAAATGAGACAATGTATTTGGCGTCTGTTTGCATCCACGCACACTGACATACAAGCACATTTTCACATTTTCCGGACGGAAGACAGGTTCGACAAACAAATTTTTACTAATAATTACTCAAATTCGATAACTTTGACAGAAACATGCTCTAATATAAAGGGAGTATTGTGAGGCACAAGGCAATATAAAATGTGTGTTAAAACAATTATTTTATGCTAGTATTCAACCAGCTATTTGTTCTCAGAGAAAATCTTATTTGGTCTTTCGTAATTCGTGATTTTTCAAGCATAGTTTTCTGATCGGAATCATACGACAGATCTTGCATAAAAATTAGCATTTGTTCTTATGGAGTTGGAGTTATGGAGTGAATCCAATATATAGCAGCCGATTCCAACCTCCTCTTAAGATAACTTATTGAAAATAATAATATCTTTATTGTTTCGGCAATCATTTTTGTGCCTAAAGGATGCTCTATTTATTTCATACTTCAACTTATTGTTGAATGTATAAGCTTGAATGCTTGAATGTATATGGATCCTTTTTTCTTTTAATCTATTTGTTATTTGTATTTTGTATTTTAATATTGTTGTGTGAAATAAATCTATTTTGAATTGAATAATTTTATAGAATAAATAAAAAAATTGAATAATTTTATTGAATAAATTTATACTTGACAGTGGAAGTAGTGGATGCTGCACTCTCAGTTTTGGACTCCATGTTGAAAAAGAACATGCATCGTCCCAACTTCAAACAGGCAGTCCTATTAAAAACCAAAAGAAGAATTTTTAAGGTGCACCCCTATTGGCTAAAATGCAATACGGAATGCTTCAAACACCGGGAATGCATCTTAAACAAAATCCTGATTGCCAAAATTAAAAGAGGTTTGCAGGCCATGTCCCAGAATCTGCGGCAACCATCGATATACACTACTGGATTGCGCGCCGCCCGTAAGGCACGTGTAGAAATTCCCGAGCCTACACAGCGGTGTGTTGAGGTTGCAGCCTGGCGACCCGCAGGCGAAATAGGGGCACAAACGCGAAACCGTGTTGTTGGCCGTACTGAAACTATGTGGCCTTGGGCGTAAGTTCGCGGTTAAAGCGTGCTATAAAAAGATGTATATTAGCTGAGTCATGTAATCTAGATGACATATATTGTATAATAGTCTAAAATCCCCAATATTTCCATTTTCATTGCAGCAAACCTGCATACTCATTCCCTTTTAAGAAATCAAACAAATCTATATTTTCCTTATTTCTTAACATATCTTGATAAAACTTGGTATATGGCTTCTTCTAGCTTCGATCTACTTAAAATTGAATTAAAAACACCCAGTTTTAAAATACCTGTTGCAGCAAACCTGCATACTCATTTCCCATGTTATTCTTAAGGAGTTTACAAAAACATATCTTGTCTCGCTCGCTATGTTGGATTGAAATATGTTTTTTGCATTTTAAATTTGCTGAGCACACTATTATGTTTTTTTCCATTTTTAAGGTAGCTTTTTCCCTTTAAAGACTTTAAAGAGGTGGAATAATGGGTTTTGGTATAGGCCTAGGAAAAATTGAGCCCGCCCCTCAATATGATATAATTCATGCTAATGTAGATGAAGATCAAGATGAAAGTGAAATGGACGATGCAGCGGAGATGATGACAAATAACGAGATTTTCAACTACAAGGAAAATGTATTGTATTACATTTGTGGAGTTATCGTTAGAAAAATTGATAAGAAAGTAACATGTGAAGAGTGTAGCGCAATACTTCGTGCTGACGAATCTGATTTAAGGTGACACACGCATTTCACAGATTTTAAGACTAAAGGAAAACTTAAAAGGTCTCATTATAATGTATTTAGAGTAGTTAAATCCTACTCATATTATAAATCCTACTAATATTATATATGTGAAAGTATGGGTGTTTGTGTGAATATCTGTATTTCAACCACGTGAAAAATACTGGTCTAACTGAGCTGAAATTTTGCAGGAATAGAGCCACTATATCAGAAAAGTACATAGGCCTATTCACTTCCTTAAAATCTTCTTGGGCTACGCCCCGTGAACGTCCTTAGCTTAAATTGTATTCATTTTATAAGGATGTAAACATTCAAATACTGAATTGTAAACAGCTGTGAATACTAAAATTTGACAGTTCAAATAGCATAAGTAAGATCAACTGTAATTTTTATCGTGATCAAAGCCACGGGCAACTGCTTTAAAACTCATGAGATAGATGCCACAAACAAAAAATCAAAGTTAATGGCCACAAACTTACATTGCAAGTTCGTAATCATTTTAAAGATGATGTTTTCAAAGGTCACAAAACAAATTATGAATTGCAGGGTGATCGTAAAGTATTTTTCGCAACACTATACTAGTAAGTAGCCGATTTCCGCTTCCGTTTCAGTGTGGGAAGTCGCCGTTTACAAAAGAGTATGGCAAATATCAGCTGTAGTGAGGTAACAAATCAGCTGGAGTGCGGTAAAGAGTTTGCATTGAGCATTTACCGCACGAGTGCGGTAAATGCTCAATGTTGCCAACTTAAGAAAAAAATAGTACATCACATAATTTACATACATTATACATAAACACAACATACACATTTTAACTATGACGACCATATCTCAACTGCAAATAAACTGGTTTCCCAGGTTGCGACTAGTTACAGTTAATAGCGATAAGTTAATAAAGAGCAGTATTATTTAATGAATTGTTGCCGTACGTATTCCTAGAAAGGCTTATTCGGTCGCTGAGCAGCAGAGATAACGCTTTTTGTTAACTTACCCGCACAGATAAATATAGTTTTGTTCATATTTTCTCTTTACACTTTAATTAATATTTTTTAAATCTTTTAACTTACATAGAAGTGTTGTTTTTTACTTACCCTGTATATTTGTTTCTGGTAGTGTTGCGAAAACTATCGTACGCAACTCATCCGGGAAGGTGTTTACGTTGCTCGCATGAAATTCCCGCGCTCCGCAAGCGTCGCGCGTGAACTATCATGCTCGCACGTAAACACCTACTTCCCGCCCTAGTTGCGTAATATACTATTAATGAAGTACATTTATCTGTAAATGGTTTTCAAGATCTTATCTCACCACCTAGGTAAGAAAAAGACAACAGACACTGTACAAAAAACAAATCCATGCATTAGACGACAGCTAGCAAAAACCATTTTGTTTTGTAACATGTAAACTTGTTGTTTCGTTAAAATTGTAAGTTAAGAACGAAGTAACAAAAATGTTTGATTGTGAGCTTTCATTGTGCTTATTACACCTTTTCACATTAATTAAAATTTGTCATCAAAATTATAATTTAGAGGAACATCCATGGATATGGAATACCTGCCGAGAGTCGGTGTGGTAGTGCGGTATCAAAACCTATTTATGTTTTTATTTTTAATTTATAATGTTTCTGCAAATTGAATATGTGGTCGAGAATGATTAATAGTTCAGAAATGTCTTACGGTGCTCTGTGAAGCGTACCGGTATCGTTAAAGTGCCGCGACTAGGCCGCGACAATGATAGGATATAGTGCAGGGAGGCGCTTGTGCCCCTATTTCGCCTGCGAAGTCAGAAACGCAACCACGGCCGCCGGCTCGGGCTGCGGAGCCTACCTGCCGGTCCAGTAGTGTATGTCGATGGCGGCAACCCGGCCGCGGTGGGAAGTACGGCGGTTACTGGGAAAAAATGATGAAAATCAATAACAAATGAATTGATCCCTTATTTAATATGAATAAATAAATAATTCAAAATTCACAAACTCAAAATTGATTATATTATTTTTAACATTAATTGATTCTATTCTCTTTAATGTTACAGTATTTTCATTACCAAGTTTAACTGTGGCCACCAGTCCTTTTTTTATAAATTAGTGATTCAAAAAATAAAAATTTATAATTCAAAAACTAAAATGTTGATTCTGCTGTCTTCAATGTTATTTTTACTACCAAGTTTAACTGTGGCCACCAATCAAAATTTTTGGGACACGAAAGCGGCGTTATCTATGTCCCCGTCATGTCTCCTGGGCAACGTGAAGTTTAAATTTAATATAATTTAACCAGTTATGATCAGTTTATCAAATAACTCTATAAAATCTGATTATATAGGATATGGAGATGTAAAGTAGTCTCGATATTTACATTACTTCACGGCAGAAGATACACGTCATGTACACGCATTCATTATAATTTTCTAAGTGTACGTGTATAAAGTTAAAACCAATCAGAAAATTAAGTTCGTTGTGCAGAATTAAATTTAACTAATTTCAAATCATATTAATAAGAAGTGACTATGTAAAAATTAGTAAAAAAGATTTTCACTTCTCCCATTGATTAAAATGACAAACTCAGTGATTATGAAACTCAGTATTACGTACGATTAATATAATTTGATATAATAATATATATAATGTAAGGTGTATATAATAAAACTATATAATAAAAATATGAAATAGTGTTCGATAAAAAGGAAAAAAATGAACTTCAATCAGTTCAATCTCCATATGAGTAAGCGAGTCGGGTAAGGACGGAGCAGTTGCAAGGAACGGTTCCACGACGAAATGGTTTCCCTCTCCCTCGCGCCGAGTACCCTCTCTCTTCCTCCTATTGAGGTAGCAGATGGATTTCTCGTGCACCTCAGCCACATTGCCCAAGCTTTCTAGTTCTGCCACATGAGCGCCACCGGCCCGCGTCAAAAATGACTCACCAGAGCGAAGTTCTGCTGATATCCGATGGAGCGCAGCACGGTCGTTCCATCGACATCGGAAAGCACTGTGTGAGACATCTCCTTTGTATCCCTTTATCTATGCTTTTACTCACGAAGCCCATATATCACTCTACCTAGGAATATTAAGTTTTGTGACGTTCGTAAAACACAACCAGCCAATAAATGGGTAAAAAGGGGCCGTCCATGAAATATGTCATCGCTTTTTAGCCATTTTTGGAGCCCCCTCCCTACAATCATCTTACCGTCAAAACCCGCCTGACCCCCACCATGGAAAAATGAAGTCATAGGGAACAAACTAAAAAAATAATACCAGTTTTTGGGAAAGCCCTATTAAAAGTTTCATATACTGGATTGTGAAAAACCATCAAATCAAGTTTTAAACCCATTTTGGGCTAATTTGATGTTAATCAATGAGTCAAACCAGAACTTTTGAACTTTGTAATACTACATTCTCTTCATTGATAGACGCTTTCGCTGCCTGCAAATCTAAAAACATTGATTTCTTAAATCTTCATTTACTTTAGCTTTGTTTTGACTTGAATGTAAAATTACCATTTTATTGGATGTAAACATTGAGTACATCGTTTCTGATGAATTTTTAGCTGTGTAACTAATTTGATGAATTTACATTATTGTTTTCAATTTCCCTATCTAAATTAGTATTTAAACAAATCTTGGAAAATGACGTCATATCAGCACTCCTCCCTATTTACATCATCCTAGCATCATTCCCATTCTGGACCCCTCCCCCTATTTTCAGATAACGTAATTTATGGACGGCCCCTAAACTGAAGTCGGCAAATTAACGTCTTAGCTTCTTACTACCCAGAGAAAGCTATTCAACAACAAAGCATCCCCAGAATTTTAGATTTATTAAATCAGAACGTTAGCGATTTGCAGTGAAATTAACACAGTGTAATTAAGACAGAACTTTTTTAAATACATCTAGATCCGAAGCTACTGCACCATATTAACTAGATTTAACTCATATTTCAATATCTGTGTACGCCCGGTAGATAAAAGTTTCATGTATTTTGTGTAGTAAGAGTAATGTGTAGTGTGAAACTGTCTGTTTTTATAAATAAAATGACGCAGCTCGAAGAAATTATAAATGAGCAAAGAAAATAATGTTGTGAAAAATAGTTTAGTACTGAATATGGCCTAGTGCCAAAATACGTATATAACAATACAAATTTGGATTGATGACGTGAGTAAGAAAACTTTTAAATTCATATTGTTAAATAATCATATACAACTGTACCTAAATGATATGGGCAGCAATATGTAATTGACCCTAGTTTCGCAACGCCTGCGATATACAGAAAAATAGAGAAATGGGAAGTGGGATCAGATTCCATGGGAAGTAACCATTGCCCAGTCTTCATGACCATTAACCTAGAAAAGCCAAATTATGAAGATACACAAATCAAAAATACTGAAAGAAATTAAAAAAAAACAGATTGGACCCTAGATAGAAAATTAATTACAAACGAAGTAAACGATTTCAAAAAATTACCTCATAAAGAAAAAGCTGATAAATTTTGTAACATGAGCCGCAGACAAATCAATTCCATACATTAAAACCAACTTTAATGATCTTAGGATACTTTTCAGACTAACTCTGGTGGACAAATGATTATTCAAGAGCATTAGCTCATAGAAGACTGGAATTAAAAAAATTCAAAATTTTCATAAAGCACAATTAAGAGCTAGAGAAACCATACAAGAGGCAAAAAAACAAGGTTGGATAAAAACATGTCAAAAAATAAGTGACAAAAAATCAACTCAACATGCATGGAAAGTTGTAAGATCCCTAAAAAACATGGGTAAAAGTATTCATGGCGAGATGAAAAATCGGAATTATGTGACGGATTTATGAAATACATAGTAGGCTACCTGATTATGTGCCACAAGCGCCTGAGGTAAAACTGCCTAAAAATAACCATGCTTGAACCGGACTTTACTCTGAACGAACTGTTACTTGCAATTAAACTAAAGAAGAGTGATACTGCACCCGGAGTTGATAACATATCTTATTCTATAGTTAAACATTTACCAATAACGGCTCCAGAAATATCGTTATCCACATACAATAATATCTGAAACAACAAAATTTACATGCCAGCGTAGAATGGAAACATTTCAAAATTGTAGCACTCCTTAAACCCGAAAGAAAATTTGAAGAAAGATCACACAGACCGATTTCTTTGATCCAATGAATAATTAAAGTAATGAATTTGATGATTAAAAGAGGTTTGAATGGCTAACGGAAAGAACACAAATCGTACCAAACTCACAATACGGCTTCCGTAAAGGCAGAGGTTGTGGAGATTACCTGATCAGCTTTATGCTTTATGTTAGATATATATACTGTTATGTCACTTAAGGAAACAACAGTTAGATATATATACTGCTGTGTCACTTAAGGAAACAACAGTAGTTGCATCACTAGATATTTCAAATGCATATTACAAAAGTATACTTACCTGACCTACTAACCAAAACGTATAAATTTGGAATACCAGCAAAATATATTCTACACTGCCATAAATGGCTGACAAACAGAAAACTAATTTTAATATTCCCGGAGCATATTCATTTTGGATACACCAGTAGAGGGATTCCCCAAGGCAGTGTTATGAGCCCAATCCTATTTAGCATATAATATATATCAGAAATAAATCAACAACTACCAACATTAACGAAATCTATAAAATATGCCGACGATGTTACACGTAATACATAAAATAAAGACGTTGATAAGGCAGGTAAAAATATGCAAGAAGCACGCGACATCATAGAGAATAACTCTGATTCACTTAATCTCGAATAAAATCCAGACAAATGCAAAACTGTGATCATTTCAAGGAAGAGATCTTTGAACCAAAACAATGAACAAGGATTTCACTTAAAAAATAAAATCATTCCCACTGTGACACAAATAAAATTGCTTAGAACCATTATCGACAACAAACTTTCATTTAAAGATCATATTGAAAAGATAGCATGCCACGGAATAAAGGACCTAAGCATTATAAAAAATGCTAACTTGTGACAGAAAGGGTACACATCCAGACTTCCTCCGACAAATCTATCAAAGCCTCATTAGATAGAGATTTGACTATTGCTGCAGCATATTTGGACACATTGCTAAGAATACTTTACATAGTACAAAATCAGGCTTTAAGGATCATAACAGGAGCCTTCAAAACAACCCCTATATAATAGGCTTACAACCAGAAGTGCAACACTTCCACTTACGCTGAGACGAGCAATGTTAATGGAAAGAATCACTTACAAGATATTATTTGACAATGAACATCCGTACTACCATAAAATGATTTACCTTAACTTAATAACAAACATAAATAACTATTGGAGAAAAGGGCCTAAGCCTAGTTTCATAGCCTGTGTAAATCAGTGGCGTAAGCAGGATTTATTTTCGGGGGGGGGGATAAACCGGGGGGCCGGGGGGTATGGAATACCCCCAAGGAGAGGGGGGGTCCGGGGAAATCTCTCGCATTATTTATTGCACGCTTCGGACCTTCTGGACCTGAAATATCCGGATCCTAGATTATCCGAGCGAGGTTGATCAATATAATTAGAAAATGCAGGTTGTCTCACCTCTGTAGAGTTTCTGTAAAGTCCTAGAACGCAACCGCAAAGTTATGATGTACACGCAAGCATTGAATGCCAATAATAATTTATGACATATTAGTGATACGTCGAATAGTGGAGATCACCGGAAAAAGTTTGATCTTCAAAATTTGACAGACTTTTCACAAATCTGCTTAGATTTGACGGCGAGTCTTGGTTTTCACGCAACGTAGGCAGATTTTCGTCTGCCGCGACGCTGCTACGAGATCGTCCGACAGACGAATATGTTATAAAGTACACGGCCGTGAAAAGACGACAGTATTCGTCTGCCGCATTTTAACATCGTGATTTTTTTGCCATAAATATTTCACGTAATATGACGAGTCTTTTGCCACACGACAGTGGCGATGGCGGCAACATCGCGGACTCCATTAATGGCCACTGTTGTCATCAGGAGTTTTTGCTTGCCTTATGTTCTTATAGGCCTACTCCCGCCAAATCTACTCAGGATAACCGCAATAGATAAATGTACCCTAATCCAATATATAATCCCCCAATCGATTAACTTTAAAATAATAGAATGTAACCATTTAAAACCCTTATAAAAGATGAGTAATTATGTGTAGTGTTTTACGACAAGTTAAGTGATACCACCATTTTCATTATGAACGAGATATTAATCTTCCCAAAAATTTCCCAACATCCCCAAAACTTTCGGGAGGGATATATCCCGATATCTTCCCCTGGGTACGCCCCTGGTATAAATTACATCTCAAAAGAAGTGGATTTATGGAACGAGGATATAAACAGATACGGTACCCAAAACACTCTGATTTTGAAACACCACTATAATTAACGGAAAGTAAAATGTGCTTTAAACACTATATTGAATGCAGAGATGTTAAAAAGAAAAATGAAAACCCAGAGGTTCTTAAAAAAATGTTTTAGTGGGACATAAACATAACCTATAAAGACCATGTCTGTTGTGGTTTATACACTCGGCTCAAAATAGTCTGAAGGTGTTGGCGCTACCTTCTTGATTCCGTCCCTAGACATTGCCGAGAAATACAATATAAATAAAATGTTATCTAGCTTTTCAGCAGAACTGACAGCTATAAACAAAGCCCTTCAATATATTACACAACTCGATGGAGATAATTTTGTTATATGCACATACTCCCAATCATCTATCAGAGCCCTAGAGGGCGCACACAATGGGATATAGAAAAGCGGTTTAACTCTTAAAACTATTCAATTAGCATTTGACTCTAAGAAATGCTACCTTAGTAGAAATGGGTACCTGGGCACTGCGGCATAAAGTACAATGAAATTGTCGAAAAAGTAGCAAAAGAAGCATTTGCAGAAGGAAGCAACATTCAAAATATTCAAATACCATTTGATGATTTCAAAAGCTCTAGACATAACCAACACATCAAAACATACACAACAATACAACAATACTTAGAAACTAACACGGCAGATTGGTACAAAGCTATCCAAAAAGAGTATAAAAAGACTCCCTGGTTCAGAAACGTCAAAATGAGTAGATTTGACATAGTTAATATTTTTAGAATTAGGGCTGGAAATGCAAATGTTAATACCAGTCTCCATAAAATTAAAAAATATTTTACACCACTTTGTATGAAATGCAAAGAAGGAAAAAATGAAACAATAGCCAAAAAAATAGACCATGTATTATTAGAGTGCCCTAAATATAATTATGACAGAGAAGTCTATTTTGGAAAAGTAGGAAGAATTATAAGAGATAGTGTCAACGGAAGTAACCTTACCTTAATAAAATTGATGAGAAGTGAGAACCTTGACATTTACAAAGAATTAAATAGTTACCTTCACATGATAGAGCTGTAAATATTCCATGACAATTCACAAAAAATTGTACATAAATGTGTTCCTAAATTTGTGTATTCCTGGATGGTGGGTTCTTCAATCCGTGGTCTTATTCTCTTTCGGGTTAGGAAAGTCTGACTGAAAGACCCCTTGCAGTGAAGATGACCAAAACCTGACCTTTCTTGAGTATCCTCTCAAACCTTTAGAATTTATTCCAATCTTTACAAAAAACTATTGTAACTAAAACAAATATATGTAACTAATCCAATATATATGTTACAGTACCATGTAACTAACAAACATGTATCTTTTTAGATGTCAAAAGGAAGAAAGGAGGCAACCAAGAATAAAAACAGAATTTATTGAACCTCGCGGTCTTTAGCCGGCCAATTTTGGCAAACAAGAAAAAGATACCTCCAGTTCGTTCCAATAGAATAAGCAAACATAACCTCAATGAACTTTTGTGTACAGGTTAGTTAATAAGTTAAACTGTTTAAGTAATGGTGGTAGGAAAAATCTTGTGTGTATTACGAGCACAAATCCTGGTTATTGCGCTCTTAATACACAAATCGCTATTTTGTTTTTACAAAGACATAAAGTCACATCTGCAATGGAGTTTGTTTTAAAATAAAACTCAGTTTTATCATCGCAACAAATAAATCTAAATAATATAACCAGGTGAGCGGCTCTTAATCACATCCAAACGACAAAAATTTGACTGAGTCCTTGCAGGACAATTTATTCGATTAAAACGGTAGCAAGAAAGCTAAATTTTTAACAACCAACATCGATATAGCAAAGAAAAAATAAAAATTTGAAAACGACTTTTGTAAACAAAATACAGCCTTCTTGGATAGAAGACAAAAGAAGGATCGTTTTTTGAATTTAATTGGATTCTTTACTTGTCAGTCCCATAAAGGTCTTAAAAAACGTCGAAATGGATAATGTAATTGCCGATTACTGGGATACATATCTAACCAGTTGCCTGCGGTTCAAGCTTTAATCAATAGAAATAAAATATTTTCGCGTGGTTTTGTAATAATAGAAAATTAGATGACCAGTAGACCTTACAGTCTCATTTGAAAAGAGAATATTTAGGTAGCTAATACAGAGGGTATGAGAAATAAGCAATTATAAATTGTAACAACCCCCTCCCTCAGAACCGTGCAGCTTAGGTAATATCCCACATAGGGTACCCCCCCCGAAATTAATTCCTGGGTTCGCCTCTGATTTCAATAAGTAGTGCTCCAGAATCTCTACAAGTTTTTATATTACTTTAGTTTGTTTAAGTATACCTCTAGCCCAGAAACACAGTATTACTGTCAGAAAATCTGTCTGTCTTTTTTGCGGCTGTGCAATGTATCGGTTGATCAGTTACAGTTTATGGTATACTTGTGTATTCTAATTGCAATGTTTTTTTTTGTTTTGTAGGCTTGAAGAAAAGAAAACAATTGTGCATTTATTGCAAAAAAGAAATAATAAACCTGAAGAGACATTTGATTGCGCTGCACGCCGATGAACAGAAGATAAAACCTTTCACAATTCATAATTCATAAATATTCAGAAACCTATAGTTAACTTACAACAAAATGACCCTCTTCTTACGAAAACATTGTTTGACCTTCGAAGATAAGGCGATGCTTTAATGAATGAGCTGCTTGCTAAAGAAGGAAAACTTGTAGTCCCAATTAAAAGAGGAACTACCATGAAAAATGACGTAAAATGTCCTCGATGTGCCGCTATTTACAGCAAAACTTTATTACACAAACTCTACAAGAGATGCACTGGTTTCATTACTGCACCCAAAAAGCTTGTAGCATTAGCTCTAGCCAAACCTATAGAATCAAGTCTGCCCACAACAGTATCATTATTTGCATTAAGAACAGAAATCCTCCCTGGAATGCACCAGGGAAAGATAATGGAAGAGATTGTTAATGACGACGACATCGTTGCTTTTGAGAACAGACAGTGCATCAGGTACCAGAACGACATTACACGAAATAAACATGCCATCAGTCAACGCATGCGAGCTATCGTAAGACTCAAAATCTAAATGAAGCGGTCTGACCCATGCATAGTTAAAATTGTCTGACATTTTTGCTGTGGAAAAGTGGGACAATTTCATCGCAGCTATGCCAACACTTGCACACATGGAGAAGGAAAACAAAGAAAAAGCCCCAACAAATGTCAGGAGCATAGGGTATTTAATGCAGAACATTGCTTTGGATACAAGAGTGTCATTATCGGTCACTGATGAAGAATCAAAAATGAAGAAAAAAGTTATTCAAGCTTGGGTTGAAAGATTTCAGAGACAGTTCAACGATTTGATTGGAAGACCAGCTTCTCAGTTGGCTGAAAAGCAAAAGTACGAAAATAAATATTATGAGCCTGTGGCTAATGATAAAAAAAACTATCAAACCACATTAGAAGTGAGCTGGTTGCAAACAAGGAAAAACTGGAAGAAAATTTCAGTAAATTTGCATGGACGACTTTTCACGCAATGGGACACAAACATTATTAGAGATTCTTATTAGAATGTGTCCCATTAAGAAATCTGCATCTGAACATAGCAGCATGCTTCAGCTGCTGATGTTCACCAGAAAACGGAAGGCGGAAGTTCAGCTTCTACTATTAGAAGATTATTACAGAAAATCAAAAGTGAACAAAAACACGGACGTATACTCCACCCTGACTGAATCAGAAAAGATTATTTCTGACAGCTATTACCACGTAATGATCAGAGGCAAACTAGGAAGAGGCGTTCCTCTCCTGATTGTTTCCTCTCCTGAGGAAACAACTCGTGCCATCGACCTGTGTATTTGTCATAGGGAAGCAGCAGGTGTAGGAGAAAATAACACCTATCTTTTTGCAAAAGGAGAGAACAAATTTTTTACAGCATACACAGCATTGAACACCATGGTGTATGGAATAGGAGCTGAAGAGCCATATCTCTTAAGCTCCTATAGGATTAAAAGAATTGCATCAACCCATATAGGACCCATATAGGATCAACAGTTCAGACACTGGATGTAAACCAAAACGACCTAATAACTCTTGCATTATTTCTTCAGCATACTAAGGAGACAAATTTGATGCACTACCGTATGCCAAATGATGCGTTGCATACCGCCCGGATTTCAAGATTGCTAGTTGCCCTAGCCTCTGGAAGAATCTCTGAATTCAAGGGTAAATCACTCGAAAAGATAAAATTGGATATCCCTCTTCTGGAAGTGATAGAAGATGATGATGATGAGGAGAAAATGAACAACCCAACACCAAACGCACCGGTTTCAAGCCCACTTAGGAGAAAAAGAACAAGGTCAAGTGGAGAGGGGACACCTTCGAAAAGCTAGTTTATGCAAGCAAGAAAACATTTGACATCGGCGAATCAGAGAATACTCCATGGTGCATAAGAGGCATCTCCAAAGAAAAGAAGAAGGTGGAGCACACCTGAAAGAGAGGCTATGAGGTGATCCTCAAAATGTGACGAAACAATCTGACAATGAAGAAATAGCAACAATTATCAAGACATTAAAGTGGAAGGACTTCAACCCGCAATCAGTAATAAATTATGAGGAAGCTGTCCATAAAGCTTTAACAACCCAAAGAATATTAAAAAGAGCGAATTTTACTGGAATGTTGTCCATATAACTTTACAGAAAGAGGTCGCATAAGACTCTGAAGTTCCTGATAAGGATAACATGGAGGTAATTACAAAAAGCATTGAGTTGTGGAATAAGGTGTAACGATCAGACGGGAAAATACAGTCCCAGACAAAAGAACTAGTAAATTACCATAAACTTAATATAGGTGTTTGTACGTAGAGTGTGCACTAGAAGACTTACATTAATGATATCAATAAAACAAAAAATGTTGAAGAAATAGAATTGAAACAATGCGTTTTTAAGGACTGAAAACTTATAGCATCATTTGTCAGAAACAACTTGGGAGAATTAAAAATAACTCTTTATGAAACTATTAAAATGCATGATATTGGGGTCATTAGGGATAGATGGTATTGTTATGACATAAAGGGACTATGTTATAACAATACCATTGTTGTTATTGTTGTATTGCGTTGTTATTGTTGTATTGATATGACATAAAGGGAGTAAAACGACAAACAAGAGATACTGTTTGACAGGCAAGAACGTGTACTGTACATCTGTATAATTTGGGGTGAAATATTTAACGGAGGATCAAGATATAGAGAGGGTATCAAAGAGGTCTGTAAGGGCGTGACAGAGGTTGAAAAGAAAACTTGATTAATTCGACCATTTTACCAATAAGTTTTTTTAAACTTATTTTATGTCAATTTTACACTGAATATACGCGTTAATATCGTGACCACAAATATCTTCTTGTCTTGAAAATAAGTTATGTCTTCTTAGGTCGAGGAATATTTAAAACACGTGGTAATTTTCTGTACTTAATAATTTTTAATGAGTTTGAAAATCTAGTAGACTAATCTAAACAAAATGTTCAACCTCCCATGGGTTACAGTTACAATGTTTCTTGTAATTATTTAACAAATCGCATTGATAAAAAACCCTCGCTTTAAACTTCTGCCGATGTAGATTTCAAATGGCTCAAACAAGGTTTTTATATGTATCCAGTGTTTACAATTATCACACAGTATCATCAGTCCGCACTTATTTTCTCCCTTTCCACAATACAAACATAAGTCAGACATGTCTTTACACATTTGTAGACATAATAATCTCAAATAATTCCGTTGAGGTGTAGGATTGAAATCATCACTAATCTTTTCGGCTGTAAGCCAACGTTCTATAAATTTTTTAACGTAAACGCCACAATGATATTTGTAATTCTGTATCACTCCTTTACCTTCAGTAAATGTCCATTTTGTAACATTGTATTCATCGGCTCGAGACTGGGTTTTCTGAAGATTACTTAAAAAGTTCCTAAGATTTTTTATGAGCTTGTGTGTTGCTCTCACCACAGCGTGTCATTGGCTTGTAGAAATAACAATCTTTACTTTTTAAATCGGCGATCAACAAACTGTAATGATTTGGCTGTTTATTTATTGAAATCAACTATGGTATTATTAAGGTTTCGTATTTGATTAAATTATGGAAATAACTCCAACGTTTGAAGCAATCGTGATGGAATGTTCCCTGAATAAAGAATGGTTTGTTTCTACATTGAAAAATTTGACTTTTTCCTTTTTATGCGATTTTATTAAAGCTGACATGCAACTGTGCCTTGCATCAATTCCTGCTCGTCTTTAAGAGTCGAATATTCCTCTCCAAACAAAAGTAATTTTTTTGTTGGAGAAAGGTTTTTGAAGTACAAACAACATAAAAATCAGCGGTTTTTACGTCAGTATAAAACTGAGGCGTTTCGAAGAGACCATTTAATAACTCTTTTCAATGTGAATAATCTTTAGTAAATGCTTATTCTGAATGTCTCTCGCTTTTCTTGAACTCCAATACTACTCTTGCTGTCATTATTATCTTTGAAGTAGCTGCTTTCTTTTGTAAAGGGATTCCTCCTGGACAACCTCATAACTTTCCTTGATGGTGAAGTAAAGTAACTATCTGTTGATTTCCGCGTTTTGTCCCACGTTTCCTTGATGTTCGGGTCGTCTATGTCTACATCGCTTGCGTTTCCTTCCACGTGATAATTTCCAGGGAATGAAGAATTGTTTAGGTTCCACACATCTTCTTTATTGTCTACTACACTTGTCAGAGATTCCGGATCATTATGATCATCAACGGCTGTTTCCGTTTCAACACTCTTTATTTTCCACTTTCTGTCAGTGATAAACTTCTTATTTCTTGATTTTTTCTTGGTTGTACTGTGCCAAATTTACCCGAACATTTAATGTAACAATACCATTTTCACGTAATATCTTTACCAAACGGCCAATTTTTATATGGGTTTTGTTTTTAATAATCGGTGTTTCATCTGTTGAAAGTAGTTTTCAACGTTTGCATTTGAAAACCGGTCTGGGGAATCGCCGGATCTGTGACGTCCTCTGGTCATCAATCCACTCCAAAAAGGGAGCAATGGTATTAAATGGTTTTGGAGGTAGTAAAAAAGCGAAGAAAATAAAAAAATGTTTATACTGACATTTTTGTTATCTGTAGCTCTAGCTTGTAACGCCTGCAATCTCGTCGACGCGGCAGTCGCGCTCGCTGTTGCACCCGGCACGGACCCTCCCCACCCTGGGAGGGGGGGAGTAGGGGAAGGGGCCAGCCAAGGCCACACTCCAAGGCCGACAGTCGGCCTTGGGCCTTGGGCCAGCCCACCGCCACCGAGCGCCTGACCGCTCCGTCATACGAGCGTCTAGGGACAGCTCTGGCTGTGAGGTATCACGTCATCCGTGACCTCAGAGTTTTCAATCAGTTCACTCCTATAAGTTGAGGCATAAACGAAGCGAGATGTATATTCCGTGTTGTCAGATACTTCTATTTATTTCAAATCACATTCTCATTTGCTTAATGTGAAGGATGGCGAAATTAGCTGTTGTGTTTAGTTGCCGTATCCATTGTGGCCAAAAAGCTATTTTTATGTAATCTAATTTCATCAGGAAAATGGGTGATACATTTGTTTGTAATTTGTGGCAGTTAAAATTTACTTTACACAAAAATCTAAGAGCATAAAGAAGCATTCAAACTGTCCTCTGCCCACACCTAAGCTTTTGTAACAAAAATTCTTTTACTTTTAGATATAAAATGTACTTTTAAAACTAACACTACGAAAAATTCTATTTTATTTTTTATTTTAGGTTTATGCCACTCTTCTCACTTTTTGATGGCTTAACCATACAAACATACGCCATGGCTAAGAGAACAACAATAAGGGGTACTACTTAAATAGTAGGGCACCACTTACTTGAGTATCTTTAACGTTCTTAATGGATGTATTTTAACTTTCTAACTTAGAATATCCTAGGTTTTATATAAGGGAAATATATACTTCTCTAGATATAACCCTAAAACTGGATAACCCTTACTAACTTGGGGAGAGAGTGGGAATCCGGGGTTTTGGGTGGGGAACTATCTAAAATTACCCTCAAATTGGGAATTTTACCCTTTTTTAATACCTCTACTATCCAAGGGACACGGTGGGAATTAGGGGTTTTGGGTGGGGGAAATAACGTTCTAAAATTACCCGTATTTGGGATATTATTTTGGAAGTAGGGATTAAAAGGGTAATTCGAGGATAAAAAGGGATCGCATTTGCCAATTTTTAGGGTGTTTTTTGCCATTTTTGGGGAAATATTGCTGTCTCGCGGGTAACTGGTATTATAATTCTGCCATCAACCCTTTTGCGCATGCGCTGGTTGTGCAATCTTTGTTTCGAGTTCTCCTATTGGTTGGAGTTGTTATTGTTTCCTTGTTTACTAACTTGTGATTGGTTGTTGCAAAGTGCGTGTTATCGGTCACGTAGGCATCGTGCGCGTATGTCTGCGCAGTAGTTTTGTTTGCGTCGGAATATCTACGTGCTTCAGTTGCGTGGGAGAAATGAATCGAAATGGATGATGTTGCCGGGCCGAGTTCGAGTGTTGTTGGTCATTGTGCAATCAATTGTTCTGTATCTCTGTTTATTAGTTATCGTATGAACAAAGTGGACATTGTTGACTTTTTGTGTAGACTAGGTGTGATCAATTCCGAAACTAGGTGTAAAAATTGCGGTAGTATAGTGTTAATTGATAAGGATAAGTTGTTATTTAGGTGCAATAGGCGTAGTAGAGTTAGTTCAAAGAAGAAGGTTACGAAACGGTGCGAGTTTAAGGCATCAGTTAGGGTAGATCATTTTTTTCGCAGACTAGGTTAGAATTAGACATTTATTTTTATTTAATTAGTACTCTGCTGCATTTGAAGCCTCCCAGGCATGACTTTATTTCTAGGGAGTTTGGTGTTAGTGAGACCACGGTAGTCGATTGGTATAGCTTTTGCCGAGAGGTTTTTGTCGACCATATTGTCAAATCTTCTGAACCTCTGGGGGGGCCTTTGACGGTGGTTGAGATTGATGAGGCCAAGTTTGGCAAGCGGAAATACAATCGTGGTAGGCGAGTGAGGGGACAGTGGGTTTTTGGGGGGATCCAACGAGACACGGGGCGTTCATTTTTGGAACCAGTGGAGTGCAGAGACAGCGACACCCTAGTGGCCATTATTAAGAAATGGATCAAGCCGGGAACAACTATAATAAGTGATTGTTGGTAAGCTTACAAGTGTCTTAGTGAAGAGGGTATTCGCCACCTTACCGTGAATCACTCGATAGAGTTTGTAGACAGTACCACTGGCGCACATACTAATACGATAGAAAGACATTGGCGTGAGGTGCGTGCAACGATCCCCCGGTTTGGTGTGCGGCAGGACCATTTCGTCGGGTACCTTGCCGAGTTCCTGTTTAAGGCTCGGTACCCCGACCACAGTTCTCGGCTCCACCATTTCTTCAAGGCCGCTGCCGAATTATACAGGCCGACCTACTGAAGGGTAAGTTTCTTTCATTTGCAAGGGGGAACCATTTTTTTGTGGATTTTAAGGATTGCATTGTCTATTTTACGTGGTTAACATTGAGTACCTGTTTGTTCTTTATTGTATTACTTGAGGTTGTATCACTTTTTTCCGGGTAATACGGTTGACGACAGTTGGACATTTCTAATTAAGACTGGCTGTCGTAAACAACAAAATTTAATAAACACCAATTACTGTAGGAGTTTGGTGGGGATCGGGTTTGTTGGGTAGGGAAATAATACTTTACAAAAAAGCAATTTGGACCGGTTAAAATTTTCAAGCATTGGAATTTGGCCCGACAACAAATTTCCTATACCTAAGAGCTTGGCCGCTGCAGCCGCGGCGCCGAACGGCCACTGGTCACGCCCCCGGCGCCACCCTGGGCGTCACCAACCCCGATACCACCAATTTCATATGTGTTTATTTACAGTTAAATATGTTGTTCTTTTGCTTTTTGTGATTTTTGGATTTTTTATTGTCTCTTAAACAAATTAATATTTTACCATATGGTGTGGGAAGTTTTCCCTCTCACAGGGATTTATTCCCTAGTGTAGGGTAATTTTAGTTGTAGTTTTACCACCGGCTTCACAAATTGAATTTCAAGAGAAAGTAAAGCTGCTAATTGAACTGGCATTGGATGTGTATAATGACAGTCGTACAATGACTCTTTCTGCTCATTCTTGGCCGTCACGGTCATCAACAAAGATTCATTCTGACACCCAAATTTCTTCATACAAAGAAAATGGTTTGGAATCAGATTTTTTCCTTTGAACCCTTCTCCAGCTTTATTACACTACAGGAACCCTGTAATGTATCGAGAGATGCTCGATGTTATAGGAGAAGTAGTAATGGAAAATGTGGTTGTAGAGCTGAA
Source organism: Flexamia atlantica (assembly GCA_035578135.1). Lineage (NCBI taxonomy): Eukaryota > Metazoa > Arthropoda > Insecta > Hemiptera > Cicadellidae > Flexamia > Flexamia atlantica. Next base: position 3,961,961 of record JAQJVK010000033.1, read on the forward strand.
AAACTCAGAATGTTTTTCCATTCAGGTCGATGGCTCCGTAGATAAATACGGAGTTGACAACAAGTTCATTCCTGCACGATTCATTACAGAAAACAACGAGATGAAATCTGTATTCCTCGGCGAAAGTAAATCGAGTTTGCGAGGGGCAGAAGGTCTTCAAGATCTGTCTTCAGGAATCTGTCAAGATTGTTTTGGAAAATTTAGACCTTGTTGATGCAGCAAAAGATAAGTTGACAGGATTGACTACTGATGGAGAGAGTGCTAATACAGGCAAATCCAGTGGTATATGGGTTCGAATGAAAGAGTACTTAGGAAGAGACTTACTTTGTATTTGGTGTGTGGCTCATCGATCTGACCTAGCCATGTCAGACTTGGAATCAGCAGTCATTGAAGTTCAGCACTGGAAGATAAATTTAAAGGCCTTGGGAACGTTTTATCGGGCATCAGCTTTACGTTTTGAGGAACTTCAAAAACTAGCCGAGTTGACCAAGAAAACTGTCTACCGCTTACCAGCTCACTTTGATGTAAGGTTCGCAGAACACCTAAACAACTTAGCCAAAGCAGTTTGGAACAACCTCCCATTGATGCAAGAACATTGGACCAACATTCTCAGCGACACGTATTCCACTTAAGTTGAAAAAGCTTCTGCACGTGGGTTTCTACGTTTGTGGGAGACAGGTGCTGAACAACAGCGACGTACCTGTCTTATACTAGATCTTGTAAAACGTATGGAAAAACTACAAAAAGACTGCCAGAAGTCATTTGTGACAATCCCAGATATTGAAGTATCTAAAAAGATATTTGTTGATTCATTGTCTTCGATGGAAGAAGGCTGTTATCCTGGTGGATATGATGAAAACTTGGAAAAAGAAGGCGCAAGAGAACTTGAAATTGATGAATCGTATATGCAAGATCTTCCCAGAAGACGTCAAGTAAACAAATTCGTTTCAACAAAGCGAAGCTGGCCTGCAGTAAGAAAAGAGGTTGAAATGAGCTGCAAAGAGTTACAACGATTATCCGACGACCAGAAGGAAATCTGCAGTAGGATTAATAGATTATTAGATTCTAAAAACCCTGCTGAGCTTGTGAACGCAGTTCATACAGACATTGAAGGCCTGTTTGGAAAAGACGAAGTATCAGATTTCACTGATGACGTTGTAGGGTTGTTTGCAACTCAAAAAATCCCTGCTTCGTCGAGTATGACGTCGACTACTGGAAAGCTGAACCACTTTTTGAAGGTATCAAACCATCAATCAGTCTTCAGAAAGTTGGTACAGTCATATATTTGTCTGACACCGCACAGTGCAGGACCTGAAAGGGCAGTGTCAGTGCATACAACTTTAAAGTCGAACAAACAATCTGGTCTGTCCCGGGAAGCTCTCAACTCCAGAATGCGTATCGCAATCAATGGAGTTGGGACAGATTTTTTGATCCGAGGCCTTCCGTGGCGAAGTTCTTGGACAAGAAAGATAGAAGAAGGAAACTGCCCGATGCAGAACTCTATCAGGACCAGGATTTTGTCAAAAAGGTTTTTGGGAAGGACAATAATCTTTAAATGTTAGGGGTCCATTTTCTTTAATTTTTTTAAAAATTAGTAGTTTTGTAAATGTTTATCCAAAGATTTTTGTTACCTCAGTAATTTAATTATTATTTAAATTTTGTTGTTAAAAATGTTTGCTGACGATTTTTTTATGTAGGTCCAATAAAACATTTATAAAAAGAAACAAAAGAAATTTTTTACAATCTTAAAAGTGAACGGGGATTACTATTCAATGCTCTCTTAAATATACATGCTGTAATAGCCCTTTGGGGTTTTAAATTAGTTTCCATCACCAGGATCTAATTTACTTAAAATTTACGTACTTATATTAAACAGCTTGAAATTGTAATTGTTTTCTTTCCCGTTCGAATAGAGTTCTAAAGTGAGAATACAATAATTTACTTTGGACTTTTTTATTAAAAGTAAATCGATACTTTGTCATTGGGGAAACATACGTTCAAAATAATTAGGAGACATACAAACATTTAAATCGTCAGTAACAAAAATAATAATTACATAATGTATTTTTAACAGTCTTAAAATAAATAAAAAGCAGAAATGTATATTGTGGTTTTAGATTTACGTAGAACACTTCAATATGTTTGTGTTCATAAATTGTTCAAGGTTTGTGATATACTTTAGAAATTGAGCTTTGATTTTTGCCTATGAGGTTGCTAAAGGCAGCATTGGCCTATTAATTTCTAAAATACGTAATTTAGTGGGACTATATGGAATGGTTCTAAATTGATATCATGGGAAAATTCATTCAAAAATACGTAGAAATCTATGATTTTCACTTCAATTTTTGCAAAATTTTCCGGGGGAGGGCTCCCGGACCCCCTTTTTTTGCCAAATTTTTACCGTGGTCGTTTCTTTTAATGTTACTTAAAATTTTTAATCTTTGCATTTGTTATACAGTGTGTAAATTAAGTATGGAAACAAATCTGTATTTTTTCAACCGAAGGAGATATAGATATTTTGTTTGTGGCGTTGGCTGTTAACCTAGGTTCCGGAATTTTGGACCTCGAATTTTTTTTTCATCCCCCTCACAGGGTGGGGGGTAAGGGGGTAACTTAATTTTTTCAAATAGCAACCCCTGTTGAGTGACCCCTCATTTTAAAGGGTTTGTCAAAATAAATAAAATGGCGCAAACCCGAGGTCAATACCTCAACCCTAACCCAAATGGCAGCCATTTTAAATTTTGAGATGAACACACGAGATTAACTGTGGAGACCTAAATTTAACTTTTAAGCGGGTTACATTGGACAAGTTAAACTCTGGATACCATTGTTAGATGGAAAAGTGGATGTTTTCGCCTTATTCCTGATTTTCCCCAGCCCCAAAAATTGGGTGTTTTGAGGGTAGCCCCAAAATATCAAATGCAAACCCCTGTTGAGTGATCCCTCATTTTGAAGGGTTTTTTAAGACATAAGCAGTGGTGCAAACTTAAAGTCGATATTTCTCCCCTAACCAAAATGACAGTCATTCAAAGATTTGATTGGGTGAAAAACACCCATTTCACGTTTCAAAATATTTAATGCCTACCATAGTGGCCATAATGAGTCATCCCTCATTTTATAGTCCTTGTCAAACTTAAAACCATGATTTAAATTAATATTCGTCGATCCTAAAAAGACACCCAATATTTTGAATAAGAGAAGTAGGTGCTTTTTACCCAATCACATTTTTGAATACCTGCCACATTGGATAGGGGTGACATCTTGACATTAGGTTTGGACCATTGCTTATGTTGGTACAAACCCTTCAAAATGAGGGGTCACTTAGTGGGGGTTTGCATTAACATTTAGGGGTTTGTCCCCAAAACACCCTATTTTGGGGGATGAGGCAAAATCAGGAATGAGACAAAAATGTCCACTTTTCCATCTAATAATGGTATCCAGAGTTTAACTTGCCCAATGTAACCTGCTTAAAAGGTAAATTTAGGTATCCATAGTTAATCTCGTGTGTTCATCTCAACATTTAAAATGGCTGCCATTTGGGTTAGGGTCGGGGTATTGACCTCGGGTTTACGCCATTTTATTTATTTTGACAAACCCTTTAAAATGAGGTGTCACTCAATAGGGTTTGCTATTTGAAAAAATTAAGTTACCCCTTACCCCCCACCCTGTGAGGGGGATGAAAAAAGATTTTCGATGTAAAAAAATCCGGAACCTGGACTAACAGCCAACGCCACAAACAAAATATCTCTATCTCCTTCGGATGAACAAATACAGATTTGTTTCCATACTTAATTTACACACTGTATACGTTCGACCTGTACCCGTCGCAGATAACATCATTTACTCCAGATCTTTTCCTTTGTTTGATATTAGTAAACAATAATCAACAATATATCTTCTTTTGTCCTATGATAGCTTTTTCAACCAACCTTTTAGTTTCTCCGAATCAAATATTTCTTCCTTTTCCAGCTGAGATCGTTCCCTCTTAGTATGTGTATTTTGATGTCACCAGGGTTTACCTTTTGTAATTATTGTTTTCTGTTGTGACAAAACAATCGTTGTCATATGAGAAAATTTGATTATCACCACCATATTCAGTTTCCTTTAAGGAAGAACCTGTACGAGTAATAGGCTGTGGCTCATTTCCTAGCCACGTGGGATCGTCTACTTCTCCACTCTTATCGCCGGAATTTAAAGTAATAACAAATTGTTATGCATCCTCGCAATTATTTTTTTCTCATATTTTTCATTTGTGATTATTTCAACAGAATTCTTTTCTTTGTTTTTCTAATATTCGTAGTGCCCGCGTATGTCGTATTCGCTGTAATATATTTTTGTCTGTAACGGTAATTGTCAGCTCTTCAAATTTGTTTCTAAAAAAGGCCACTAATTCATTTTCACACTCTCCATAAAGAAAATATTTTAAATTCGATAGTTTGGATGTTTTGGTTTCATTAGCAGGGTCATCAGTAACATATGTTTTGCTATGTGTACTCCAAGAACAAACAAAACCAATAACTCTATTATATCTGATTAGTTCTTTTAACAGGGACTATATTTTCCCAATTTTGAGTGCACACCCTATCTTATAATTTCACCTTGAATATAATCTGCTCTATGTAATCCTTTAAAGTATCTGTTTTGATTTTTCCCTCGTCTACCCCGGGCCTACGATCGTTCCTGGTCAGACCAAACCTCATTATTGTCAATGAACCTTCGCTTTCATGTAACAGAATTTATAAAACCCGTCCTCTACTTATACGCTGTGTCTACTATCGGATGTACAGAATAATTTTCCGTAGCTGACTTATCTCTATAGTTAATTTTTTTACACGTTTTCAATTTATCTTTCAAATTCGACAAATAAATTGTGAAATTAAATTTTTTAACTAATACAGAAGATATTTAGCTAAGGATACAATAGGCAGCAGTTCTGCGTTTTAATTAACAACATATTTTTTCTGTCTCGGTGCTTGGATCTATTAAAAATTTGTGTCGGTAATAGTTCTATAATATATGTATAACAATTACCAACACAAATTGCAATAGTTCACAAATATTTACTTTGAAATTGTAAATAAACATTAATCAACATTAAACAATTGTGTATAAACATTAAATAAATTGTATTATTTATTTATAATGTATGTAAACAGATGCTAGTTAATGACAAATATAATTATTATTTTACCCTATAAATAAAATCAGAAGGAAATTTATTGCTTAGTTAATTTAAATCACTTGAGAAATTTAATTGTATAATGTAATACCTTTGCCCATAGTTAATTTTAATGTAAGTTATTTATTAAGTAGGAATAAAGCTATCTCAAATAATTATTTCATATAATACTCAAATTTTCAAAAATGATCTCTTTTTAAATGTTTACCAAAAGTGGAAATCATACTTCAATGATTTGTGAACCCCAGTGCAGTGAAAACATGTGCTACATTGTTACAACAAAGGAGATGGGGGGAGTTCAATTGAGAATGGCCTAGTGTTAACATCTTTCTGTGAGGACCTCTGTCCAAGTGTTAATTTATTTCCCATAAAAAAAGTATTAGGCCTTAATAAGCCTATATTTTTGGTAGCCGGCGGTATACCAAGTCACAGTTGTCCCTTTTTAATGGCCTAGAAGAAATATAGTGACCTGGGTGAAGAGTTGATACTTTGGTAAGATCTGCCCTTATTCATCTTTACCTCCATTGGACTAGCCTACCAGTGATTTTAAATTGATATTAAAATTAAATAAAGACTAAAGAAAGTATATAGCCTACATACATCAAGAATAATTTTTGACATCAAGAAATGTATTAATTAACTTTGATTGGAGAGACTTTATAAATTTGACTCATAATAACATTTTCCCATCAAGACTATTGTTGAGGAAGACATATTGGTTTATAAACAAACTCCTTATTAGTGACTATTTTATAGAGATCATAATTATCCTTCCATAGACTTTCAAGCTATAATTACATTTAATAATTAACCATTTTCAAAATTTAAAGTATCAAAATATATTATCAAGTTAGATATTCAATGTTTCGGCCAGCACTTACCTTAGACCCGAACCAAGAGACTCTTGCTATCCTTGATAACTAGCCTGAGCATGATTCAAATATATTTTGTATAATTAGCCTTCAACTATAAGACCCCTAAATTGTGAAGTTTTGTAAATCCCCTGTTTAGTTAAAAAGAGAGAAAACTTGTGATTTAATTGTCAATAAACCTATATTTCTGTTGTATCTCAGCCTAATTATTTTAGAATAGCCTAGATTTAAGTATAAATAGGTTAAGAAGTAAGAGATATTATCCACTTACCTTAATTCAATCCTACTAATAATAACAAAAGAATCATACTCAATAAATAGGAGAAGAAATATCGTTTATTTATTTATTTAATAAAATATCAAAGGTAAACAAAAAGAGAAGTAACAAAATTGTAACCCTCAATGGTTTAAGTAATTATGTGCGATACTTACATAGGCAATTCTTGTTCTTGATCGCTGTCCGAACGTCACTATTCTGGATGAGGATCTCCAACATGGATGTTAAGGGCAATGAGTTTTGTGGCTATTGAGGGAACTCAGATTGGCATTTTTCTAGGTAGTTTCCAAATCGGGAATATTAAGAAAATTCTAGCTTATTTAAATGTGTTTATGTAAATTTAACATTTTAGAGACAGGTGTTCTTCTTATATAGTTGAAGGTAATTTTTAAATACTAAGATTTTTGTATATTATGCTTATGTATCTTTGAACTATAGAACATTGAAGTACATTAAGAATGCTTTTGCTGTTTGTATTTTCGTGGGATGCTTGCCTTCATATAAGTCGAAAATAATTTCAATTTTAGGATTATTTTGCTGAATTCGATGAGGGTCTTCTTAAATTCTTGAGTATAATATTAAATTGAAAATCCTATATGGACTGAGGACTTCTTGAATCGTCGAATAACTGAGGTCTTCTTGAATCATCAAATGTAATAGTCAATCGATTTATCTATGCACTTTCAATTGTACACTTATTACTTGAACATTAAAACATAATTTGAACATTTAAAATCTTGTGTTGTTCTTGAATAACTTTTTCTAATCATTTAATTTTTAAAAATTTTCTAAGACGGTGACCACATCAAGGAAAATTGAAAATCCTGTATTTATATTTGTAAGATCTCGCATATAAAAAGGGGTTCCAACTCCATTAATCTTGGGGCACATCCAGTAATCTTGTTGCGTCGACTAATTCCACACATAAAATGTTGCCACTGCAAAGGCCTTTACAGGAGGGATAAACTTTCGATCTACCTAAGAACATGTGATGTTTACCTTCAAATAAAAGGAAATCAATCAAAAACCCATGCTATCAAACAAAATTCTGAAAATCTACTAAATAAAAATGTCAGTGAATCTGTTACCACACCATTCAAGGAGGAAATTTTAAAAGGGATCAATATGACAAAATTATGCAAGAAGCTTTAAATGATCCATTAATAAAGGAATTTGGGAGTAGTTTCCACAAGAGTAGTAGGGAACCATCTGGGAAGTCCTATGTCATAAGGGAGATGAGGGACCTTTCAAGATTGTTAATGAACATGAAGAGTAAAAATCCTGATATTAAATCATTAAAAGAGTGCCTGAACCCCGTTCATTTCAAATTACTAATTTCGGCGTCTTGAGTTTGGCTCAATACAATGAAACAACTGATGAAGTGAAAGTTCCTTCATTGCTTATAGGCTATTACAACCGTTGAAAGATGTCGCGGAAATTGTAAGAGCAGAGTGTATGCAAATCATTCTTAAACATCCCAACAGTGACAGACAGAAAATTGAGGACTTTTTAGAGTTGCTAAAAAGTCAGTGGAAGGTGGGAATCGGCAGGATTTGCATGAAGGCAAAGAAGATATCGAAAGCCTTGAGAGTCGATAAGATGGCACTTGAGGAAGATATTGTAAAAATGGCCGCATATACTGAACGGTCGTACAAAAAGTTATTACATGCCTTAAAAAATAATTCTGAAAAAGAGGAAAGATACAATACGCTAACACACATGTTAGTGGCACACATGTTAATGGTCAGACGAAGACCTATTGACTTCAATCATGCAAAATTGATACATCTACAACTTATTGACAAACAAGACGACCTGATTGACATGGCTAGGGAAAAAGAACTCATTATACTTGCCTGAGCGGCCATATTGATGACGTCACTGCCCGTGACGTAAATATTTTTAAGCTTGCCTCCCGGCTGATTTTCACTCTTTTATATGTTTTTAGTCAATTCCCAAAGTATGATGCTGGTTTCAGGAAGTGAAAGATTTGATTAAACCTTTCAAATAAGATGTCTCACGTCCAAATCGGTTGAATGGTTTCCGAGATAAGTGACATTGTTACAGTTAGCTGAGCGGCCACATTGATGACGTCACTACCCGTGACGTAAACATTTTTAAGCTTGCCTCCCGGCTGATTTTCACTCTTTAACATATATTTAGTCAATTCCCAAAGTATGGTGCTGGTTTCAGGAAGTGAAAGATTTCTCGGTATTATGTTGTTTCTTCTACCACAGAGAACATAAAGACAGAGGTCTGACGCCGTAATGTGAATGGGTACGCGAGTTCGTCGCAGTTCGTACGCCAGGCGCTTCGTAGCGCTAGTGTCGCTTGGCGTACTCATCCGGTTCCGCTCCCCCACCCAACCCCACCTCACCGCGCCAATTTTGAATGCGAATGCGTCGCACTGCTTCTGGCCGCTCCGCTCGCTGCGTACGCCCGGCGCACCGCACTGCTACAACGATACAATGTAGGAGCAGTAGCATTAGCCCGTCCGACTCCTTGACTACTTGATATACTTGCGTCGAATTTTTTTAAATGGGCGAGTGATGAATGGCCATTATACGAACACAAGGCTCCCTTTCCTTTTATATATACAGTACTTTTGATGGCGTACTATACCGGTAATAATATAGGCATGTGAATTCGTAACCTGATATAACAGTAAGGTGTTGTAGGGTTAGGCTAAAACAACAAGTACATTAAAGCTTTTTTAAAACATATTTTTATTCAAGATTTATATAAATTTTTAATAATTTCGTCAATTTTTTTGGTCATGCAGACAAATTTGTACAGGCTAAAAAGCGTAAAAGTACCATCGTTCTATAGGGTGCACAGTTGATGAATTTTAAACTTTTATTTTTTTTAACAGCCTGAGCAATCCTTCTCAAATGTTTAAGAAATAAGAACAGAAAAGTCATGGAACTAACGATTATTATAAAAAGTGGACCAGAATATCATTTAGTAATTGGCAAAATATGTAGCCTCTCACTCTCGGATGGATAAATATTTTATGGTCGTGAATCAACTGGTCGTTTGAATACTTGCGGATTGGTTTTATTTTACACTCACCGACAAATTATAAGTGTGCTGGGAAAAAACAGTAAAACATTTAATGATTTTTAAATATTTTAGTGACAGAAATAAATGATTAAAAGTAGCAAATTATTTGAGTATATTTGATTCCTTAAGCGAATCGGTCCTCACAAAATATCTTGAGCAAGGAAAGATATAGAATAGCGAATTAATTTTAAAACTTAAGGTTCAAGGACGGCAGGAAACATATCAGAGTTACCACAGTGCCTAAACGCAACTATGAGTGACACTACAGAAACCATACTTCAAAGATGATGAGAAAAGGAAGGTCCACGCCCTTTTTGATGTGCCACACCTCCTTAAATCAGTAAGAAATAATCTATTTACAAAAGATTTTTGATGTGGAGGTAAAGTAGTATCTTTTGATGATATCAGAAAACTATATGAAATAGACACAAGCAGTTCTTCGACTCGAGCATTTCCAAAACTAGAGCCAGCACATCTAAACCCGAACAACTTCCAGAAGATGAATGTTGCCTTAGCAGCTCAAACAATGAGCCACAGTGTTGCTGCAGCAATCAGAACTGGTGTTGCGACCGGTCAGATTATCAGTGAAACCGCGTTGAACACGGCTGAATTCATCGATAATATCAACTCGTTGTTTGACGCACTTAACAGTAGAAGTAAGCAAGTGCAAATCCGGACAAGTGTGCATTGACGAGAAAACACCCACACGTAATAAACAATTTACAAAAGTCTTCGACAAAGTTTGCTGACGTGGAGAAAATTAACGCTCGAGTCAAGCGACCTCCATGTTTTCACGGAGTAAGACTCACGATCGCCGCTGTCATTTCACTTATGGACGAAGAACAGGAAAAGTACATCATTGCAACTCGTCAAACAAGACCCCATTGAAAACCTGTTCTCAAGCAGAAGGCAAAGGGGTGGGTGGAATAAAAATCCCACTGTCAGAATATTTCGTAGTGCCCTTAAGTTGTATTGTCTGAAATATATGATAGAACCACCAAAACTTCATCGTATGATGCGGATTACGACACCATACTAGACATACAACCGAAGGATACGGTCACCGATAGTCCACAACTATGGTGGACACTAGGACACTACCAACAGTAGTGATGAAGATTTCGAGGAAGAAGTTGGCTCAATTGAGGAAAGCGAAACGGTGACTCCTGAGACAGCTAGTTTGGAGCTGTGTTCACAGGCTTATTATGCCGGATATCTAGCGCACCGGACATTCAGAAAGTTCTCTTGTGAGAAATGCCGTGAACGCCACTGCGAAACATCATCGGACCTAAATGATCCATCACAGCTGCTAATACTAAACAAAACATTTTCTAATGTCAAGATTTCAACAGGGGCAGGACTCAAGGCACCAACTCCAGCTTTTTTGGAATTCGTAAAAGTATTGATGCGGATCTATGCCAAAGTCATAAAGAAAATATGGCACAAAATAACGTTTTGTCGACTCTTTTGCGATTAACCAAGAAAAGAGTAAAGAAAATTGGGCTCAACTACACGGTTCACAGTGGTTGTGAAGATCATGAGAACTTCATTCAAGAAACTCTATTCCGCGTGCTATTAAACAAACAATGCTAGTGGATCAGCGCCTCCCACAAGACCACTTCACTTAGTAAAATCAAAATACTGCAAAACGTGTAATTGAACTTTTTTTCGACACCTCAACGTGGGCAACCATTGGACGACTATGTAAATAACAATTCAAGTTTTTTGGCCATATTTCTGGATGGCCAAAATACCAATGTACTATTATTTATAGATTTAATGTGCAATTACTGTCTAAAGGATATGTATATAGTATGTGTATATAGTGTATTTAATTTTGCAGATTAATATACGTAGGTTAAGTAATAGTTTTTAACAACATGTTACAGCCTCAAAACGATTTCGAGCTTCCTCTCAATTCTAACAATGTAAATATTTTTGTAATGATTTCGTTTATTACCATGGTTATATTATTAACTAATGTAAAGCTTTCTTTAGTAGTTTCCATCATTAGGAGCGAGTGTGGCTCTTTTTGGTTCACAATCGTGTTTTACAAGCGAAGGATAACCGACCTTAGAATGACGATTAATTATAATCGGCATAATTAATAATAATAAAATACCCGATATTTTTTCAGTAGGCCTAATGTTTTGCCCTTGCCCTTAGGCTTAAAAACAGTTTTACAATGGGGCTTGGTTCAAACAAGTTGCAATTATAAATAGGCCTACCAAACCTTTTGTTGGTCCATGAGTGAAATAACAGCGGCGATGTGAGTGTTTTTTGTATTAAATTGTGTTTTGTCCTTAAGTTTGCAAACAGTTTTTAATGGGTTCTTGTTTCAAGCGAATTGCAATTATATACTTTTCCTTTTTTGGTCCATGAGCGAAATAACAGCGGCGATGTGAGTGTTTTTTGTATTAAATTGTGTTTTGTCCTTAAGTTTGCAAACAGTTTTTTAATGGGTTCTTGTTTCAAGCGAATTGTAATTATATACTTTTCCTTTTTTGGGGTATGAGTGAAATAACAGCGGCGATGTGAGTGTTTTTTGTATTAAATTGTGTTTTGTCCTTAAGTTTGCAAACAGTTTTTTAATGGGTTCTTGTTTCAAGCGAATTGTAATTATATACTTTTCCTTTTTTGGTCTATGAGTGAAATAACAGCGGTGATGTGAGTGTTTTTTGTATTAAATTGTGTTTTGTCCTTAAGTTTGCAAACAGTTTTTAATGGGTTCTTGTTTCCAGCGAGTTGTAATAATATACTTTTCCTTTTCTTGGTCCATGCATGAGTGAAATAACTCACTTTCGCTTCTAGTGAAATAAATTATGGTACTGTACTATTGTATTAACACAATAATCTCACAATTGTATTATAATTTGTTAATTATAATTGCTATCATTAATCATTATTATTGTTATTATCATTGCTGATGTTACCTCCTGAAATGTGTTTCTAGCTGGAAATTATATATGTTTTTCTATACTGTAATGACACAGTAGGCCACTATAAATCGTATGTCTCATTCAGAAAAACATTGTATAGTACATCCTTGAAATGATTTTTCCTTTTTCATATCTATTAACATATAACATCCAGTTCAATAGTTTTAGTACCAGGAGGATTTATTTGGTTTTACATTTGATGCATCGTCTTTCTCTATGCATTAATTTTCCAACGTATCTATATATATTTTACCTCTTTGAGATGATAAGAAACCCCAGGTGACTGGAGAGCACATTACTTTCCTTTATGTTTACGTTTTGTCTTTGTTATTTTCATTTCCAACGTAGTAACCTATAAAGCCCTATGCTAATTTTTTTCGACTTTCAAATTTATTTTCTTACATGACTTGATTTTTGTTGGCAATTTTAACTACTCAGAACGTGTATTTGAGCCAGAAAATATCTATTTCCAAAATTTGAAGGAAATCTTTGGAGCTGTTTTCGAGATCATTGTGCAAGCAAGCAAGCAAGCACACAAGCAAATATTACTCGTTTGAGAGTATAGGTTATAGGATTGATAAAAAGCTTATTTGCATAAAATTTTATTTCTCTTTCTTGAACAATGATTAATTTCCATTCGTTCCGTGTGCAAATTATGTATTATCTCATGAAATGTTTAGAAAAAGTTTCTTGTAAATTATTATAAAACATTATCCTTCAAAAGTAAATTATTCTCATGTATAAAATACATTGAGCTACTATTTATCAGTGGGTTATTGCAATGTTAATATGTAAATATTTCAATGATTTAATATACTATTTTTTCCAGGGAAATGCGTTATTGATTTATATAACCTTTTAACGCACATAAAATTCTCTTAATTAATGTCCATTGTGTATAATTTTGAATATAATTTAACATCTGTCTCTGTAACGGCTCTGGACAGGTAAACTCTTAGCCATGTTAGAGGTACTTAATAATTCATCGGCCTCATACAGGGAAAATTGAGAGGTTGCGAATTGAAACAGCGGTACATGACAGCAGAGCGGACCAGGAGACAGGCCCGGTGGCCGGACGGTACGTCACAGGGGAGACTTTCTGGAGCCACTATGACGTCACCAGCAATGGCGTCACGACCTACGAACTTGAAGTCGTCTCTCGTCGTGTAAGTTCGGGTGTTCGGGAACAACTCTCGGGTTGTGGGTGTAAACAAAACAGCTCGAATCTTTTCCTTCCAGAAGTTATATTGTACTCGTTTTTGGTCTATAAATTCGTCAAGAGTCAATAGTGCAAAGACAATGGAATATTAAATATTACTATTAGATGTTCGAGGTTGAGTTTGAACCTTGGAAATAGCTGAAGAGATTAAGTATTCGCTGGAAGATTTTTGGAAAAGGTAAGGCTCAAAATAGATTTTACTGAAACATTGACAAACTGAGTTATGGTTGTTAGGTCTACATCTTTTCTACTTCCACTTATGTAGGAAGGGGTGTAAGATATCTAGTTTTTCTTAATGTAGTCTAGGCCTATAAGGTAGGAGTTAGACAGAGTTAGGCCTAAAGCAAAAAAACAGAACGTTATTTAACAAGGCTATTGCTGACTAGTTCGGGTATATTTATTTATATATTTCATTGGAATAGGTTGGATTAAGAATTTGTTATGTTAGTCTAGGTTTGGTTAGGCTATGGTATGCTGTGGCGACGCGTGACATTTTTGAGTGGTCATCGCTGATAGTGTAGAAGTACACGGGACTGCGCCGGCGCCGCGCGGCGGAACGGCTATATTGCTATTTATAGAATAGTCGCGACAGACCTGCGCTTGACCGGCCCGGACATCCTCCCCCAGCGTCATTCATAGACCCCACGATCATAGATAAAAACATCCATGACTCTACTGAAAAGGCGAATGGAATGATACTGATACTTAAAAGCTCTCGGATGAAAGTTTAACATTGAAAAATGCAGCTAGCTATTTTATCAAGCAGTTTATGATTTCATTTTTATAATTTTTTAATCAGTTTAGTTTTATTTTGATAATTGTTTCAGTTGAAAAATTACATCACCTTCTCCTTCAGTCATTGTTGTGCTCATCGATTAATAATAAAACATGTTAAAATTTTAATTAAACCACTGCAACTTCACTCATTGAAACTACACAAACTCAAGCACAGCGCGCGGCGCGAGAACTGCGCATGCGCGAGTAGTGGAGCAGGTCTCTCTGCACTGTGAAGTGAACTATTTTAGGTTTCTTTGCGCATGCGCGAGTACCGGAGCAGGTCTCTCTGCACCGTGAAGTAGCACTGACAGAAGTCGAGAGTGTTGCTCGTTACGTGGCGATGGCGAAGGCTCCCGAGTACAGCCGAAGGGAGCCGGACACCAACCGATTCTCCAGCGACAGAGAATCGCTTGGCCGCCTGTACAACAGCGGTGTGAGTGGTGGGGATGGAGGCGGGGAGGTGGGCGCTCCACTCGATTGGATTCTCCAAACTCGGAGAATCGGTTCGGATTTAGTCAATAGAGAACTACGGACGCGGCGCATCTGGCGCCCAAAGCAAAACGCCGTGCATAAAAATAGCCTGATACTCCAAAAATTTATGATTTTCTTTTGAAAATAATAGACATTTAGGCTTCTAACATTATGTTATTTGTAGTTTTATCTAAAATATTTACTTTTAAAATTGAGTTAGTCATCGGCGAATCTGTAGACCGCACGCCTCGCCACTGGTATGGTAGCCTATGTTATGTTATATTATAGGTATTGTGGGTACGAGTTTCTTATCTGATCTTGTGTCTTTGAAGGCTTAGATTGTTTTTAAGTTTGTGTTTTGCCTAGGTTTCTGAACTTCTCAGTATGATTTAACATGGGCGAAGATGAGTTTCATTTTCGGTACTCTCGTAGGTAATGCGATAACCTATAGTATTCAACTCAACCGATGTACTGTTTCAATAACTGTAAGTATTAAAGAAACATCGATAACAAACAATAAAGTTTCTTTGTTTGAAATTCATTGTTTGTGATGCCTATTTTATATGTTGATTTGGATTTTTGCGGATATTTCCCATCACTGATTAGTAAAAAACAAGTTTCACGACGTTTCGGGATCTGGAATCTGATGTTTTACCATTTTGTTCTGAACAAAACCTTGAACATTAATTAAGTTTATCGGTTCAGAAGCATTGTCAATTATACTATTTGATTCTCTTACGGACAAAAAGTTAAAACATACACCAAATGTAAATATAGTGAAAATAAAAATAAATTATCCCAGTCAGCACACATTGTAAAAATAACGTTATTTTCACGTGAAAAAAGTAAAAAAAACGTAAAAGTAAAAAGCAAAACATATTTTTCACGTGAAAATGATGAAAAAATGTAAAGTGAAAAATGTAGTGAAATTAAAAACGTTATTTTCACGTGAAAAATATGAATCAAAAGTATATATAAAATCAAATTAAATAACAAATATAACGTTTTATTTTTCATATTTTTTTATTTTGTTGTTTATTCATTTCGATCTTTATACGTTTTGATTAACAAGTCTTGTGCGCTTATAAAAAACTATCATCCTCGTTGTAAAATACACAAATTCTACAGTAATCGTTTATTTAGTCCAAACTAAAATTCAAAAATATAAAAAATAATTTTTAAAAATTTAACAGATTTATAAATAATTATGTTATGAATTATTTATATAAAATTATTATACTATTTGTTAAATTGTTATTCGTTATACTTAATGTTTTAAAATAGTTTACTATTTAAAAAAATGCCTGACACAATATAAGCTATTTATTTCAAATTAATAAAATCACCCTGCCAAAATAATATGGGCCATAAATCATGAATTGTGTAAAGACAAAACCTCCCTTCAGACGACGCCGCGACGTATAACCGGTGCGGTGCGGTGGACTGAACTGGAGCCTGAGTGTGGAGTGAGACGCCGTTGGCCTTAGTTTCAGTTAAAGTCAAAACGGCTTTTAAGGTTTTAAATTGGAAGTTTAGACATAATTGCGGTCTTCAAGTAACTACGAAACGATGAGTTAACCCAACTACGGGCTTTGATCGTTCTTGGTAAGTTTATACTTTGGATATTTATTTAGTCATGTATTGTGAAATCAAGATAACCTACTAACCTCAACTTTCAGAATTCCATTATAGTTGTTCTGATTAGTTGATACAAATTTGGTAATTGCATATCATAACAACTCTCCTAGCCTTTTCCAAAACACTCCCATGTGATAATTCAGTACGAGTTTCATATCTAATTTCTAGGTTTATGTTTATTGTCGATTGTTTACCTTTAATGCTTATAGGTTTGATAACTGAACTTCTCAATAGGATTTAACATGGGCAAAGATCAATTTTGTTTTGGGTACTCAGTTCAGATTTTGGTTATCCGATATTAACTATCAACCTATCGTGTTTAACTCAACTAACTGATGTACTGTTTTAACAAACAACCGTCAGTGGGCAAGTGAAGAAACTTCGATAACAAATACCGAAACGATTGTCAATTATATCTAGGCCTATATCATTCGATTCTCTCACAAACAACAAACCATACCAAACGTAAATATAATAAAACTAAAATTATATTAAACATAAGTTACAGTACGCCTAATATAAAAAATAAATTAAAACATTACTATAATTAACTAACTAAACACAACTTACTACCTTATTTCTTATCATCTGCCATCTTGTACTAAAATACTATTGATAAACATTTTCGTAAAGTAACAAATCAATCGATATCAAAGACAATGGAATCGGATGTTAAGTTCTGTCCAGCAGGCAGTACATCAAACTTCGACTATTGGCAGATTGTTCGATATTGTTTCTTAGTAAATCAGATGTTGAATCGTCTGCTATAGGAACAAACGGCAGAAGATCAGGTAGGCTATGAAACTCGTACCCCCTAACTCCTCAGCCTCAGCCTTATTACTAAATTTTGAACTTCTTGTTGGATACAGTTTGGGCGTTTTATCTTGAGCTATGGGAACCGTTTAGGCCTACACCTGAAGCGGTTGGAGTGGAGTGAATATGTTCAGAACACAGAATATAAATATGTGAATATGTGTCAGGTTAACTTTAGCTGATACCTAAAGTTAACCTGACATGTTAACATTTTTTAATAGCTGTCTATATACGTATTTACTGTAATTTGTATTTAATCACATTTAATATTTGTTGAGATTAATTTTTTCACCATTTATTGCCCCAGATCATTAAGAATAAATAAATAATGTTTGACAGCTTCGGCAACGGAATAGGCCAAAACTCAAGATGAAACGCACCAACTGTATAACCTCTGATTATATTTCGTTCTGCTAAAGCAAATTACCTATTTTACTTCTTAGCCTAATGTTTATTTTTGCCCGTCACTAGCACTTATCAAAGGCCTAACTTAAATATACTCTGATTGAGTAGGCCCATCAGGTGAGACCTTATCAGACTCCACCTTAATACTTTTGATTACATTATTTTGTTTATTTAGGTTAGATATTGATGTTTTTTGAAGTGTTTTGATTTGTTCTCGATGAAATCGAATAATCTTAATTTCGGTTACAGAGGTATAAATGTTTCAGATTTATAGCCTATTTCCAAATTTAAACCGCTTACAAAACTTCACCCGCCTATTTGGAAACGTTGGTAATGAGTACCTTAGCCAACTTAACTTTTTAAATATTGAAGTAGCCTTCAAGCAATTTACATTTGTTTATCTGCAATTTAATGATGTTTGTTTATTTGTAATTTTATGTTTTTTTTGTGTTTCTTTTAGGAAGGAGCTTGCTGTTACATTTTTAACACCAAGAAAAGATTACAAGTTTCTAGGCTTTTTGGAGAAATTGTGAGAATCGATTCAGTCTATGGATTGGCTTCAAAACACAACTTAAGGAGAAAAAATTCAGGTAGGTTTTTAGTATTGCTTTCTGTGGGTGTCTTATGATTCCTTTTTGTCTTATATTTCTTATGATGTTTTATGATCAGCGCACGGAAAACTCCATAACATTCTTCAGATTCCTTATTGGCTAGTAATTTTTTAATCGATATTACACTAAAGATTATTTTCATTTGGATGTTTCGTCAATCTGCGGAAATTCTCATGTGGTGTGAAAGGAATTAAAAAAAAACTATGGTATAATGATACAAAGCTTTGTTTTCTCTTGGACGATATGATGTTCCGAGGTTGACAAATAATGTTAGGTAGCAAATATTCTTGGTATTTAGACATTTTTGCTAATTTTTAACTAATTTGCATTTAATCTAGGTAAGCAAGCATGTATTGTAACTACAAGTTTTCTTCCTGCAGTGAAAAACTATAAATGTGAATTGTATATAAATAGGCCACGATAATTTGCAAACCCAGTGTTAACTAACACAGGTAACCTGCCAAGAAGTCTACTTACTAAAACAGCAATTCAAAATAAATTTAGGTGAAACTTTAAGTTCCTTATAGCATTACCGTATATTTGGCTGCAATAAAACAGTTTTAACTGTTTTAACGTATTTATGACCTCAGAAAGCATTTTTCATCACTCTGTATACAAAAATTGTCCGTTACCGTGCAGCTGAAATCTACGAATACCCTCGATTTCCTTATATCAAAACAAATAATGATCAGCGGATTTTTGTTACCCAAACTTTGCATTTCCGTACCCAAACAAAATTTTGCCGTACCCAAACAAACGAAGTTCCGGTTTTGACAGTTCAACCAGCTGACTCTAAACTAAAATAGACAGTTCAGCCCTATTGTGTTTGCTTATAGAGAAATGACTAAATTATGAAATGTTGGATGATTTTTTATAAGTTTGGTTACTTATTTGCATCATAATGAAATCTATTGTTCACAACTCATCACCAAAGTCCCATTTCGGGGCAAGATAGTGTTTTACATGCGAGATGACAACCCGAGCATGTAAAACACTATCTTGCCCCAAAATGGGCTACTTTCAAGACTAATAGTGAAATATACTATTATTCCTCTATTTCCTGCCATTATTCCCCATAAAACAGTAATTATCAATTCACTGACCCAGTAACCTCCTGTCTGCTATACCAAGTTTGCATGGCTTTTCTTGATAGGCCAAAGTAAAAATCTTTTTACAGTGTAGTCTTCCAGTAAATTTTGATTATGATATTTTTTTGTTTTATACTATTAATTGGATCTGTTTTGATTTACAGAAAACAAGATTTTGTGGAAGATGGGGTTGAAAATGGAACATGAGGAAGCGTACAAACTAATGTTGTGTTGGCCTATTAAGGTTTAATTTTAAAAAACTTAGCCTATACTGTATTAAGTATGTGTTAATTTTTTAGGACTTTTCATGTCAATACATAAATTTATTCAATCATCGTTCTATTTATTTCACAAGGCCTTAATTTGTCAAGAATAAGTTAAAATAACTGCTCACTTTGAAATTATATATATTGCAGACAGATTCACTGATAAGGGATATTATGGTTTGAAATTATGTACATATTTCAGACAGATTCACTGATAAGGGATATTATGGTTATTACATAAAGTAGAACAAAATTCCCTTTTTCGTGGTTTTATCGTGCTTAGCATGAAATTAAACCATGATTAAAGGGTATTTTGTTCTACTTTTTGAAATGATACATAATAATATAATAACGATAATAATTGATAATATTTACACAATCTCAATGTTCTCTTTAAAACAACAGTGTTTGGTGTAATACTTTTTCAGTATTATTCCTTGGTTATAAGGCCTAGTAGTAATTTGTAAATTTAACGACATTTTTATTGTTAAATATCACAGAATTCAAACATGTTGACTTTTAAAGTTTTTTTTAATGAGTTTGAATAAAAATATGCTATTCATGCTAACAACTTTTTCGAAGTAGTTATTTGGACAAAAAATTAACAACAGTGTTTTTTTTAAGTAAAAAGTGTTTAAGATGGTGAGGGTATAAGGTGAATAAACGTAATTTTAACCGAAAAATTTCAAATATGTGATAAATATAACGAAATTAAAACGTAATTTTTACTTAAAAATGTACACTATGTGAAAATAAAACAAAATTAAAATGAATGTTTACGTGAAAATGTAAAAATGATTAAATAAAGTGAAATAGAACGTGATTTTTGCGTGAAAAATGTAAAATATATACAAATAACGTGAAATAAAAACGTAATTTTCACGTAATTTTTTCACGTGAAAAACACGGCCAAAGTTGTGACATTTTCACTGTATTTTCACGCGAGAAAAACGTGATATTTACTTTTTTCACGTGAAAATCACGTTAAAAATGTTCAAAGAAAACATATTTTCACGTGATGTTTTCATTGTTGTGCTATCTGGGATGATAAACCTAAAGCTGGCCAAAAACTAAATAAAAACGTTACTATATCTAACTAACCAAACAACTTACTGTACCGTACCTTATTCCCATCATTCGCCATCTTGTACTAAAATACTATAGATAAATATATTTTCATAGAATAACAAAAAAATCAATAGGGCCTATAAATGGAATCGGATGTCAATTTTTGTGCGGCAAACAATAACTTAGGCCTACATCGAACTACGACTATCGGTAGACCATTCGATTTTGTTTTCTTAGAAATCAGATGTTGAATCATCTGCCATTGGAATGAACGACAGAAGTTCAGATATGAAATTCGTATCGGTATTGTGTTGGACTGGGCTAGTTCATAGCCATTAATTTAGCTAGGGATTAGTTCATAGGGTCGTAAATGACTATCAGAACATAACCAAACATCATCTAACTATTTCAAACCTGTTTGGGGTTGACCGGGGAAATGCCGACACCTTAAGACAATTATACATTTTTCTAGTATAGTTACATATTTTAAGCGTTGGATTCCACTTAAGGTGGTATTTTCCCCATCTGAATGATTACTAAGTTGGTACGGTAATACAGTATAGTTTAGTAGTGTAAATAAATAAATTCTTAACTCTTTCAAGGTGTGTCGGCATTTCCCCGGTGACCTGGGCTATACTGACGATGTGGGGTAATGCCGACATAGGTGAGAAGTGACAAAAAATGTTCAAAAACCTGTACTTTATTGTTTTTATATAAGAGTAAATATAAGTAATAATACGCTTAAAAAGTAAATGTAGGCTATTATAAAAAGGTACCTTCCATCACTAAATTAAGATAATAAAGAGTAATTCCAGGCATTCACACTTCATCTGCAACACTGTTTACCAATCTCTGTCATGGACTAGGCCTAACTCATATTACTCTTTTTAAGGGTTCTTCATCCCTTTAACCCCTGTCTGTTGGCCATTTTCCAGATCTCACATCAGAAAGATGATAAAAATAAATGTTAAGACTCTACAAACCCCATAGCGATATTATTTTAATCGAATAGGCATCATGAACACCTATCGGTCATGCCCCTTTTTATGTGTCGACCCCAGAGAGACAAGACTGCGGATTTTTTACCCCAGGTCATATTGTTACTATTAATATTAAAAAGAACTATACCAAAATGTTTGCCTTTAAGTACACTCTCAAGCTAAGTCTTATTTCCGTAGGTCCAATGGTATAGGACGTATATTAGTTAGTTTAGGAAACCGATTTTAGATAATAAAGTAAACAATTATTTTTTAAATCGTCACAAATTAACCACTTAGTCTGCTGACAAAAACTCTTTTGACTGTTAATTTTTGTGTCTCCCGCAAGGTAGCAGCACTATCCATATTACGACCGCAGCTTAAGGTGTTGGAATTGCTCAAGGTGTCGGTATTTCTCCGGTCTAACCAAACCTAACCAAACCTATCATAACTTTACATTATCCATTACATTTTAACCCAATATGTTCTGACTCTACAAAACTATCTCAGCCTTACCTTAACTACCAAATTTTGATAAAAAATACCTAACCCAACCCTAAATAGACTATTATTGAGGATTTTTCCTGATTTCCGATGCTTTTCCTGTAATAACGTTTACCGTCAGATCTAAGGCTGATTCGAATCATTCAAATTACTCATTTTGTAATCAACCTTGGAATCCCAAATTATCTTGCGGGAAATTTTTGAATTCTTAAGTGAGAGAGGCGAAAGGAACACCCGCTCTGGTCTGTCAACGCTATGTATTCCCTGTCAATAAATCTTTCACTTTAAAATCCTGCTGCCTCTGGAACTCACTGCTCCATGAAATAAAATCCATTAAAAATCTTGTACGGCTGACGGTGGCGCTGAAGAAACATTACCTGAAGCAGGTGACCGTGGCGTGGCGGGATGGCGTGCATTAGGCCTAGCTGTGGCAGTGATAGAATGTGCGAGAGCGTGCGGATGTTAGGTCATTATCAATATTGACTCAGTCGGGTTTTGTCCTTAGTTTCCTCGCGAGTTTATAAATTAATGTACTTAATGTTTCTGTGTGCGTGTCTCCATCCGTGTAAAAACTGTTTTTAAAAACTGACGACAACGGCGAGTGTTCCATGATTACTTCTGTTTGACAAAGAATTTGAAAACGGGTCTTTTAGACCCGAAACTAGTTATCCTGTATAAAAAAACTTTGGATTCACGACGAAGAAGGTTTGTAGCCTATTGATTAATTTGTTAATCATTTATCTTGAAAATTGGTTTAGAAGTCACTGAAAGCTCATCATTATAACTGTGAATTAATACATAACTTTTTCTTTTTTTGCAGGACCTGAATGTTGTCGAATTTTTTGACAGACAAATTACAGATGTGTTCCTGTACTTGCTATTAGCCCATGATGGATGCCAACGAAAGTACTAGTAAAAGTCAAAATGACAGAACGTTTAAGTGTGGTTTTTGTTGTAAACCATTTACCCCCAAAAAATTGTACTCGGCATGAAAAGTCTTGCAAATTAAATATAAATAGAACCGAAAATAAAGTTTCATGCCCCATTTGCCATGTCACATATAGTAGGAAGGACCTTCAAAAAAATGAAAACCCCTTGTCTGATGCCTTGCTGCACTCAAGAATTTTTCCACAAAACAAGAGTAATTGAACATATGAGAATATGTCATGGTGATATAGTTGAAGTGAAACCCCCAGTTGAATTGGAGTTTTTCTGCGAAGAAGATTTTTTCAAGTGGAAAGAACAAGAAGAAGAAAGAACATATTCTTTTTTAGCCAAAAGAAAGGTCAATCTGCTTCAAAAAAAACATTCTACTGTCACCATGATGGGTCAGGTAAAGTCCACCAACCAAGGAAAACAAGTCGGTGCAATACAAAAGGAAGGATGAAAATTGGACACTTTTGCATTGCTTTCATGAAAGTCTGCGTGGTTCAGCCAAAAAACCTAGTACAAGTAACGTACAACCCACCCACAGCCACATATGCAGTCCCCAGGATTATCTACACCATCCCTTGCAACAAGATTTAAGCAAATTCATTGATCAGCAACTAGGAGAAGAAGTTTCCCCTTCAAAGACTTTTACGAAAGCTAAAAACATCAATACTGAGAAGCATCTAGATGTTCAAACACAAAAAATTAATGTCTTAACCAAAGAAAGAATAAGGGAGAGAGCAAGAAGGCAACAGGTGGCACAAAGACTCCATGAAGATGACGCAAAATCTGTCTTCCTAATGGCTAATGCCATGGTTAAAAAAGACAACTCAGTAATTCTGTACAAACCTCATAGAGAAGATGTAGTGTACGGTCCAGATGAAGTAACCTCCCTTACTCAAAGGAAATATTTATGTTTGGATTTCAAACTTCAAGAAAATTACAACTAATGAAAGAACACTGTAACAAAATTTTGATTGTAGATGAAACCCATGGTACAAACCAGGACAGGTACAAGTTGCTTACCTGCATGATAGTCGATAACAACAGGAGAGGCTGGCCAGTAGCCCACCTGATTACCAATAAATCAGATGTTGCCACGCTGAAATTCTTTTTTAAAGGCTTAAAAGAAAGAATTGGTGACCCAAGTTGCATCAACTGTGTAATTACGGATGATGATAGTGCCATTATCAATGGATTTGAAGCAGGCTTTTCAACCTCTGTACGCCACTTACTGTGCCGATTGCATGTCATCAAAAACATGAGGGAAAATTTACCCCAATAGCAAAAACCGTTGGCAAATCGTTGGCCCAACGTTACCATCCACGGTTGGCCAACGGTATGGATTGGCACTCTGTCTTACGGTTGACCAACACTCCAGTTTATCGTTGGGCCAACGGTATATCTTACGGTTGGCCAACCCACAATTTGCCAACCATTTGCCAACTGACATTTTTTGCAAAAAAACCGTCAAAATTATTAAAAAATTTTAATAAAAATAATAAATAAACAAATAAAAGTTGTTTTATCAGGTTTTCATGAACAAAAATTATCACGCATCTATCAAGGATTGAACCTGGGACCCTCGCCATACTAACCACACGTTTTAACCCACACGGCCAAGTTGCTTCTTGAAAGAGAATGTGTAGCTTAGGGTGTAATTGATCAGGAGCGCTTTTTACCTTTGTATTTATAGTTTCAAAACTTTGAATTTGCAGCACTCTGGATATTTTATAATGGGCGGCATTTAGTAATTAAATAATTGCTGTTGTATCTAAAATAACTTTGATCTTTTATGTAACACTTAAATATTAAAAAGGCCCAATTATGTCCTTTTCTGATGGACGATCATAAAACACTGTTGGCCGAACGTTGGAAAATCGTTAACATTTTCTCTAATTGGAAAACACGACGGATATTTAAAAATGCTGTATAGTTAATATATTCAACACTTAAATACCCAACGATCTTACTTTGTTGGGCTGACGACCATAAAACACCGTTGGCCCAACGTTGGCAAATTGTTAAAATTTTCACCAACAGACCGGAAAACGATTTGGATATTTTAAATTATCATTGTTACATTTAACATTTAAATAAAACAAAGGCCCAACAATGTCGTAGTTTTGTTGGGCCGACGGGCCGACGACCATAAAAACACCGTTCGCCCAATGTTGGCCCAATGTTAGCATATCGTTGACACGTTTACCAATCGGAAAACATGTTGGATATTTTAATATTACTATATAGTTGTTATATTTAATACTTATAAATACAACAAACTTAAAAACCGTTGGCCCAACGTTGGCAAATCGTTAAAATTGTCACACACCATTCCCCAACCATGCCGACCATTCCCCAACGTTGGGCCAACGGTGTGTGCTATTGGGGTACGGTCTAAAGTGTACAAAGAGCTGTTGGAGGACATCTTCAATGAATTGAGAATGTTAACGAACACAAATGACCAAGGGCTGTTTGAAGATTTGTGTGAGGGCTTCATAAAAAATATGAAAAAGAAGAGAAAGCTGAAGTCAAAAAAAGAATAAAAGAAAGAAAAAAGCTTGGCCTAGTCAAATAACTTGGACTAGGCCAAGTTATTTGACTCGGACTAAATAGTAATTTTAAAGGTAATTAAAAACCATATCCACTAAAATAGTCTTCCTATCTGATTATTGCAATGTTACTAATCTCCATGGTTCAAATTCTTCAACATATCACTACACATTGCAATTAAGATTTGTACGATTTCAACTTCAACGGTGCTGATTTATTAATGGCAATATTAAAAAAAAATACTCAAAACATTGAAGACGAGCCTCGCGGTTGACCCAAGAACATCAACAAAGCTAAACGTAAATAATCCAATAAGCTAACCAGTCATATAAAAATTTCTATTTATTTCTACCAAAGTATCTAATGTGCGCATCTTGATCTTTAATAGTTTGGCAAAATCAATGCAGAGAGTGACCTGCTCTGCTCGGTATTAAATTTCGCCCACCGGTCAACCGACAGGTGAACTATCGATATCGATCGAGTCCATTCGATAGTGTCGTAGTAGCAATCATGACGGCATCAATCCGCTAGCGGCGGGTGAAATTTTGCTCTCCGTGTTCATGACGTCATAGTGGCTCCTGAAAAGTCTCCCCTGTGCCGCACCGGGTGGCCGGAGGAGCGCGGCGGACGTAGGCACACGCACGCGCTGAAGGGGTAGGAGGGGCGGGAGGAGTGGGATGGGCTCGGTCGGTACGCAGAAGCTGCCTGCAGCGGCACACGCTTACTCTAGTAGCGCTGCGAGGAACTATACCGGCCATACCCCGCCGGCTTATTCCGTTAGATATATGTCTTTACGTTCTCTGTGGTTCTACGCACTATACAAACAAGCTCCGGTCACAAAGAAGCTAGATTGCTCTGGTAAATTCATATAACAAGAGTTGTTAAAGTATTTGAGCACAAGGTAATTTAACAAGTAGTACTCAGGACTAACCTTTATTGTTCAAAGCATTGTTTGTATGGTTTATTTTACCTCAATTTTAGTTTAATCACAAAAATCAATAAGCTGTAGTAATACGTAGTGATATCACTATACATCAAAAAGCTTAGTCCTATTGATTTGGCTGTTCCCCCCAGAGGGATATGCCTACAGCCCTTATTGATTTGGTGCTGTGGGCATATCCCTGTCTCCGGAAGTAGCTTGACCGGGGTCGATCCCTGTCTCTGGAACTAGCTCCTTGGTGAAAGACTTGAAGGTTCTCCTGGGCCAATAGTTTGGGGCCAGCCTTTCGCAGCTCTCAGCTGGTTTTCCAGCTCACCTGCGGGGTTGTTCCCCTTGTTGCGGCTTGGGTTTTCCTGACGGTTCGGATCCAGGGTGTGAAACGGGGCCGGGTTTTGACTTTGTTCTCGACCACTGGTCCTACCCAGAGAGAGGGCAAAGGTCTGCTGGCGGTGAAAACGGGGAACAAAGCGGGGTTCACATCAGGTCTTTGAATGGTTCGCCGTCCATTGGAGGGGGCTATTTGGGTAGCAATTGCTGAGCGAGGGTGTCGGGTTTTAACCTAGAATCCCGGGTGGGACCCACTTCTAATCCCGCCTCCGTTGTGGGAAACCCATAGTGGAAGGCCGCGAGGCTGATGCATGGACAAACGAAGTACCACGGGTGCTGGTTTCAGGCCCCGCTAGCTCTGACTGGGGTCGACTCTCGGTCAGGCCTGGTGGACCAGCGTTTGGGATTGGTCTCGAGGTGGTATGTGGTTACGAAATGGGCAGGGCATGTCTCCCCGGGCTTATGGAGTCACCACCTTGAGTCCGGTGTGTCCTGTTCTGGCTCAAAAAGGCAGCTATGCTGTCAGAGGTAAAATAGGCCTCGTGCGAAGCTCACTTAGACCTCCACCGCGATGGTGTGGTAAGGGCGCTTGTCATCCGTGGCTTGTGTCCCCTTAAGCACTAGTTGGTGGTCATGAGTAGTCAGTTTGCCCGGGTTAGAGGTTCGGGGGCAACCCCTTCCTCGACGGACTCGGCTTTGCCGCTGACGAGCATGATGGTCTTAAGCCATCCCGACAGCCAGGGGCGATAGCCTCAAGCCTGGCTGGGGCCGGGTAAGGCCAAGCCAGCGACCAAGGAAAACTCTCAATGAAATGAAATTGATTTGGCTGTAGTGATTTGTATTGATCTCTAGTAAGTGATCTCTATTGGTCCAATTACGTAGTGATTGGGGTAATTAATTAATTGGAGGACCTTTTTTTTGTAATTAAGAATCATTTTAAACAGTAAACAATTGAACATATATTAACAGAAAAATTAAATTAATATTTGTACATTACCACATATCATTTTCAGGCATTATTTTTAAATGTTCACAAGTTCTCACAACTTTCTTTCTTGATTTATTTCACATTTCTTGCTGATTCCACTTTTAGTCTATTTAAAATAATTTAACAAAAGAACAAAATCTACATGATTACTTTATATGAAAACAGTGTTAATAATAGAAAAGTCTGGTAAATATAATTATAAATTTAAATTGAAACTTATGATCAAAAAATAGAAAAGGAATAGAAATTATTATATGGAAAGAAATTAGGTTAAAGAAATTAGGAAAGATTATGAATTGAAAAGAATTGAATATAACATAGTATATATATATATATATATATATATATATATATATATATATATAAATGAAAGTGGTGGGTGATAAAAAGTGATGGTGCCTTCTCTGTACGCAACAGTGATATCACTACGTATCACTACAATTTTTTCAATGACCATTTCTACTAGGGAGAGACGATCACTATTTCATCGCTCTTTTACATAAGAAATTAGCCGCACTGATCTGTGGTGATGTGAGAAGAAAACCCCTGGAGGTCACGATGCAGAAAATCAAACGGATGATGCACTTTGCGCATAAACAACAGGTCCTGCTTATTGCCGACCCCCAAGGACTGCAATGGAGAGATTGTGGGCGTTCGGCGCGCTGCTGTGGAAGATCATGTCCCTGAGCCAGCAGCCAACAATTGCCCCTCAGAATCTGTAACAAAATCTGAAATATATTGGACGATGCAGATAGTTCTCAACCACATAAACTTCAGGACGGCTACTAAACTCGCCGCTGGATTTAGCAAACAATTTCCTGATAGCAAAATTGCAAAAAAGATCCAACCGCAAAGGACCAACATAGGCTATTAGATTGTTTTCGGCCTAGCACCATACTTTCACAAACTACTCGAGTCAATACTGAAGGACATGTCGTGGATTGTCGTTTATTGAGGCGTTGAACAAAATATCCCAACATTGAACAAACAACAAATGGACAATTTTGTTAGGTTTTGTCACAAAACTAAAGTTAAAACCCACTATTTTTCATCAGTATTTTTAGGAAATTCTGGTTCCATCGACCTACCGGATGCGATTACCACAGGCGCCCGCTCGCAAAGTATTGAAAGCAGCCGAGCTAGACCAAACAGGGGCTTTTGGAGACGGTCACTATTTCATCGCTCTTTTACGTAAGAAATTAACCGCACTGATCAGTGAAGATGTGAGAAGAAAAACTTGGAGGTCAAGACGTAGAAAATGAAACTGATGATTCACTTTGCGCAGAAACAACAGAACCTGTTTATTAACGACCTCCAAGACCTGCAATGGAGAGGTTACCTCAAGGACATTGATAGCCGTATTGAATACTGGAACCAACTGAAAAATAGGGTGGGTTCAATGCTAAAACATTAAAAACTACATCAGCACACTGGAAAAGGTTCTCAAAGTGGCAACAGAGAGGCACTGAGCAAGACAGAGAGTGCCGATGTTGACAAAAAGTTTGTGGAATGCCTGAGTGCCGCAATGATCTCTCTGGAAATATACAAAAAGAACAACAGCCGGGACATATCTAAAGAGGACGTAAATAGAAAGTACAAGCGACAAAACTTTTTCTTCAAAGAAATGAATAGGGCGAAACATTTCTTGAAGACTGTTCAAGACATATCCAGATTTGCGGTGACAGAAAAAAAATCATAAACTATAGTTTCTTCAGGATGTTTTTAAACAGGATGGGGAACTATCTACTAAGACTGTCAAAATTGAAAAAAGCCTAGGAACGTTTAAGCAGACAAACAAAAGCACTATCAGAAAAGCCTGACTGCTAGTAACAAATAAGTTGTCTTCAGTAATGTTGGTGGGAAATGGACACAGGCCAGGTGTTGATGTTGGTATGACAATGGAGGAGTTTGACTCTGGGGTCGTCGACAAATATTAAGAATTCTTGACGATGGCGGTGAAGGATCACAAAACGAACACCAAAACACTTGCAGACATCGCCATTTCCCTAGATCAACTGGACTTATTCACTCGGTACAGAGAGTGCGGTGATCTCATGAACAAAAATTTAACAATAAATTCTTCGTGAACTCTGAGGGGAATGACCTGCGATAAAAAGACGTGCACTTCATTAACCAGAAGTTAAAAGAAGCCGGAAATGACAAAATGTAATTTACAAAACTCAGGATGTGTTATACGACATCAGCTTACGCCGCCAGCCGAGTCGATGTGAGGAAGAAAGTCGGCCGACAGTTGTGCCACAGCCAAGCGACAGCGGACAAGGTAATCATCGATAGAGGAATTGTTGTTTCTAGTAAAGGCATAGTGGAATTGCATACAGCAGGTGATGACGTTTGGTTTTTATGATTATGAATACCTGTACCTTTCTAAAATACTAATAAATACCTGTAAAGCTTTGGAAACTAATTTAATTTTAACACTTATTTGTTTTAATCTCACAGTTTTGGTAAAAATATTCATTTTAACGCTTTGCTTAAAAATGCAAGAGGAAAATCAGAGGAAAATTTATTGACAGAATCATTACAGTAGAATATTCTAAAATGGCAGAAACAATAGTATATTTCGCAACAAGGGCCGAAAATGAGGTTTTGCAGGCTCGAGATCATGTTTCAAATTCGAGAAGAAGTCGAGAATTTGAAACGATCGAGAGCAGCAAAACCCCTTCGGCCGGGGTGCGAACGCTATTTTTCACCACACTACCCAATGTAATATACCCTAAATAATAAAAAATCGGAGTATTATTTGACTCACTTGAAAACAAAACTTGAAGGTTATGAGTGAACTTCTATATTATGATTCAAACAAACATAGTTATAAAAATCATATGATCGCAACTATCCTGTCTTTGGAACCTATTAGATGCCGTGTGGTTATGTGATGTTCTGACGTTGTTTCAAGCAAATAAACGATCAACTGACTTTCGGCCCTAGGGCCCCAAACGTTTTCGGTCCTGTGGCGGCAAACAGTGTGTTTCGGTCCGCGTTTGACATTTGTAAAACAGGTGATTTCGTCGTAGTGTGGTGAAAAATATATTAGAGCCCTGCAATTCCAAATACCTGCTTGTTTGCAACTCAGTTTTGGGAAATTAAGTTTTTTAACATCATTCCCAAAACGTGTATCAGTTATTGTTGAGTGATCATTTCGCCTGATGGAAGCCATAAATGACCGTAGAAAAACTTTCTTTAGGCCGCAAATCAGTCTGCCTTATATTATCCTTTAAATAGGATTTCACTCCAATATCTCGTAAAAATTGACTGTAACATATTTTAGCTCAGTCAGAAACAGTGATGATCACTAAGCTAGATATTGTTCGGAAATGGAGATCACTGTCCTTTATCTTTTCTTAATATGAGGATCACACTTCAGTAACCTCAATTTCTATTATTTTTATTCTTTATCAGGTTATTATAAATTAACGACCTAACCAAACAGGGCTCGGTGGCAATTAGTTCAGAATAGCAGGACTCTTGATATGAGCTATAACATTTCTCAAACTGTTATGGCTCTTGACGGTTTTGGACTGCCATGAATGGTTGAGGGGCAGTTAGAGTCGGTGACCATAAATAGATCAGGTTTTGGGGCCTAAAATAAAAAATATTGAGACATTTAAACATTTATTGTCTTCTTTGGCAATATACGATTTCAGTTTCATTTTCATCTTCATTTTCGTTGGTGCTATTGGTGCTATAGCACAGGCAGCATTGTTTTAGCGGAAAGAAATATGCTCGTAAAGGATAATATTTATAAGTTATATAATAACAGCAACGAAATGTATCAACATGTTTATATTAAAAGGTTAAAAAACTGTTCCAGGTGTTTCCAGTAATATTTTTTGATGACTTCTCAAACACAAGACTCCTATGATGGAGTACTGCAATATGTAGGAGACAATTTCATCACTTGGATTGAGGCGACAGTGATCACTGACTTTGAGCAAGCTTTAATGAATGCTGTTCGTAACAAATTGGTCAATGGAACAGCATTCAATGGTGTTAATAATAATAATAATAATAATCTTTATTGCCAATTTTACAATTTTACAGTTGTGTAGCAAACGTCCATTCATAATGTTCTTATTGATATATATATGTATTGATTGTCCATTGCATAACCTGAAAAATAAACAACTCTTGCACCAAAAGAAAAACAATTTATAATTCTGTTACAAAAAAAAGTTAAAACTGAAAAGAAATTCACAGTGTATCCCCGAGTACGGCAAGATCCCCTATTCAGCCCGATCCATAAATTCTCCCACCGAGTAAAACTCTTTCTCGACGAGAAACTTTTTTAGCTTTCTTTTCCATCGCCCTACATTTCCCTCCTGCCTTATGTCCTCAGGGAGGTTGTTGAGAAACCTGACGCCCGCCTGGGAAGGCAGATTCATGGCTGCCCTGGACCTGTTCTGTGCCATTCTGTACAACTCTCTGCCCCTTGTCGGATAGGGGTGAACATCTTGCCCTTGTGTGAGAGAGCATTTGGTTTTGCAAAAGACAACAGTCTCATAAATGTACAGACAGGCCAGAGTCATAATCCCCACCTCCCTGAAGACACCCCTACACGACTCTCTATACTGCCGTTTGGCCACAATACGAACAGATTTTTTTTGAAGACGATACAACCTGAGGAAGTTTGCTTCATTACAACCACCCCAAACAGCTATGCCATAGGCTAAGTGTGGGTGGACAAGGCCAAAATAAGCCATTTTCAGAATGTTGTTTGGGCAGTGCCGTGACAATACCCTTAAGCCGTATACACCGGTAGAAACTTTGGCGCATAGACTGTCCAGGTGATCGTTCCACGTGAGACCTTGGTCAATTTTAATGCCAAGGAATTTGGTGCACTTGACCTGTTCAATGACATTGTCATTTATCATGACAGTCAGGTCTTCATTCGAATTGGATCGCCTTGAGTATTTGATGAAGTTTGTTTTTTGTGGGTTGGACCATGGGTGTTGGTTTCATTATTGCTAAGTAAGTTAAAAATATTCAAGCCAAGTAGGTAAAATAAGTATTGTAATAGTCAAGAATATTTTTACACAGTACCACAAATTGTTGGGCAAACGGTGGCAAATGTTAAAAAAATGGTAGGGTATGTAACTAGGCGCTAGATAATTGGCGCAAGGTGAGTCCATCAAGGGGTGATCACTTTTCCCCTATTATCAATGAAATCTTTCCCATTTTTTATTTGGGTCAAGGACGTGGCTATTGTGTATCAATTGTACTGAATTGTTGAATATAAAAGCTATAGGCCTATTTGATTTTTTTGGATGCTGTTCTTAAAAATTAGTATTGTGAACTCCTCGGAGTTATCCTTACTTTATGGGTCGTGGATACAAACATTCATATATGATTGTGAAAGGCGGACCTACACAGCCCGATTGATCTCGGGAGATCACTCGGACACTACTCGGATCGTGCAACAGTACGTCCAAATAGCTCTCATGTATGTAAACAACTTGGTCCTAGTAAGTCGGAGGGATATATTTACTCGGATGCGAGTTTAAGTTTCAAATGGATTTAACATTAGATGCATTTAACAATTCAATGCAAGTGCTTCAGCTAGGTCACAATCCTCCGATTAGGCCTAAATTCAAGTCGAGTAGACTCCGGAGATTAATCTGACCGTGTCAACCAGCCTTAAAAATAAGTCTGCCTCATTTTACTTTTAGGTCAATTTAGGGAGGATTATTGAATTTCCCCTTTTTTATATCTACTTTCAAATTCCTTCAATTACCTAGACCTAGGCCTACTCAAAAAGTGGAAGCAATAAATTTCAAAAATACGGTGGTCTGCTGACTAAACCAACACCACACGCTTTATTATTCCAACCAAGGGCTACCTTGCTATTTTTTTTATGTAACCGAAGCTTATGAATAGATCTGTCCAACACTAAATTTATTTATTTGATCGTAATATCAGCTCTAAAGATAAAAAATGTTCTTGGGCCCAATGGGAAATTTTTTTGAAGATCAATAATAATATAAAATTGAAGATCGATAGACCCTAATAGACCCTAAATTAAAATACGGTTGAATACTTTGAATAAATAATCAGTTTTGAGCTTGCCTGGCTCTTAAAAGTGCTTTATACTGCTAACAGAGACGTAAAAAGACAAAATCTTCCTCGTTTCACAGCCATTTGATGTTAGGGAGTCGAAATTCGATGTTAGAGCAGATGGTGTTTGATGTTAGGCATTTGGTCAAATTATGCAGGGTAGTGAAAATATAAGTATGGTAATTAAAAATATATTCTCGGGTTTTTGAGGTGTAACGTATTTAATTTATTACAAGATTGGTCAAGAATCTAAAATACTTAGTTGTTATTGGAAAAAATGGCAAATCTATAGGTACTGAAAGTAACATCAACCTTGCTTGAAAGGTAACTACTTGTTAACAAAACCTTCAATCATAGAACCACAACTTGTCGAATAACCTCTCAATTGGTCTTAAAAGTACTATGAGGTTAAAGTAAAAAGCATAAGAAAACGCTAACTTGTTTTGTGTAAGCATAACATGTTACGATTTCGGAACTAAGATTAGTATTTAAATCGATAAAATACTGTATAATCAAAAGCGAGAATGAATATTTCAGTTGAAAATTAGGAGCATGAAATCTGTCGATCGTCACGGGAATAAGAAGTCAGACGACGGTTCATGACACAGATGGTGGGTTTATTTTTGGCTTTAGGCGGAAGTGTGTCAAAGGGATGGTGGCGGGGTTGCCGGGAAGTTTGATCGCTGAGGAAAACGTCAGTCTTGGCAGCTTAGCCCACCTTGGGGTCTTGGGGCTCAGTGCACCTTAAGAATCCGCCGAGCGTAATAGGTTTGGTTTGTGTGTCTTTTAGTGTAACAATTCGAGATCGCTATAGTGTTCCTTAACGCTTTAGTTAATAGTGACTGTTATATATGGTAGTTGTGTTTTTGTTTTTGTTGCTTAATATTTGTGTTTAATACCATGGATCAACCGTCTACAAGCGGTAAACGCGGAAAAACTGTGCATAGTCGTGAGCGCAAAATTGTGTACAATGTTTCAATTTTTTTAAAAGAATTTCTTTTCGGTTGCTTCGGGAGTCTACAAATTTTCATCAGACTGGAAAGCTTTGAGCTCAGGCTTGTGGGGTGAGCGAAAAAACGGTCAAGAGAATATGTAAGGAAGCGGAATCATCTGTAGGTTCAGGTAATGGAACAAATAACATTGAACCATGTTTTTCAACACCAGGCAAGGAGAGAAAGCGAAAGTGTAAAATTACCGGCTTGGATTTTGAAAAAGATGTTTTGCGTCGTATTGTATTTTCTTTTTATGACCGTGGCAAGTTTCCGTCAAGTGAGAAAACAACTAAAGAACTGAAAGAAAAAATAAATTTTAAAGGTTCCGAAACATCGACAAGAAGGTTGCTCAAAAGCATAGGATTTAAATACCGTAAGACGAGGGATGGAAGAAAGTTTTTAATGGAAAAGCAAGATATTGCTGCAGCACGTATTAAGTTCTTAAGAAAGATGCATGAAATAAGAAGTTCTGGAGACTCCCGCCCAATATTCTACCTTGACGAGACTTGAGTGAATGAGAATCATTCAAAAAAACTCATTTGGCAGGATTATACTGAGTCAGGAGGACTCAAAATTCCTCCAGGAAAAGGTAACAGATTAATAGTCTGTCGTGTTGGTTCTTCAAGCATCGGATTCGTTAAAGAGTGCAAATGGGTTTTCCGATCCAAAACTACAAGTAATGATTATCACGATGAAATTAACTCAACATCTTTTAAAGAGTGGTTCGTCTCATCCCTAAATCTATTGGAGGAAGGATCGATTGTCATAATGGACAATGCTCCATATCACTCGGTGTTGGACGACAAATGTCCAACGACTTCATGGCTCAAAGCAGACATTCAAAAATTGTTGAAAAAAGGGAATTCACTATGAAAACTACGAAACAAAGGCCGAGCTACTCGTCAAGGTATTGCCATTTAAGAGCCGAGAAAAAATATATAAATTAGACATGCTAGCTAATGAGATGGGCCATACAGTGATACGACTTCCCCCTTATCACTGTCATTATAATCCGATTGAACTAATTTGGGCAAAGGCGAAGGGGCAAGTAGCCTCAAAGAATAAAACCTTTAAAATAAAAGATGTTGAAATGTTGTTGCACGAAGCTTTGGCCAATGTCACTGTTGAAGACTGGAGGTTAAGGGTCGCACATTCGGAAAAACTTCAAAAAGATGATTTTCAAAAGGAATGTGCGCGGATGGACAAGACTGAAAATATAATGGTTACTCTGGATGACAGTGAATGTGATAGTAATAGTGAATGGTCAGGTGATGAAAAGGTCAGTGATCGCGTGATGGCGATGAAGTACTGGCAACAGCTTTGCAAGAGGAGAACGAAGAGGAGTCTGCGAGATTGGTGGAGATCATGAAGCACAATGTATTTGCGTTCGAATAAGTCTCTAACAAAACTATAGGCTAATGCAAGAAATTATACAAGAGGATACTGGAACCATTCTAAGGTATTTTTGTCCATTATTCATTAATAAAGATATTACAAATATTAACATAATTTAATATTAAAACAATTTATAAATTCTGCTACTAAAGTATTTTAAAACATCCTGGAAAATTCTGCTGAAAATACTTGAAATACTGGAATTATTCTGGAATCTTGTTTACATACAGGAAATACAGGGAAAATACTTGAATTTCAAATTATGTACTTGATTTTTTTAAGTGAGTGATTAAAGAAATATGAGTATAACAAGTTGATCAGTTTTTTTATGTTTGTGAACAACAATTTACTCCTCTAGTTCTGTTTGGTTAGTAAAATATAGGGAGAAATTTAATGGTTCAGAAAAAGGACGATCTAGTAGAATGTTTGAGATCAAATTTAAATTTATTGGACAAGGAAAATAAACAAATATTTTAGATTAACTGTAAATTAGACAATGGCTAAAGAAAAACATGAACTTGTTTCATAATATGAACTCTGCGTTATCTTCAAGCATTATTTTGATTTTTTTATGATTAACTCTTAGAATTTTTAATAATTTGAGTTTTAATAATTAAAAGGAAAAGTGGCCTATTGTAATAGACGAGTTGGTAGCAGCGAGAGGACCTTGCTAGCAGCGTGAGAATCTTATAAATCAATAAAAATAATAAAAAACTCGTAAATATTCTTATTGTTGGAAACTATTTATAAATCATAAATAATTGTTCCGACCTTTTATACGCTTTCTCAATAATAATATGCAGATAAAAAATCAAATCGCACTCAGCATTAACAGTTCACGCCGTTAACGAACTCTTAACGTTCCCCACAGTAGTGTGTGTAGCCTCGAGCGACTTTTAGCTGGGTGCCGGGATCGTATGAGGCTACTGTAAACTTGTCAACGCCGCGCTTTCTTTCTATTGGCGGCAGCCCAACGGACTTATGGTCAATAGAGATCAATAAAATTGTATGTAGATAAAATTGTATTGTAATTGTAGAGATCAATAAAATTGTATTGATATCACTACACATCAGTAAAACGTGTCTATTAAAAGTAAGTGTCAGTAAAAGAGGTCTATTAACATCAATAGATGTAAATAGAATCACCAGAAATCAATAAACAAAACTTTTAAAGATATCAATACAGGTCTATAAATGTCAATAGAGGTAAATAGGATCAATACACATAAACAGAAACACTTCTATTGATATCACTAGAGGTTTATGGTTATCATTAGAGGTAAATACAACAAATATAAATCATTAGAATTGTTATCATCAGAAATAAAAAGGTAATGATGAAACATTTTAAATCTTGATTTGCATGGTAGTTTTTGTTACAGTTTTTTTAATGATTATTATGAATTTTCAAATAACAGTATTAATGATTTTATTATTTTGTGCATATTTTATGTTTATAATTTTAAATTCTTGATAAACGTTTGAAATCAAATATGTTTAACAATATTTCAATAAATTGTTGGGGTATTTAGCGATTTTTATACAATTTGTTATAGGGTCTAATAACAATTATTATTAGTTTATTTTTAAACTAATAATTGATTAAAGTACATAGATTTAGTATTTTTATGATTATATTAGGATGAAACAATTGAAAAATACAAATTTGTAAAGAAAAATAGTTTATAATAAATTAAAATTACAAACGTAAATTTTCATGCCATAAAATGTCTTGATGTAAATTTCTGGAAATACAATGATTGTTATTAAATACAATAAAATGGAATTTAAAACTTTGAATGTATGTCACTTTGTGTCTCAAGTCAATTAACAAAAATGTGTTCGATGTATATTTCTGAAAATACGATAAGTGTTAGTTATTTTGCGGTCAAACTTTAATACTTTGAATATGTGTCACTTTTAAAATCAAAAGTAGAAATTTCAATATAGTGATGTGGCAACCCTGGCATCTATCCGTCAGCCTTTAGAATGTTTGAACGGAGCGTGTTACCGTTAGTTGAAGAAGTGAAGTTTGAGGTTATGTCACGTGAATTCTTCAGAGTTTTCTGTTTGCATCTTCCTGTGATTTAAAGCTTTAAGTTATGTTGAAAAAACTAATTGAATTAGTATGTCAACCCGCTCAGTAGATCGATATTAATGGTTTAACTAATTCCGGGCCGTGGTCCATTACGTTAGTCCACCGTTTATGAGATAAAGTTCAGTTGTTAATCCGTTGTTGTGTGAATAAGCTTAGTTAGAATAATGCATTAGTTAAAATTAATTTGTTCTGGGACAAAATAAATAAATGACCCAGAACCAATTTGGACAAAGGGTGGTAACCATTCTTTAGGTAAAAATCGAATGATAGGTTATATAGATTCGATAAATGCATCATCATTTTCGGTAAGTTTAACCTGTCAACTGCAAAGATTCCTATAACTTATGTTTGGGAAGTATTATTTAGGCTACTGGCTATTAAATTTATTCATCAGTTGTATATTTAATTCAACTAGATCAGTGTGTTAGCTGGCTTAAGGATTAAGATTAGGCCTTGGTCCTATGTCAGTAATAATAGTGGAGCTTGAATAGGGTTGTCATAATTTTGTTTAGTGATTTCCGGACACTTTTTCCCAGGACTTTAAACCCCCATTTAACAGACCTATCCTCTCTCCCCGTGATTAACGAGATACGCAAAAGAGTTTTTTAAGCTTAGTACTGATGCTTGAAAAAAATGCAATACATAAATAACTTCGGTAAGAGTTCCGCAGAAGGTGCACACCCGGTCTATCTTAGGGTCACAGTGGGAACCAGGTGGGAACTAGGCCTAACTATCGAAAGCCTGCAATCAAATTGGTTCGATATACTGATAGTTCACTTAAATGTACATACCAATATAGCCTTTTGATTCTAACAGTTATCGGGTGACACTGCGACGGCCCTGTAATGCTTAGCGCTTTGTTTCCTCTTAAGTAATTCCATGATCGCTAATGTCATGTGAAAACAAAGAAAAAACAATCTATGTTACACTGACACCGCACCCTAAACAGCAAATAATTACGTAAAAAACTTATTAGGCCTACTGTTTAATCTTCGCTGCCTATCCTCTGGCGCCATGGGCATCACGAGTGGTCGACTACTGCTGCAGCCTTTTGCGCGGTGCCAAAAGCTTTTACAGAAAGGAAATTTGTAGTCTGCCAAACTCCCAATGTGGGAAATTTGGAGCCAAGCCAACTCGTTGACAATCGATTGTTCCCTTCTCAACAACCCCAGTTTCCACTGAATCCCCTGGATGGTAAACGGTGAAATATCGATTGTGAATATCGTTATATCGTTCATATGAGGTGTTTGGCTATCGACAGTTCCCCACCCAATTATCCCAGTTATTTCCACCGATACCCCTAGATAGTGAGGCGAAGCATGCACCTTCTGCGGAACTGTAGCCCTAACTTTTAAACGTTTACTAGCTAGCCTAATTTAATAGTTACCATAACAATCTATTCAAATATTTTTAACTAAACAAGATTAATCTTAGAGAATTTATTAACCAACACATCTCAACTCAGGTTAACAAGCGGAAATGTTTCTTGATTAGGCTATAGCCTACATTTTCTTAATTTCACAGATCACATTGAACATTTTTTGATGAATGTTACCTAGTTAATAAAATATTTGATTACATGATGAAAAAAGGATTAAAATTCAATAAAATAATCTAAAAATATTTTAAAAAACAATTTTAGAATAAAACTTTTAAAATGTAAAAAGTCAAACATTATTACAGTAGGTAGTTTTACTGATTTGTTCATTTTTGCTGGCAAACATCATTTTAAAATATACTACAACAGATTACAGAATAATATTGATAAATAAATGTGACCAATACATCTAAATCAAAATTATTCACTTAAAATCTTGAAATTTAGTAGAGAAGTTGATTTTGCAGTTGTTTTGTTTTTTCATCAGCTGATGTGCATTGAATAAGTAATAAATTATTTGATTTAAGACAACTCATTGTTTTATGGTTTATTTTACCTCAATTTCAGTTTAATCACAAAAATCAATACCTAATATCTAGGTTGTAGTGAGTGATATCACTACGTAATTGGACCATTAGAGATCTCTATACATCAATAGAGATCAATACAGATCAATAAGCTGAGTCCTAATGATTTGGCTGTAGTGATCTGTATTGATCTCTATTGATGTATAGAGATCTCTAATGGTCCAATTACGTAGTGATATCACTACGTATCACTACAACTTTTTTTAATGATCTCTATGGACCATTTCTACTAGGGGCTCTCCTGCCGCCTACTATAGGTAGGTTTACTTTAAAGGGGTTCCTCTTTAAATATTGTTTCTATGATCTAGATGTATGTAACTCAAAACTGTTATTGACTTAACATTCTAACATAGACTATTGATGTGATAACTTTGACGCAGCCTTTTAAACCAACGTTGTCGTAGAACAAAGGAAATTAGATTTTTGCGACAAATATGTCACTTTTTTACTTTATTTCAATGGAATAGATAAAATAAAATAAATAAAGTGGCAAAAACATTAGAACCTTCAAGTCTACTGTTTGTATATCAAAACAAAAACATGCAAAGATTAAACAGGAAGTATAGTGACGATTCAATTATCTTAGATGCCAGTTACAAAACATGTAAGTACGATCTATCCTTTTTACATTATAGTTGAAACAAATGTTAATTTACAAATTGTTGGTTTCATTATCACTCAGCAGGAGGCAAAAGAGGTTATAGCAGAAGAGGTTCATTGAAGTTTTTAAATCTTTCAATGAAGATATTAATCCTAAATATGCCATGGTTGATTTCGCCATGGACGAAAATCTCAGCATAGAAAACGTTTTTGTCGGAATCAATGTTTTTATCTGTTCTTTTCACCAAGAGCAATCATGGAACAGATGGTTAGGACGGGCTAACAATGCAAGTGTGCCGAGGAACGAATGTCTGGCAATGTTAAGGAAAATAGCAAACGCTCCTTCCGTCACAGATCTGGAAGAGGCAATATTGTCTTGAAGCACATGGTTGCCTGAAGTTGAAAGATGGGCTCTGGCATATAAGCCATTTGATATGTATAATAATACAAATAATGGTCTAGAAAGATTAGATAAAGAGCTTAAGTATGGCAACCTTGAAGGATTCAAGGAGTGTTCCTTGAGTGAAATTATCAAGCTGTCGCTCAATGATTTTCTTCCTGAAAGGTACTTAATTTACGTGAGAGAAAATCTGAAACTGTCGTCAATGTCAAGACAGTACTCAGAAGAAATATCAAGGGAGGCCAAAATGGTTCATAAACCATGTGATGAACAAAATCATTGCGGCTGAGAGCATGCCTGAGCCTGTAAGTACCAGTTGTAACAATTTCAAATTCTCTTTTTAAAGTTAATAACTACAAAGTTACTTTCGATGTTGGTGATAAGACAGGAACTTGTACCTGCCCAGATTTTAGAAAAGCACGATTAATCTGCAAGCACTTAATTTTGATTGGACTGCGATACCCTGAGTCGAATTTAAACCTGACTCACGAGTGGTTGTTTCATAACCTTATTTTTTGTTTTGACAATGAGATAAGCATCCAAAAAACTCCATGAAGTACAGTAGACTATCGATAGTTCGATACTTAGTGGACTTTGGGGGTGTCGAAATATTAAAATGACCCATAAATAATCGGACCCCTATAATCGGAAAAAATGTTAAAATGTTCCATAAATCGGAGTTTGTGGGATTTTATGCATTTATTGTTATTGTTATTATGTATGTATACTTATTGTTACTATGCATGTATATTTGATGTATTATAAATTTAAAAAAAATGCTATCTCATTTTTGCCAATCTCATAGCTTCTTGTGTTTACTCGAGTTCAATAATACAACAAATTATTTAGTGTTAAGCCACTTAAAAAATATTTACAAAGTCAGTAAGAGATTTCACAAAATGTTTCAAGTGATAGTGAGGGTTGCATTTTAATATTTTTGCTTGCTTTGTATTCCTGTTTTTGTGTTGAGATTAAAACCCTTTAGTTATTGTACACCTGCTATGAATAAGCGAGGAAGCATAATACATTCAATATGAGTTTATACACACTTTTAAATATTGTTATTATGGGTTGCATGTTATGTTAGGTAGCCAAACCTTGAATAAATTTATTCCCTTAAACTGGAAGATTTGTGAGTAATCTAACTAATTTATGTTTGGATGAACATAAAATCTCTGCAATAATTAAATGTTTTGAAAATCTATATCTCAACCATTATTAAATACTCAGTATTATAATCTGATTGATATTAAAAGTGTAAAGAATTTTGAAATATTTGATCTTGTCTTAATATTATTTCTTATGACAAAAAAATCACTTCTCTACCACCTGAGTCAATGGGATAGTTGACCCTTGGTAG
Organism: Flexamia atlantica; assembly: GCA_035578135.1. Taxonomy (NCBI): domain Eukaryota; kingdom Metazoa; phylum Arthropoda; class Insecta; order Hemiptera; family Cicadellidae; genus Flexamia; species Flexamia atlantica. The sequence goes on from JAQJVK010000033.1 coordinate 4,004,748, forward strand.
TATCAAGAATTAAGATGCACTAGTGGGGGTAGATGTGACTCACCAGTAGCTAAGGATTTAAAGGGAGGTGAGATTTTAGTTCGCTTCTAACATCGTACGCTAATGTTGAGATAGTGAGCATGAAATTATCGTGCACGTATGATAGTGAGCATGTCTAAAATGTAAACTCTTTTATTTTATAGTTTAGTGCAAGTTTCTTTGGTTTAGTGTTGTGTAAGTGATTATTAAGTTTTGATTAAGTGCTTAATTTTTGGACTGTTTAAGGTATTTGTTTTAAAATGGACACTTTAGACTATACATAGGCCGCGGTACCCACTAATGTAACTCTTAAATGCTTTTAAAGGCTTGGTTAACTATTAACCTAAATTTGTACCAAGTATTAAACTATGCGACAAAATTTCTTGAAATAATTTTTAGTAACTACGAAAGCAGACAAAGGAAACACAATTGTCATAATGAAAAATGATGATTACATAGAAAAACTTTTGAATTCTTAAATAATAATAATTGCAAATAACTTAAACGAGATCCCACTCCAGAGTATCAAGAATAAATTAGAAATACCCCCGTTGCAGCAGACCTGCATACTCAGCGAATTTCAAGTGCTAAAGAACATATTTCAATCCAACATAGCGAGATTTGACATGTTTTTGTAAGCTCCATAAGAATAACATGGGAAATGAGTATGCAGGTTTGCTGCTACAGGTATGTTTAAACTGGTTGGTTTTAATTCAATAATTAGTAGATCTGAACTAGAAGAAGCCATTTACCAAGTTTTATCAAGATATGTTGAGAAATAAGCGAAATATAGAATTTTACTTATTTCCCATAAGGTTAACATTGAGACAACGTACTGTGTTTACCACTTTCAATATCTCGGTAACCAATGGACATAGAGCAGTGATTCAAATTACAAAATTGTTTGTTTTTCTGAGCTGAATTCAATGGTGCCAACAAAAATTTGATAAATTTTATTTTTCTATGTGAAAAACTCAAAAAACCCATTTTTGGGGGGGTTTATCCCCCTTTACCCCCCCTTCCGGTGGTCCGATCGGGCTGGTTTTCGAACTCATCCGAATAATTACTACTTTACACGCCTATGCCAAATTTCATTCCGATCGGACCATTTTTGCGAGCGCTATCGTGCTTACAGACACATATATATATATATATATATATATATATATATATATATATATATATATATATATATATACAGTGTGTAAATTAAGTATGGAAACAAATCTGTATTTTTTCATCCGAAGGAGATGGAGATATTTTGTTTGTGGCGTTGGTTGTTAGTCCAGGTTCCGGATTTTTTGACATCGAAAATTTTTTTTCATCCCCCTCACAGGGTGGGGGGTAAGGGGTAACTTAATTTTTTCAAATAGCAACCCCTATTGAGTGACCCCTCATCTTAAAGGGTTTCTCAAAATAAATCAAATGGCGCCAACCCGAGGTCAATACCTCAACCCTAACCCAAATGGCAGCCATTTTAAATTCTGAGATGAACACACGAGATTAACTATGGAGACCTAAATTTACCTTTTAAGCGGAATACATTGGGCAAGTTAACCTTTGGATACCATTGTTAGATGGAAAAGAGGATGTTTTCGCCTTATTCCTGATTTTCCCCAGCCCCCAAAATAGGGTGTTTTGGGGGTAGCCCCAAAATTTCAAATGCAAACCCCTACTGAGTGACCCCTCATTTTGAAGGGTTTGTTAAGACATAATCAGTGGTGCAAACTTAAAGTCGATATATCACACCTAGCCAAAATGACAGTCATTCAAAGATTTGATTGGGTGAAAAAACACCCATTTCACCTTCCAAAATATTTAATGCCTGCTTTAGCAGCCATATTGAGTCATTCCTCATTTTATAGCTCTTAACAAACTTAAAACCATGATTTAAATTAATATCCGTCGATCCTAAAAAGACATCCAAAATTTTGAATAATAGAAGTAGGTGCTTTTTACCCAGTCACATTTTTGAATACCTGCCACATTGGCTAGGGGTGACATATTACCATAAGGTTTGCACTATTGCTTATGTTTTTACAAACCCTTCAAAATGAGGGGTCACTCAGCAGGGGTTTGCATTAACATTTAGGGGGTTGCCCCCAAAACACCCTATTTTGGGGGATGAGGCAAAATCAGGAATGAGACAAAAATGTCCACTTTTCCATCTAATAATGGTATCCAGAGTTTAACTTGCCCATTGTAACCCGTTTAAAAGGTAAATTTAGGTATCCATAGTTAATCTCGTGTGTTCATCTCAAAATTTAAAATGGCTGCCATTTGGGTTTGGGTTGAGGTATTGACCTCGGGTTTGCGCCATTTTATTTATTTTGACAAACCCTTTAAAATGAGGGGTCACTCAATAGGGGTTGCTATTTGAAAAAATTAAATTACCCCTTACCCCCCACCCTGTGAGGGGGATGAAAAAACTTTTTCGATGTAAAAAAATCCGGAACCTGGACTAACAACCAACGCCACAAACAAAATATCTCTATCTCCTTCGGATGAAAAAATACAGATTTGTTTCCATACTTAATTTACACACTGTATATATATATATATATATATATATATATACAAATTTGAACGAATGGTGTTTTTGGTATCTGGGGGCACCAAAACGAAAAGTTATGATGGTCCCGCGCTTAGGTTTTACCATGAGACCTACGGTAATAGCTTCTTCCCTATAGGGGAAATTCGCTAAAAATGAAGACATATGCAACATTAATATTTAAAGACCAAAAACAACCAGCTTTAAACATGTATCCTAAAGCACCAAAACTACCAGCTCTTCCAAAAATTCACAAGGAAAACGTACTAATTAGGCCACTTGTAAACCATAGAAGTGCACCGAGCTATACAATGGCCAAATATGTGTCAAAATACTTAACAGCCAAGTTAAAATTACCTTTTAATATTAAAAACAGTACTGAATTGGCTAACGAATTAAAATAAAATGTTACTGAGAACATGAACATGACATCTTTTGATATCAGTAATTTATACACGAATTTACCAATACATATTATATTATAATAGAAATATTATACAGGGTGTTGATAAACAACCCTTCAAGACTTCGGGATATGGTTACTTACATCAAAACTAAGAAAAAAGTTCCTGTAGATATGGGTCCTAAAATGCTCGGTTATCCGTCTGTCGGTCTGTATGTGTTTTTAACATGATTTTGCATAACTTTGGAACTACTAAAGATATCAACTTCAAACTTGGTACGTATATGCTGACTAATAGGACCTATTTTGGTACGGACTATCAAGTTTCTACTTTGTACCATTTCAAAATGGCGGCCATTTTTATATTTTAAAACTTAATATCTTAAAAATCGTAAATTTTACAAAAATCTTTCAAGACACAAAAAAGTTGCGCAATTTTATTTACTACAAAACCATATAAGTATTATTAAGATCGAACAACAATTAACGGAGCTATTGCAATTTATTCAACAGAATACATGCTTGTTTATGGCAGTTATAGCAAATTTGCTTCAATTCTAATCGAAAAATTGCAACAACTCCGTTAGTTGTCGTTCAATCTTAATAATCTTTATATTATTTTGTAGGAAATAAAATTGCGCAACGTTTTTGTCCCTTGTAAGATTTTTGTAAAATTTACGGTTTTTAAGATATTAAGTTTTAAAATAAAAAAATGGCCGCCATTTTAAAATGGTACAAAGTAGAAACTTGATACTCCGCACCAAAATACGTCCTATTAGTCAGCATATACGTACCAAGTTTGAAGTTGATATCTTTAGTAGTTCCAAAGTTAAGCAAAATAATGTTAAAAACGCATACAGATCGACAGACGTATAACCGAGCATTTTAGGACCCATGTTTATAGGAACTTTTTTCTTAGTTTTGATGTAAGTAACCATATCCCGAAGTCCTGAAGGGTTTTTTATCAACACCCTGTATAACATCCTTAAAACAAACATAAACAATAATGAAGCTAAACAAGCTAAAGATGTACTGAACGTCATTTTAAAACAAAATTATTTCAGTTTAATAACAAAATATACCAACAAAATGAAGGTTTATCGATGGGATCTCCACTGTCGTCGATTTTAAGTGAATTTTTTCTACAAAACATAGAAGAATGTATTATTCCGTTTCTGGAACAAAATTACTGTGTTAAATTATGGCAGAGATATGTTGACGACTGTTTATGCATAATAAAAAGTAAAGGACCCAAAAAATGTTTTGAAAATATTGAAATTTCTAAATGGAAAACATAACAACCTCAAATTTACAATTGAAAAAGAAGCAAATGGACAGTTGAGTTTCCTCAATATAACCTTGAAAAAAGAAATACCGAACTTCAAATTTCACGTTTTCAGAAAACCACCTGCTACCGATGTATTAATTAACAAAGATTCGAACCACCCACAACAACATAGATTGGCAGTTTTCCGGAGCATGGTTCACAGAGCTAAACAACTCCCGCTGGACAAAAAAGCATACAAAGAATAAATCGATGCGATTTTATTATTAGCCTATAGAAACGGGTTTAAGAAATCAGATATTATGAAAATTATTAAAAAAGATGGCGGAGAAGACCATAGACTTATCTTATTAAGTAAGATGGTGGTTCTTGGTGGTTATTGTAACAAAGAAGTAAAAGATAGTACAAATAAAACATTTACTTGTTTTATGTTCATCGGACCAGAAACATACCAGCTTGCGAAAATATTTAAAAAACAAAATATTAACATTGCATACAGGACTAACAATAATCTTTAAAGGAGACTACATACCTAATTGGAAAAATAAGACAAATATACTAAATCAGGAGCATATAAATTAAAATGCCTAAACTGCAATGAAGTATATATTGGACAGACAGAAAGAAATTTTAGAAAAAGGGTTAAAGAACATTTATTTATATTCCCTAAAACAAATTGAGTCCCAATCCCATTACGCCCTACACATTTTACAAGAAAACCATGAGTATGGAAAGATCGAGGATACACTAGAAATAATCGATGTGTTAAACAAAGGGCAAAAATTAGATCTATTAGAAAAATTGCATAATGAAAAATTGCCTTACCTTCAAGTACCTACCTACAAGTTTTTCTGTCCTTTGCCTATTCTATCCTGTCCTCTGCCTAATATTACAGTCAAATAATATTTGACTGTTCAAACAAAATAATAATATTATTTACTGTTAGGTCTATATTGAATGGTAAGCCTACTTGCATAGCTTGGCGGTGGTCAATAAATAGACTAGGCCACTTAACCTCAAATATTGATTTGCCTACTAATAAATTTCAAAATTCACCGTGTTGTGCGAAACAAATTATTAGCAATTATTTCTAAGTTGTAACTAGTCAAAAAGCTTCGATGTGTAAACTGCCTCTAAACAATTTATAATTGGTACCATAATAATTGTGAGATTCAAACCTTTAATTTAATGTCTTACTTGTAATTTCTTACGTTATTTTGTCCCCGCGCGGGCGCTAAATGGGGTAAGAAGATACCAAACTGTCTTGACTTTGACCCATGATTACACCTTGGCCTTCTTGAGTTGGGTCATGACAAGTGTTTTCTGATGTAGGGGATAATAGTGTATTGATAGTGATTCTATACACAAGTCTTGGAAAGTTATAATGATTCTAGCTACGAATGAAGTTTTGTAATACATTTGTGGCCTAGGCCTAATTGTTGGGCGCATTGAAAAAAAAACATAAACTGTAATCCATACAAGTGATGATGACCTAAAATACATGGAGGAAAACCCGTCAGTTGTGTGATGTATAAAAATTGACAGGTCAATACCGACGAGATAAACTGTCTGTAAACTTAAAACATTGTACGAATTTTCAAAATTCCAGTTAGAGTAGTGATGACAGTCGAATTTCTGTAAGGAAACGTTCTTGAAGAACATTCAATTTAAATCCTGCCATAAACAGTATTGAAAAATGTAACAAATTAATTTATTTCAGAAATTTTGCAAGAAATAACCCCTGATGATGTTGTCCAGACTGCATTTCAGGATCCTTTAACAATAAAATTTGCAATGAATACCACAAAAGCAGGCGAGAAACTTTTAATAAACATTATATTATAAGAAAGATGCGAGATTTGACTAAATTATTTAAGAAAATGAGAGACTTGCAATGTTAAATAAAAAATTGGAGGACTGTTTTGTTGGCGCTCTTTTTGGTGAATGCCAACCCCCAACCCCGGAAATGTCGGGGTTGGGGACACATGAATCATAATGGTGAAATAAATGGCTATCAATTTCATGATTATTTGATTTTTCATGAAATTTCATTTGATAAAAAAAACAAATTTCATGAAACAAATTAATCAGTTGCGCTACAACAGCCGATCGCGCCGGGTGTCAAACTCAAACACATTTTTCACATTTCATTCAAAGTTATAACTTGAAATTATTTTCATCAATTTCCCATGTACATTCAGTTAGTCATGTATGTTGTATTTTTTCAATCAATAAGCAGTGTTTAATCAAGTTACAGCCGTCGTTATTATTTACATTTTGTTTAAATTATGCTCATATAAACTTCAATTAAACATTACATTCATAAAGTTTCACACAGTAATTCACGTACATAAATTTTTGGTCCTCCGGCATTGGATCACGCGAATTGTGTGGAAACAGTTCAGTGTTTTTCATGAGCAGTGTAGAGTTTTATAACGGAAACTCGTCATTTTTGTGTGCAAATCTCGTCTTCAGTTGTTAAAGAACGTAGAACATTTATTTATGTTCCAAAATTGTAACAAGTAAGCTCTATTTAATACTTTCCAACATTAATATGTAAAATCAAAATTTTTGTAACATCACTATGTAACATTTTCTTTGTTTCAGGGCAAGTTATTGAGGGCCGTAGGTGGAGGCAGTGCTGCCCATGTTACGAGAAGAATGTTAAAGCGGCTTTTAACTTCTGAATTTTCTCAGTCATTCAACTGGGCAGAGAGAGCCCCGAAAAAGCCTTTTAAGGTTTTGAAGACAACATCCCTCATCTTTGGTAAGACATTATATATGTGTATGCAACTAAAATGTTTGATTTTTACGGTGTTATGGTGGACATATTAATTATTGCTAGTTTTTTCATGGGAGCATTTTATTAGTAAACAGACACTGTAAATGTTGTTTACAGCTGTTCATCCTTTTTAAAGTTAAAGGCGGGTTGACACACTCCGAGTAGTGTCCGATTTTTCTCGGACCGAGCTTGATTTTTATCCGGTCCGAGTTATAGGGCTTAATCAGTTCAAGTCTACTCGGGCCGAGCTTGTTAGCCAGCTAGTGCACTCGGATTGAATTTTTAAACGTATCCATTGTTAAAACCTTTCAAATAAAAATTTGTACCCGAGAGAATATCTCTATCCGACTAACTCGGACCGAGTTGTTTACATACGAGGTACTCGGATGCATTATTGTTGCGATCCGAGTAGCGTCCAAGTGATGCCCGTGCATCGTCTGAGTTAACTCGGTCCGAGAATAATCTGACGCTACCCAACCCGCCTTAAATCTTGTTATTCATATTTTTTGTGTTATAAAACAGTCAATTATACTCAAATTTTATCCTCGAGTCAACAGTGCTGACCATTTTCACTACCGGTTACACATCAAAGTGATCTTTTTAATTGTTAATACTCGTGTTTTAAGAGGCAGTTCAACTGACGTAAATAATTGTACAATTTGTCATACACTTGAATGTGTCCCCCCTATTTCCCTGGGGTATATGTAGTTATTTTAACCAATCATTAAATAGTTTACAAGAAAAATATTTATTCAGAAACACATTCCTGTTAACATATTCTAAATTTGTTTATCGTTTTATCTATAAGTATAAAAGAGGATGTTGGTATATATATATATACATTTAGTTGGCAGGGATAAACACAGAAACCGCTGGACCGATGGCCACGAAACTTGGTACATACATGTAGAATTTCATGGAGTAGGTTTATACACCTTCAATTTCGTGATAACTTTCAGGGCTTAGCCCTGGGACCGTCTTAAAGGTACCCATGTCAGGGATTTTGAAATAATTTGAGTTAGATTTGTTTACTAACAAAACATATGAAAGTAAAATTTAAAACAGGTGATGTAAATTAATAGTATTTCTTTCTGCTATTTAAATGTATTTTTGTTAAAATGAAGATTTGTTACTTGGTGCCAGGTGGTCAATGAATTAGACTTTTGCATTTTTTCAAAGTGCAATACACTATATAAAATGCTGATAATATGTAGTATAACATAAAATAAATAACTGATTACTGAAGGACTCCAGTGATCACTGATCACTTATACTTGAAGGACTTTTTTTATGACAACTAACTGCTATTTAAAGAGGAAGAGTGTGCTACTGTAAAGAATTAATTTTACCTACAACACTTTAAAAAAATTGCCGGGACGGCTCATTCAAACGTTTTGCTCAATATAGAGTCTAAAAACGTAAGACAGCACTTTTTAATAATCGCTGGAGTGGCATTGTAATTTTTTGTTCAAGGTAGAACCTAAAACCTTAAGAAAATGATCTTTTACAGTGAATAAAATTTCAAGCTAACTTCTTTGATTCCTCTAACACGTATGCCTTCATGAAGGAAATAAATAGGATTTCTAATACGCAGGTCTGCTGCGACGGGGGTGCATAATAAAGTTTTAATTAAGGGTAAAATATGCGAGCAGATTCAAAGTGCCGTCGAAAAAGCCAAGGGTGCCGTTCCTTATATTGTGCCCCATGATCATCAACAGGGCAAGCTCAGGTACCGTGGAAACGACCATTAAATGCTTCTCGGCGTTCGTCTCTGTAAATTGGCCTCTTGAGTGTGTGAGCGCAATCCTCTTCACCTGATAGCACGATCGACTGGACAGCCGACACAAGCAAAACGTACTTGCAAGAGGAAGGACCACCGATATTGGGCATGAGCCTACCCAGGGCAGCAACACCATTTGGGGCTTTGTCGGTGGGGCGTTGGATATGGTCCCTTTTTTTTATGTACAGGCAGTTTATGCAGGAATATAATACCCCCGTCGTAGCAGACCTTCGTACTAAGAGCGAATTTCTAAAAACTTTTGCTTTATGGAAGTACATTTGATATGTTCAAAGAAGTAGATACATTACATACATGAGATTTTACAATAAGAAAAATAAATGGGAAAGCAAAACTATATAATTCATGGGTGATAGTGTATGTATAGTTTTAATCGTGAGCGAAGCCACGGGTTCTTCTAGTTTCTTATGTATGTTTAGTTATAACAAATTATTAAATAAACTGGAATCCAGGTATTTGATGAGTTTCAACCAGAAATAAAAAATATTTCCTTGAATTTAATTGACTCATTATTTATCCGTTACCAATCTAAACAATTGGCTGTTCATGGTATTTTGTTATAGTTCACGCATAAAGATTTCTACCATTTAAAGATTGTGTGCGGAGGGATGGATAATGAATGGATAGAGCAAGATAGACGATTCCTAAATTTGTGTCATTGGCTGCAGCCAACTTTTTTATACCTGTTTGGTTTCATATTGGATGATTATTAGGGTCTTTTTTTCAAGTTGCTGTACTGGTCAGTTCAATGCGTGAAGGGCTTTAAAGGGAGAAAATATTAGATTTAGGTTTTATGTCTTGGGTAAAGATTTGTGATTATTAACATTAAACTGTGAATCTTGTGACGTATATCAGTGTCTCCTCTGCCCAAAAAAACTGGCTGTAGCCAAGTTGCTAATGTTATTTATTATGTTTCAGATGCAGTAAAAAAACTATGAGTGGGGGGAACACCGTGGGAGTTGAGGGCCAGGTAGAAGTGGCCATCAAAGATTGGCTGAAATACGCCGCAGTGAGGGTACTTTCGTCGGAGAAAAGAAAACTTAAGGACTAATTCTGTTGTATATTCTATTAATAAGTTTTATCTAATTAAATAATTTTTAAATTTTCCAAATGTTTTCCTTGTTTTTTTTAGCCAAAACCCCTTATAAATGAACAGGAGAAATTTCAAAATATGTAGGATGGAATTTTTATCTTGATTAGTGAGACAACATGTGATTACTTACAATTGATGATTTCTATTTAACATATAATTATTACAGCATCAGTGGCCGAGCGTCAATACCTATCGAAAAACCTATTTCAATATTTTTTACTTCTATTTGTTTAATATATTTTTTACTCTGAAAAACTCTTAGGGACTCGCATGAAGCACCCTGCTGGCCTAGCTCTAGTGTAAATTACTTTCAGTAACACAAATTAATTTTATTGTTAATTTAAATTTATTGATCATTGTGATCAACGGTTTCTAGATGTTATTTACACCAAAAATAGTACTGAATATGATTCTTGAAACTTGGTACAAATATTACACTCTTAATATTATATTTCATGTAAAAGTAGACATTCCTAGCACTTACCACTTCAACATGGATGGCATTTAAAACTTTAAAAAATCTCAAAAATAACTTAAAACCTGTAAATTTTAGCAAATTTTTTCAAGAGCCATTGAAGATAGGCAATTTAATGCAAAGCAATGATGATTGTCAAAATTGTTTGAGTAATTAATTTTTATTGGGATTTTATTGGTAAAATCTTCAATTACCCAACTGATCTTTATAATCTTCGATCATATCACTCATCTGATGACAAGAAATTTCATCTTTTTTGTCACAGGCTATAGTGGCTGAAATTTACATTTTTTTGAGTTATTGGGATTTGAACATGTAAAGTGGTCACCATTTTTACACGGTAGATTCTAAAAATCTGTAGTTTCATATTAAAGTTGACTTAGTGCAATGTGTGTACCATGTTTTACCGTTAAAAATGTGTTTTTCTACGTCTTTTAAATGCTTTTTCAACGTTTAAAATATGGTTATTTCAATGTGTTTTTACGTTAATTCAATGTTTAAAATTATTGTTATTTCAACGTGTTTTCAACGATCATTCAACGTTTTAAAGTTAGTTGTTTCAACGTGTTTTCAACGTTTGAAATAACGTTGAAAGGTTGAACATTTTCACGTGTTTTAAGGTTACACTTCAACGTTATTTCAACGTTAAGGGTTCACGTGTTTTAAAGGGTTTTTTCAACGTTTTTGTGCTACATGGGTAGTTCCTCTCATGAAACTATAACTTGTCCGTCTGTCTGTCTGACCGATCGTCTTTCATTCGTCCTTTCCCAGCTGACGCGAGCAAGATGTGCCCGGTAGGGAATTCTGATTTGTGGATTCCTTTGTTATTTATAAGAAGGTACTGTAAATATTCAATATTATATAAACATATTTTATAAGAAAGTATTATCTCATTTTTCAATTTGAAGTTATCAAGTCATTCATTTAATATGTAATCAATGTAATAATGATTTACAAGTTAATTTATAATGTAAATTCAATCTATTGGCATTTTAAGCTCAAGTTTGTCAGGGCAAACACTGTAAATTTAATTCTATTTTAATTTTGTTCTCATTTGATTTTCCTGTTTCATTTGAATTTAGGTCTACTTTGATATTTTTGCTTTGTTTATTAAACCTTTTGTTTGAGCAGTCTTGTGACCTACTCTTTTAAGTTACCTCTCGCCAATGCTTAGTTCATTATTTAGTTTATGAAGGCCCAGGACTGGCAATATATATATCGCAGTCATGCTGCAACAGCGGTATTTACCACGTAACATGCCTACATCATATTACTAATGTTTTTGTACTTATGTTAAGTTATATTTTTATGTTTAAAAAAAAAACAAACGTAACTTCCCAACAGTGTTTCCAGGTGGTCCCGTATCATATATGGGAAACCCAGTTAGTATATTCATCATCAATACATTTAGGCATAAGGACTGGCATAAATCATAGTCCTACAAATTTAACACTCTCATTAGTTTATTTACAATCAAATAACACTGTCCAGGTTCCCTATCGCAGCAGCTCATCAGTCGTTTGAGGGAATGCGATCAACACTCTGTCGCCCCCGTCAATAAGGGCTTCCACCGTACCCAACTCATTGGAAGGATTTGGAAACATACTTAACAGTCCTGAGTGGGAGAACTTGAAGACGGCGGAAGGGCACCCTGATCAAATCTTCTTCAAAGGTTGAGGAAGGACTCGTTGGAAGAATTTGGAAATATTAACAGTCCTGAGTGGGAGCACTTGAGGATGGCGGAAGGGCGCCCTGATCAAATTTTCTTCAAAGGTTGAGGAAGGACTCGTTGGAAGGATTTGAAAATATACTTAACAGTCCTGAGTGGGAGCACTTGAAGAAGGTGGAAGGGCGCCCTGATCAAATCTTCTTCAAAGGTTGAGGAAGGACTCGCTGGAAGGATTTGAAAATATACTTAACAGTCCTGAGTGGGAGCACTTGAAGACGTCGGAAGGGCGCCCTGATCAAATCTTCTTAAAGGTTGAGGAAGGACTCGTTGGAAGGATTTGAAAATATACTTAACAGTCCTGAGTGGGAGCACTTGAAGACGGCGGAAGGGCGCCCTGATCAAATCTTCTTCAAAGGTTGAGGAAGGACTCGCTAGAAGGATTTGGAAATATATTTAACAGTCCTGAGTGGGAGCACTTGAAGACGGCGGAAGGGCGCCCTGATCAAATCTTCTTCAAAGGTTGAGGAAGGACTCGTTGGAAGGATTTGGAAATATACTTAACAGGTCTGAGTGGGAGCACTTGAAGACGGCGGAAGGGCGCCCTGATCAAATCTTCTTCAAAGGTTGAGGAAGGACTCGTTGGAAGGATTTGAAAATATACTTAACAGCCCTGAGTGGGAGCACTTGAAGACGGTGGAAGGGCGCCCTGATCAAATCTTCTTCAAAGGTTGAGGAAGGACTCATTAGAAGGATTTGGAAATATACTTAACAGTCCTGAGTGGAAGCACTTGAAGACAGTAGAAGAGCGCCCTGATCAAATCTTCATCAAAGGCGTAATATGTGGGGAAGCAGCAGGGTGGTGTGCTGCTGTCTACATCTCCCAACGGATGGCGCTGACATCCGGAGACTCCACATTGATGCGACCTTTCCGGGTGGTGCCTTAACAACTTCACGCATACCAGCTGCTAACTATCCATGCCGAACACCTTGATATGGCAAGATTGAATTTAACAAATGGGAAAAATTTATGTTGATGCCCAATCAAAAGCATTAAAAAGATCATGTGGCCTTCATTTAATATTTAACTGTCTACAAACAGATTACAAATTGATAAGCTTAGGTAAAAAGATTGACTGAAAAGTAACATTTAATTTTTTGACACAGTAGGCTACAGTTTATGACACAATACGAACATCATTCAAATCGACCAAATAGTTTCTTCCTGAAAATCTTATGCGCATAAAATGCCCCATTACTTAAAAAAAGGAATCTTTAAATTTATCTCTGCATTCACTTAATTTTTTTTTTTTTGGAAAACTTTAACTTACTTTTTATTTCATTTATTTAAAGTCCTCGCACTAATCCCAAGGAAGGAAGCTCTGACGCTATTAAGAGCAATTGCAAATGCTTCCACTAAAGCTGAGGAAATGATAGCAATTGAACGCCTGAAGAAATGGGAACACTTTTGAAAACTCACCCTAAAAGACTTACTTTTGTGAACTCTGGGAGAGAGAGCTTAAACGCTGGGCTTTGTGCTACAAGCCAGAGGATATGTTCCTCAACACCAATAATGGTGTTGAGAGGTTGAACGAGGAACTTAAGTTTAGTCATTTGATGGGTTTGAAAGGGTGTTCTCTGTCCGAGATAACTGATGTTGTATTTACGCAATTTCTGTCGGAAAGATACAAGAAGTATGTGAGCGAAAACGTAAAGATCTCACCAATGTGTAGAAGGTATGATGAAAACCTTCCGAAGTATTTGCACGGCAGGCCAAAATGGCTTATTGATCATTTAATGGAGAAACTGGAATTTATGCAAAACATATCAGTGACAGTTACTGAGTTACGATAAGGCCAGTTCTGTGTCACATCGTCTGAAAAGAATTATAATGTTCCATTTAATAAAGAACTACTGACATATGGTTGCAATTGTGAGGACCTCCGGAGAAAGAGGCTGATTTGTAAACAAATTTTGATGGTGGAGGCTCATTTTCCACAATGTAGCCTCAACGAAAACCACTCTTGGATATTTTGCAATCCAATTTTTCAAGTAGATCTAAATTCAAATGAAACAGGAAAATCAAATGAGAACAAAATTAAAATTGAATTAAATTTACAGTGTTTGCCCTGACAAACTTGAGCTTAAAATGTCAATGGATTGAATTTACATTATTCATTATTTTGTAAATTATTTTTACATTGATTACATATTAAATGAATGACTTGATAACTTCAAATTAAAAAATGAGATAATACTTTCTTATAAGTATGTTTACATAATATTGAATAATTACAGTACCTTCTTATAAATAACAAAGGAATCCAAAAATCACCCACAACACACCCTCCTAGCTCACTCACACATCACACAACCCCGCTCTTCTCTCCTCTCGACCCGAGCCTCCTTCTCCTCTCCTCTTCCTCCCGCCGAGCAGATAATTGCCCAGTGACACTCAAAAATATGCAGTCACCTACAATACATTCACAGAAGAAGAAAATAAAGAAGGGAGAGGATTCGCTGAACTCAGATTAAGAGGAAGTAAAAAGCGTCGTCTACATAATGATTGCAAAGCACTGTTAAGGTCAATAGAATCAGCGATGGACAACGTCCATGAAGAAGACTTGGAAAGACTTTAAAGTACTCTCCAAGAACTTTAAATTCATCTCCAGCAGTACGGTATGACGTGGCGCAGTTTCTATGCAGACCAGACATCAAGCCCAAGTTCCTCCCCAGCAGGGACGGTATGACGTGGCGCAGTTTCTATGCAGACCATACATCAAGCCCAAGTTCCTCCCCAGCAGGGTCGGTATGACGTGGCGCAGTTTCTATGCAGACCATACATCAAGCCCAAGTTCCTCCCCAGCAGGGACTGTATGACGGGGCGCAGTTTCTATGCAGACCATACATGAAGCCCAAGTTCCTCCCCAGCAGGGACGGTATGACGTGGCGCAGTTTCTATGCAGACCATACATCAAGCCCAAGTTCCTCCCCAGCAGGGACTGTATGACGTGGCGCAGTTTCTATGCAGACCATACATGAAGCCCAAGCTCCTCCCCAGCAGGGACAGTATGACGTGGCGCAGTTTCTATGCAGACCATACATGAAGCCCAAGTTCCTCCCCAGCAGGGACGGTATGACGTGGCGCAGTTTCTATGCAGACCATACATGAAGCCCAAGTTCCTCCCCAGTAGGGAGTGTATGACGTGGCGCAGTTTCTATGCAGACCATACATGAAGCCCAAGTTCCTCCCCAGCAGGGACGGTATGACGTGGCGCAGTTTCTATGCAGACCATACATGAAGCCCAAGTTCCTCCCCAGCAGGGAGTGTATGACGTGGCGCAGTTTCTATGCAGACCATACATCAAGCCCAAGTTCCTCCCCAGCAGGGACGGTATGACGTGGCGCAGTTTATATGCAGACTATACATCAAGCCCAAGTTCCTCCCCAGCAGGGACGGTATGACGTGGCGCAGTTTATATGCAGACCATACATCAAGCCCAAGTTCCTCCCCAGCAGGGACGGGATGACGTGGCGCAGTTTATATGCAGACCATACATCAAGCCCAAGTTCCTCCCCAGCAGGGACGGTATGACGTGGCGCAGTTTATATGCAGACCATACATCAAGCCCAAGTTCCTCCCCAGCAGGGACGGTATGACGGGGCGCAGTTTCTATGCAGACCAGACATCAAGCCCAAGTTCCTCCCCAGCAGGGACGGTATGACGTGGCGCAGTTTCTATGCAGACCAGACATGAAGCCCAAGTTCCTCCCCAGCAGGGACTGTATGACGTGGCGCAGTTTCTATGCAGACCATACATCAAGCCCAAGTTCCTCCCCAGCAGGGACGGTATGACGTGGCGCAGTTTCTATGCAGACCAGACATCAAGCCCAAGTTCCTCCCCAGCAGGGAGTGTATGACGTGGCGCAGTTTCTATGCAGACAATACATGAAGCCCAAGTTCCTCCCCAGCAGGGACGGTATGACGGGGCGCAGTTTCTATGCAGACCATACATCAAACCCAAGTTCCTCCCCAGCAGGGACGGTATGACGTGGCGCAGTTTCTATGCAGACCATACATCAAGCCCAAGTTCCTCCCCAGCAGGGAGTGTATGACGTGGCGCAGTTTCTATGCAGACCATACATCAAGCCCAAGTTCCTCCCCAGCAGGGAGTGTATGACGTGGCGCAGTTTCTATGCAGACCATACATCAAACCCAAGTTCCTCCCCAGCAGGGACGGTATGACGTGGCGCAGTTTCTATGCAGACCATACATCAAGCCCAAGTTCCTCCCCAGCAGGGAGTGTATGACGGGGCGCAGTTTCTATGCAGACCATACATCAAACCCAAGTTCCTCCCCAGCAGGGACGGTATGACGTGGCGCAGTTTCTATGCAGACCATACATCAAGCCCAAGTTCCTCCCCAGCAGGGAGTGTATGACGTGGCGCAGTTTCTATGCAGACCATACATCAAGCCCAAGTTCCTCCCCAGCAGGGAGTGTATGACGTGGCGCAGTTTCTATGCAGACCATTCATCAAGCCCAAGTTCCTCCCCAGCAGGGACGGGATGACGTGGCGCAGTTTATATGCAGACCATACATCAAGCCCAAGTTCCTCCCCAGCAGGGACGGTATGACGGGGCGCAGTTTCTATGCAGACCAGACATCAAGCCCAAGTTCCTCCCCAGCAGGGAGTGTATGACGGGGCGCAGTTTCTATGAGTGTGTCACTGCACCGAGGCAAGTTGATGGTGCAGTACCACTGTAGGATGTCGTACTGATTCAAACTGAGTCAAAAGTCTGTTTTGCCGAATGCCAGTCAGTTTAGCGAAGAAACACTTTGTCTTGAAAAAACTATCAAGTTTTATTAGGATTTATTGGGAAAACCGAATGTCAGTGCTGTCATAGAGGAATCTTTTGCTGTGGTCCCAGCTATAGAAAAGACGTCTAGAAGAAGAATGGAAATTGAAATATTGAAATATAGGCTTGAAATATTGGATAGCCAAGAACCCTACTCAGTCGAAGGTAAAGTCAGGGGTTTTTGGGCTACAAAAAACAGGTTGCTGGTAATCGAGCAACTGATCGCCCAATGGCAGCAATTATCTCTGATCCTTCAATAGTCGCTCCAATAGAGATGCTCCAGTACAAGCATACCAATTTCACTACCGTACAATTTAGAACGCCCCTGGGTTATGCACACGTGAGCTCTGCCTACTTTTAATATGCCTTAGATAATAATAATAATATAATAATAATAATAAATTCTTTATTCGCCAAAAATACAAGTGTGATACATACATATACAATATGACAATACAAAAGGTAAGTTAAGTCCTAAAGAAACAAATACATACAAATTGGCGAATAATTGGGTTGCCCCTAGGCTATGCCCGATTCGGGGTCCCTTTGTTGAACATTAACCATAAACAACCAAAGAAAACATGTGTGCCAAGCTGGATACATAAAATTTCACATAAATAAAATATCAAAACTTAATACAATACTACATGTGCTACATGTTCAATAGATATTGAACAGTTTGTCGATAGACTGGACTCCAAGTAAACTATGAAACAATTAAAGGCATGCTTGAACAAAGATTGCAAACAAGAAATCAAATAGACATGCAACATGCAAATAATAACCATGAAATAAATGAGGTGCAAGAATGCTTTGAGGAAGTATGCCGTTATGGTATTCCCAGGCGGAGAGTAAAAGCAAATCCAGTACCTTGGTGGAATGTCCAACTTGAAAATTCTAAGAAGTTAATGAACAGGGCTAGAAGATCGTACCAAAGATGCTGCCCGTGTCCGGCAAGAGATGCCAGACGAGAGGAATATCTCCAACTCAGAAGAAAATTTAAGCAAGACATCCATGAGGCAAATTCTAGAAATTGGGCAAATTTTGTCCGCGACAATACCGACCTGGATCCATATGGCCTGATCTACAAGCTTTCTGCGATGAAGGTTAAGTGCCTTGATATTCCGACAACCCTCAGAAAGCCGATAGGGCAGTTCACTGAGTCTCCTGAGGAGACGGCCCAGCTACTGCTAACAATCCTGGTTCCCGAAGATGACGGGCAACTCACCAATGAACAGGCGGAGATAGAGCGAGTGGCCTGTAGTGACTACGATAGCTGATCAGAACCTGACTTCACTACGGCGGAACTTTGCTTAGTCCTTAAGAAGATCAAAGAGCGCAAGGCGTCGGGGTTGGACGAGGTCCCCCCGGAAGTAGTCAAGAGACTAAATCTGACAAACCAAGAGTCGCTTCTGCGCATCTTCAACTTGTGCTAGAGAACGGGCACCTACATAAAGCCATGGAAGTTAGCCAGGTTCCATATTCTGAGGAAGTCCGGGGACAGGAACTGGGAGGACCCAGGATCCTACAGGCCGATTAGCCTTCTGTCTGTCGTTAGCAAGACGTTGGAGAGACTCGTCGAGCTCAGACTGCGAAGTCTCCTCTCTGAGAGGGACCTGCTGCATCACGCCCAGCATGGGTTCATGCCTGGAACGGCACGATTGATGCCATCCTGCAGCTAACCACCTACGTCAATCAGGCCACAAACAAGCATGTCATGGGCCTGTTCATCGATATTGAGGGCGCCTTCAATAACTTGTGGTGGCCCTCAAATTTCGACAAGCTAAGGCGCTTAGGAGTAAGCGTAGAAATCTTCAAAATCCTGCAAGCTTTTGATAGATAGAGCTGTGATAGCTTTGAGTGATAGAGCTGTGCAGCTTGATGTCGGTGGCGTGGTCATCAGCAGAAGAGTGAACAGGGTGTGCCCACAAGGCTCCGTGTTGGGTCCCCTGCTGTGGAATCTTGTCATGGATGACCTTTTGAGGTAGGACCTTCCTGAAGGCGCTAAGATCATCGCCTTTGCTGACGACGCGGTGGTGCTAGTCCAAGCAGACTCGAGGATGCTGCTAGAGATGTTACCAATCTGCCAGATGTTACCAATCTGCCAGACATTGGAAGCATGGAGCAGCAGGGCGAAGTTACGAATCTCCTTGGCCGAGACGAAACTGATTTTGCTCAAGGGGGGCTTAGACCCCAGGAGGCCACCTAGCGTGAGGCTATATGGCGAGGCCATCACCGCAGTCACAGATATCAGCTACCTGGGAGTGAAATTGGACTCCAAATTGCTCTTCGTCCAGCACTCGAAGATGGTCTCGGCAAAGGCCAAAAGTCTATTCGCCAAGATTGCCAAATTGGCCAGGCATAACTTCGGGGTCGATCCTGCGTCCATTAGAACCCTGCATAATACAGTGGCGGTGCCTGTACTGACGTATGCCAGCTCAGTCTGGAATCACAGATTGGATAATGTACACATAAAGAAAGTACAAGTGTTCTTTGCGCAAGTATTTTTTTATTAAAAGATAAATTCGGAGTTTTAAGCTGTTGTTATAAATTCTTTAACATCTAATAGGATTGGTATAATAATCAATGGCAGTCAATGTACACAAAAAGTAGCGGATATTGTAGGGATTATAAATTTATGCCGTACTATCAGCAATTATTTTTGATTTTTTTGGCGAGTACGATAGTGTTTATTATAGGCCTGTGTGAATAGTGATGTCATACTCAAGCCGAGCCGAGCCGAGCTTTTTAAAAAGTTTTTGAGGTCAAAATTTGTTTAGCCGAGCTTTTTTTAACCGTATAGGGATAGTCAAATAAATGGATCTTAGGAAAAAATTAGCAGACTAACTGCAAGCCACATTAAATAATTTAACACATTTTTACCAGTTTAGTTAGCTTATATATTATAAAATCACAATATCACTGATTTCAGAACTCTCTGTTGTGATGAAAAGGAAACAACTGAGAGGCAAAGTTATTTTGTTGTACCTGTAACCTCATCAGAATTATCCAGCCTAATTAAAAATCTTGTTCGTCTTCTCTTCTCCGGCTTAGAGACAATGTTCATCGTTGCATTTTAAAGAATACAATAATAATACCACCGAATTAAACATTTCAAAGATATAGTTACACTTGACAAAAGGGAAAAGAAAAAATAACATTGCAAAAGGTGCCACATTGTGGCTTGTGTATATTTAAATACATGTCAGTCATTATATTACTTATAATTGGTCGAAATGGAAGAAGCATCCAACGATATTGGCGTTGGGCCAGACCAGCTGAGCAGCGTTCTTCATTGCTGGTTTTATATCAGTTAAAAATGGTCTGGGGCACCAGAGCTGGTACCAAGGTTTCAAATACGGTAGGTAAAGCTTTCGGTAGGCCTGCTAATTCAGTTTCGGAAGTTTTGCAGTTCATCAATACGAAGGCGGTTGAAAACAGCTGAAAAATATTGGACCCAAATCAAAATTTCATACACGTTTATCATTCAACAATATGTATCCATAAATACAAATAAATAAAACTTGATTTGAAGGAAATATAGGATGTAATGTAGCGATTTTTTACATGATATTTTAAAAGTATAAGGCATCTTATGTGCAGGGGATCATGACGAAACTATTGGGTTAATATAAATAATGTACGTATTATGCCAAAAAATATTCTTACTGTAGATTTACTTATCATTTTGTAATCTGATTATGGACAGTTGCATGTTATATGTTATATAGGCCACATTATTTTTTAATGCTGATGATTGTGCATCAACACTGGTAAATGCAATCTTACCATATTAAGATGTTCGGCATGGATGGTTAGCAGCTGGTATGCGTGAAGTTGTTGAGGCACCACCCGAAAGGTCGCATCAATGTGGAGTCTCCGGGTGTTACTCAGTGTCTGTGCCATCCGTTGGGAGATGTAGACAGCAGCCCTCCACCCTGCTGCTTCCCCACATATTACGCCTTTGAAGAAGATTTGATCAGGCCGCCCTTCCACCGTCTTCAAGTTCTCCCACTCAGGACTGTTAAGTATGTTTCCAAATCCTTCCAATGAGTTAGGTTCTTGTGGAAGCCCTTGTTGACGAAGGCGATAGAGAGCGTTGATCGCATTTCCTAAAACGACATTGAGGGAATTAGATGAGCTGCTCCGATAGGGAACCTGGACAGTGTTATTTTGTTGTAAATAAACTAATGAGTGTTAAATTTGTAGGTCTATGATTTATCCCAGTCTTTATGCCAAAATGTATTTATCATGAATATACTGACTGGGTTTCTCATGTACGAGTCCACCCGCAAACACTGTTGGGAAGCACACCACCCTGCCTGCTGCCTCCCCACCTATTGTACATTTGAAGAATATTTGACCAGGGCGCCCTTCCACCGTCATCAAGTGCTCCCACCATCATCAAGTGCTCCCACCATCATCAAGTGCTCCCACCGTCTTCAAGTGCTCCCACTGAGGACTGTTTATTGTTAAGTATGTTTCCAAATCCTTACAATGAGCTAGGTATTTGTGGAAGCCCTTGTTGACGAAGGCGATAGAGTGTTGATTGCATTCCCTCAAAAGACTGAGGAGCTGCTGCGATAGGGAACCTAGATAATGTTATGTGATTATAAATGAACCGACGAGATTGCAAGGATGTCGATTTAAGTATGTAGTGTTGTTATATTTTATCTTTTATTTTAACTTTTTTCATATATAATGTCAGATATAGTCCTCTTATATCCTCAGTTTCCCTGCCTGTCCTGTAGATTAGATGTTATTTCGTTTGTTAATTTAAATAGTTTAGTTTCCTTTTTTTTGTGAAAGTGGGTGCATCACCAGTGTTGATTTATAGACTCAGTTCTACGCACAGGTCGAAAGACCTATGTAGGACTTTATTTCATAATTATAATTTTTGTTAATTTATAATGATTGTAATAAAAAAGGAAATAAACAGATTTTTGATTTGATTTGATTTTGATTTGATTAGTGGACACCTGGGACTAAGGCTAAGTGTCCTCTCGTACTCCAGTCTGCAAGCAATGCGAGCTGTGAAGCTCAATCTACGTTGAAGGGCTAAAATTGCAAAGGCTAGAAGAATATTCAAGAGAAGATGTGAGTGTAGAATCAAGCTCCCTATCTACAGGAGGGAAACTCGCTATTACAAGCGAATGATCAAGGAAGCAAAAATGATCAGCTGGCAGTTTTGTCAAGGAAAGTGTAAGCGGATATGCTCTAATTTGGCCTACATTATCGGGTTCGATAAGATCAGAATAAAAGAGGTTTTCACGACCTTGAAGAGAGACATCACTACCAAATAGACCTTAAAGACACCACTACCAATATGAAGACAATGCTACTCCTGTTCTATATACTAGTGACACGAGAGAACATGCAAGTGGAAATGTACAGCATGCACAAATCTGAGATACAAAAGAACTAAGATCAAGATGCAGACTTGCAATTATCTACAACTGCTGAACTTGAATAAAGAATCAGCAAGGCAAAAAATAAACACGGTTATAAGCATGGAAAACTTGCCTTCGTTGTGAAATTTGATGAAGATGAGGGCCAAAGAAGTAATATTTTCCTATTCAGGAAGAAATCTCATACAATTTGAGTACCCAAAATAATGCATTATGAAGTAAGTTACAATACGATTTGCAAGTGAAAAATCAGGCTGTCCATGAGAGCAATGTTATAATTAATACTAGTGGATCCGAGCGCACGGAATCGTGCGCTACTCTAACAGAGCGATAATTCAAATGGCGACAAATTTAAAACACAATCATGCTAACACGATCCGTCTTGAGGGTTATGTTTACACAAATTAAAAAACAACAGCAATTAAATTATTCAGCTGATCAAAATGTAAACAATTATGTTCTTCATAAGGATAACATGGGAACTTTAAAAGCCAATGGGGCAGAGCCCAAGGGACTTTTTCAAAAATGTAAGGCCGGTTTGCAAATCTACGCGACACGCTCTTTCCAATGAGCCGTCAATGATCAAAATCGGTTAAGAAATGACGGAGGAGTTCATAAAACAAATTTCGTGTTGGCGTATTAATTATATAGATGGCACTTATGGACAAACTGGTTTTATTTCAACCTCGTAATATTCATCGATTTGAACCTCACCAACGACGGGCAAGGACGACTTCAGTGTGATTCCATCCTAGCAGAGAATAAGGACGAAAACATGGAGCTACCAGAGCAGGAGCTGTCATCCACGGAAATGGATTTGAACCTCACCAATGAATTATCACTAAACAAACCGATTAAAAAAACTATGTGATCGCAAAAACTATTGCTTATACTGCAACCATATAGTAAGCAGTTTTACCAGCCACCTAACAAGAAACCACAAAGACGAAGAGTTGGTTGCAAAATACATAGAAATGCTTGATACATGTAGCGAGGAGAGCAGAACCATAAGAAAAAATATCACAGAAAACCTAACAACAAAAGGAAATTTTATTTACAACCAAAGTGTGCTGGCTCAAGACAACGGAAATAACAGTTGTATACTCCTAGTAAGACGACCACCAGTGGGAAACACAATTTCACCAGTCGCATATGTAACCTGTAAGCACTGTCAAGGAGTTTTTGTTTCAAAATTCTCATTCCGAAAACATAATCCAAAATGCTCAGAGAAAGCATGAGTTTATGAGGGTGAACAAAACGAGAGTGATTTGGATGATGGTGCTGATCCTGCAAACATGTTTCGTAGTCGGAGATGCCCAAATTTCATCTAAACGTTCAGAACAACATGCTATTCATACGAATTTTTAAATGAATCCTTACGGAAAAACACAACGAAGCGACAGACGTCGCGCTTAAAGACCGGCGTTAATGGCCGGAGTTGGTGACTTTCAAGCAAATAATCTCAGACATAAGAATAGATATGTCATCAGAAGAATAATCCATGATGGAGGACGGTTTCTACTCAGCGTTATGAAGAGATATTCAAGCATTACAAGTCTTAATGACTGCTTGAAGCCAACAAAAGCTGTTGTTGTGTTCGAAAGTGTGAAGGAGATATGTGGGTTGAATGAGGCTACTGGCGACGTTTCTCTCGCCGGTATACCGAACCGGCTGTCATGGATCCTACGAGAAGCTGGCGCAAGGGCAGTAGATGATGCCATATTGGAAGAAAAATACTTAAAAATAGACGTAGGTGATTTTTTACAAGTCAAGAAAAGGCGATGGCAGTATATCGTATCAACAGAGCAGAAATATCTAGAAAAGCAAAGAAGATCTTGAAGCCAGATATACTTCCTGACGTTGACAATATTAAAACATTTGCCTGTTTTCTTGTATGCCTTGAAATTAAGTGCAATGAGAAGCTAGAAGAAGAGAATAACGTCGAAAACTATGAAAACTTGTGTGAGGTTGTCACAGCAAGAATTATGGAATTAAGCAGACGACGGACGACGGAAGCAGCGTGCGCCGAACTTCGCTTCTTTAGGGACGCATAATTTTTATTTCAGTATTAGTTTTGCCACCTAACCTCTGATTGGCTGAACCGATCGGTGTCTGATTGGCTGACTCGTCGGTGGGACGCATAATTTTTATTTCAGTGTTAGTTTTGCCACATAGTAATAATATAAAGGTCCCGTAACTATCTGGACCGATGTATATAGCTTTATAGCTTAGGTCAAGACAAACAATTTCACCTTAGGAACATGGGTCTCTGGTGCCTAGTTTTCCGTCTGTCTGTCCGTATGTGTTTTTTACAAACAAATTCATAGCTCCTAAGCGGTTTGAGGTACAACGTTGAGATTTTGCATAGATTTTTATCTTATTTTGCCCTATCTTCATTTAAAATTATACCAAAATATCATCAACCGTTTCAAAATGGCGGCCATTTGAATATTTTGATGCCAAATTTCACGAAAACCGATAATTTAAACAAAATATTTCAAAATACATAAAAGTAAGTTTATCTTATGTAGTTTTCAATGATACATTATTTGTTAAGATTGGATAAATATTTGCTGAGAAATCAGTTTTTTCGTAATGCATGACCACTTTTTCCCATCTTAAAACATGGGGTGTTAAAAACCAAACTTTAGCGGCTTAAATCCACTTAACTATTGAGTTAAGGAAAAAATGTCAAAGAATAATTAGTTCTTAAAATTAGAATTCAAATACGCCATAAAATAGCGACCACTTACAAGAAAATTGAATTCATATTTTTAAATTTCTTAAAAAAGTAGGTGAAGTCCCCCATTCAAAGTTATCTGAGATATCAATGGTGGCACAGTTAAGTTGGACACCCCTTAATTTTAACACTGTTTAAATGGAAAACGTGGTCAACCATTACGAAAAAATTAAATTTCTCAATAAATATTTATCCAATCTCAAAAATTAAGGTATCATTGAAAACTACATAAAATAGACTTACTTCTATGTATCTTGGAATTTTTTTTAATCAACGGTTTTCGTGAAATTTGGCATCAAAATATTTAAATGGCCGCCATTTTGAAACGGTTGATGATATTTTGGTATAATTTTAAACGAAGATAGGGAGTAATAAGCTTAACATCTAGGCAAAATCTCATCGCTGTACCTCAAACCGCTTAGGAGTTATGAATTTGTTTGTAAAAAACACATACGGACAGGACAGGATGTTCCTATGGTGAAATGCGTTTGTCTTGACCTATGCTATAATGCTATATACACTTGTCCAGATAGTTACGGGACACCCTATATAGTAGTTTGCCTTCATACTATGAACAAAAAATAATAAATGTGATCGGTGGTAGATCCATGGCAGAAACAAGGTCTTTACCTAAAGAAAGTAAATTTGAAGATTTGACCATCGTTCAGTCACTTGAGAATGTTTTTACTGTCAACAACTCAAAAATACAAGGGTCATATTTGGTGAACATAGACGATGGAGTTTGTAGTTGCCCTATAGGCAATAGTAGTGCACCCTGTAAGCACCAGCATTTCGTGGCAATAACACTGAACATGCAGAGTGGAAACATGATTCCTACAACAGAGGAGGAAAAATGCTTCTTCCACTATGTGGCCACAGGAAATAAAAACATTCCTGAAAAGTGGTACGCTCCTCTAACCACCACTACTGGACTCAACAGTTCAACTTCTTCAGATGTGGGTGCATGTAGTACGAGTAACCCCTCAGTTGCACAGATGTTGGAAGACATTGCACCTAACATCAGTGAGGCAAGTGCACAAGCATAGGGTCTAATGAATGTAATGAAGCCAGAGAAAAAGTAAAAGAGATTGCCATGATTTTGGAGGAACGTCTTGTCAACAACCCAGCATCATTTTTTTCTGAGGCACTGACTGTATTCCACACTAAGCTTATGTCACTAAAATCAGAAACCATTTTGATATCTGCA
Source organism: Flexamia atlantica (assembly GCA_035578135.1). Lineage (NCBI taxonomy): Eukaryota > Metazoa > Arthropoda > Insecta > Hemiptera > Cicadellidae > Flexamia > Flexamia atlantica. The sequence continues at coordinate 4,031,031 of JAQJVK010000033.1, forward strand.
CTCCATTATTTGACAAACCTTCTTATCTGCCATTGAAGGTATGTACTTTTATCGAATATTATCTTGAGGGGGATTTGCCCTTAGCTGCTTTTGTTCTTGTTCTCTATTGTAACAATGTACAAAAATTATAATTAATCTTGTTGCTTTTTAAAAAACTTACCTCTTACATACACACTACACCCCCAATTATTCGAGGTAGTTTGGACCGAGGCTGCTTTGGAAACGATACCACATTAGGTAGATATTACTAGACTAAACTACTTAGACATTACTAGATTTTACTCTAAAATTATTACCACTCAGTAACTGATGCAATTTCAGCCACTCCAAAAATTCTTCTTTGTCTTGACATCTTAACCGTACAACTGCAGTATGATTTTCTATGTCTGAACCATTTATCTAAACATTTTTTGACTCGGGGTAAATATACTGTAATAAATACAGTACAATAAATGGTATTAATATAAATGCACATTGATCTTACAGAAAGTGGAAAAAGCAAATAAGGACGTGGGTTTCTAATGTTAAATAAACTACACATACTTCTTAATGTTCAGATAGGCTATTAACTTTCATATATAAAAGTTAAGGTACACTAGCTAGCTAACGTAAATAAGTCGTTTCAAAATGTCTAATTAAAATGTGCAGCAAAATGTGCTTCTATTCAAAGAAGGTAATATTGTAGATATTTTGAAGAATTGAAAAAAAACTAATTTTTGGGATTGTTTAATCAGAACATTGAAATGCAACGAACATACTCAACGTACCCTGGAGTGATGTTTGTTGATCTACAAGGTATCAAATTTCCGGATTCCTTTTTACATCCTTCTTGTAGAGGACAGCAATGGAGATTCAGAAATTGTTGCTTTCATGTCGCTTGTGACAGAGGATGTCATCACTCTTGACGAAGTGGTTCAAGTTTTTAAACAGTACAACCCTGCGTGGAAAAATGCTGTCACAATTTTGAGTCATAAAGATTTTCGGGAAAGAAATTCTTTCGTAAATGCAGAACTTTTAATCTACTTATTTCACACTTTAAGATCTTTCAAAAGTGAAATAAGCTGTGAGATTATGGGTATTTCTAGTGGCGAAAGAGTGTCGTATAAAGAGTACGCACAGAAACTGACTTATGCCAAGAACGAAGATGAGTATTATTCCACCTATGATGAAATCAAAAGGTTAAAGCTAGTAAAATTTGTCGATTATTTTGAGAAAAAATTGGCATCCAATTAAGAACTTCCCAGCTCTTCCAGTTGGCATCCCAGCTCTTCGGACTGCAGTTAGCTTTGGAAACCGAACAAGTAACCGTTTGGAGTCAATTAATTCTAAAGTAATGCAAGTTGTGCATCGCCATTCTCGGCTTCCAGATCTCTTCCAAAATCTGAACAAGTTATTGTTGAGTTTGAGAGCAGAGCGGGATACGAAAGCTGCGAAAATTCAGCTAAATGTATCATTAAATGTTAATATTATTCATGATGACCAGAAGAATTACTCGCAGGTTCTAACACCATAGTGTTGCAGGTTCGCTTTTGACATGGTGTGTGATAGATTTATTTATACAGATGAAGTGAAATTAACTAGCGAAATTTCAAACAATGAATTTCATATTGCCTCAAGGACTCCTAACGACTCCAGAAATTAAAATGCAGCTGCATATTTATTGCTCTTACAATCTTCCCTACCACCATATTTTACACGTTTGTGAAAAATTTATCTTCATTTGTCCCATCTTTAGTGCCCACAAGATGAAGCAAGGTATTTTTCCTGAAGAATAGTCGTTTGACATTACCCACAGAAAATTTCGCAGAACGTACTGTCCCACAGTCTCTTCAATGGCACAAAGTACTCTGGGACAGTGCTCATATCTCAAAGTAATAAATACCGAATTGTTACTATAAAAATGCAGAGTTTCTTCACTTCCTTCGGAGTCATCAGGTCGGCTGTTTCTTCAGAGGGTGCAAGTAATAGATTAAATAATCAGACTGTGGGAACTTTAAAAGATATTTCTGTGTTGGAGGTTTAAAGTCTGAATAGTAATGAAGAAATGGAGCCTCTTGATGAAGAGCCACATGAGAATCAACCTGCAGAAATTAATCAAGAAATTACCTCAATAAACCCTACTCACCTTTCCGTTCATGACTATGCTTTAAATTACCTAACTGAAAAATGTCATATTTCAAGAAGAAATCAATACCTTCGGTACATGTATCAATATACAATACCAGCCAAATGTACATTCCCATGGAAGAAAAGGAAGTAAAAAACAAAATTCAATATGGAAAACTTATTCAAAATTAGTTACAGTAATTTATACATTATATATAGATATAGAAATTTCAAAAATATTTTATAATCTTACCTTTTGTCATAATTTTACCATATAATTTTTATCAAATTATTAATGTATATATTTACATAACCTGTTCCATTTAAAAGGCTGACGATGGACCTAGAACATGGTCCGAAATATACCTTTAAAAAGTGTTTAATTTTAATTATGTGTAGCCAATTAAATTTAATAATAGATATCATCGTGACAAATACCTCCCGAGAAGAACCCTTGGTACAATCCGTCTGAATTAGTGAGGATTGTGATTTTTTAATGGAAATCAAAAGTTGTCAAGAAATGATGATTTAAGTTGACTGTGGCGACTTTGTCATAGCTTCGACTCAAACTTGGAAATACCAAGTGGAAGTGAACCCAGCCAAATTCTACAAGACTTATCTGTTATGCCCAACAAATTAAAGTGGAAGGGAAGACCAAAGGATTGTGATGCAACTGTAATAGGATTACCGGAGAAGAAGGGAAGATTAAGTAAAATGGTGCCAATTAAAAAGAAAGGAAGTAATGACAGACAATTTTTTATGCTTAAGTGGTTTGTTTCTGAAGATCGAGCATTTATTGCCCTTCCAGAACGAGTAATTGAAGAAACTGAAGTCGAAGTTGATGGTGATAAAGTAAGTTCTGGATGTTTGGAAAGTAAATGTGATATCCGAGCATTAAGGAGGCATTTCACTTCAGATGCTTGAATAGCCATTAGAGGTTTGGTAAGATTTTAAGGAAGACAATTCAATTCTGAATTGTACAATCAGCAAGTTGAACGTATATTTGAGAAATAGCTTAACATGCAACGGTTGTTTTTGGTTCTTTTAATCATATTTTCTATTAAGTTTTCTTTATAACCATTCTTTTTTGCCAAATATTTGAATATAGATTTTTCGTTTTCAAAGTTTTCTTTATTCATTGGAATATTCTATATGTATATATACACACACATATTATATATATAAGAATAAGTGCTGGGGGAAACTGTCATTATTCAGCCTATAGGCAAAAATTTACATAAATCTGTCTCTGGATGACAGATAAAACCCTCATAAATACTGTAAAAAACTGGTTTAAATAATTTAAACATTTTTCAGGTCCGGCTTCTGATTAGTGTCGGAGGAAAAGATTTTCAGCAAGCCATCAACAATATGCTAAGAAAAATAATGGTGGATGAACTAGCAATGACATTTTCATTTTCGGGCAAAACCAGGAGAGGAGTGAGCAATACTCCTTTCGGCAAGACTAAAGTCAGCAAATGCATTTCAGGTAAAAGTGCATTATATACATATACATATACTATTTTCGCCCGCTGAAAGGGTAACGAATTTCAACTGCGTCCGCGCGGTAGCCCCGCCGGTAGCCCGGTGTGCAGTTTGAATTTGCCGCGCTAACTACAACAGTTGGAAGAAGAATAATATGCCTTGTCTGGTACCATTCTGATCGAGAAGAATCGCCAATTCTCGTGGTATATTTTGTGTTGCAATAGCTTTCCGTGCATCACTGCAACAGCGCTTAGAAAACAGACGATGTTTTGTTTATGCTGCGTGCGTGTTGCAATTCCATAGTTTGCTCGAAACGATAGCCAATCGTGCTGGAATGTCGTGTTCTCTTCGAGATGTAGAAATAAGTGAGGATTTAGATGATGATAGGTTAGGTGACATATCCGGTGTAGATTATGAAGATATTAGTGATCAGTGTGATGACAGTGACTTAGTACCTGGCCAAACAGTTGTTGACATTGACACAACCTCAAGACCAGATAAGATTAGTAGGTGATTTTATAATAGACGATCTTAGCTCCTCAATAATTATTCCTGGTCCTGGTGGTGAAGGGCAAAATATTGCAGAAAGAAGGTGAAGATGAAGTAGGGCCAGGCCTGGATATTGTCCCTGATCCTAGTGATCATACACATTTTGTGGAACGTGGGAATATTGAATCCAGGGCTAGAAAGAAGAGAAAAACCTACCCTAAAAACCCAAAACCCCGTAGTAAAAACCCAAACCTCCCCCCAACAAAGAAACTCTAAAAACGGATAAACCCAAGAAACCAATTTTTCCATGAATCAACGATAAAGTGTTTTTTCTTTTAGGGCTTTTCCTTTTGATAATTCAAATTCAGGAATAAATCCTGATGTCGACCTAGATGAAACCTCATCTAACTTAAAATACTTCTTAGAAATGTTTTGAATGGATCTTATATCGCATATTGTGGAACAGACAAATGTGTATTATTCTGAAGTTGTATCTAAACTTCCTAACATGTCACAAAATGAGCTAAACAATTGGAAACCTACCGATGTAAATGAAATGCTTTGTTTCTTATCATTATATGTGCTTATGTTGCATGTAAGGAAAAATGAAATGAGGGACTATTGGTCCACCGATAGTTTGATCGAGACGAAAGTCTTTAGAAAAATAATGAGTAGTAATATGTTCCAGGCTCAATGCAGGTTGGGCAGGAATAGGTTGAGAATGATACACCTTAACAATATTCTGTTGATGTGACCAATTCCAGATCACTTGGGGGACTGCATGAATTAAATCCAGTCCTGTGTACTATCAATAAAAGTTTTTCAGAAAAAGTGACTCCCTTTGAGAAGTTAGCAATCAATGAAACACTTTTTCTTTATAAGGAGAAACTAGCACTCCGATAATACATTCCATTCAAAAGGGCAAGATTCGGGATAAAATTATTTGTCCTATCCGACTGTGTGACTGGAATGGTTCAGCAAATTTAGCCTTATATTGGGACAGATGCGAATTTATAATTCTCTGACATTTTAGGTGTGGAAATGACTGGACAGGTTGTCCTTACAGTTAGAGCCATACATTGGCCTAGGACACATAGTTTACCTGGATAATTGGTATGTGAGTCCCTCTATCGCTATGGAGCTATATAAACATACTCAAATATATTACATTTGAGCTATTTACAGCTACGTCATGCTCAAATATATTACATTTTGACATCGTTTTAATATTAATATGCCAAATATATTACATTTATTTTGTATTTTAGCAAATTTCCTTAAAGGAATAAGCTATTACGGTAGTACTCATGGTAACACCTAAGTCCGAGACCATGTTAATTTTTCATTTTGTGGTCCCCAGAAGCAAAAAACATTATTCGTTCAAATTTATATATAAATAAATAATTATATATATATATATATATATATATATATATATATATATATATCTACATATAGTATAAATAACTAGACTGCTACTGATTGATAAATGACAATCAATTTGAGAAACTAAAATTTAAACCATGTGGACCTTTCCTGACCAAAAAATGCTACTACAAAAAGACACAATAAGAAATAAGAAAGATTCAGGCCTAAACTCATTAATTAGAAGAATACCTTTGTAAAATATTTGTTTCACATTGTAAATGTTTTCTTTTTTTGGACAATATATTTGGCGAGGTGTGGTGGAACCTCGACCCAAGAAACAACCACTAGATAATGCGGCAGGTTCTTTCCAACGAAACTGCTACAGAGTTCAGTTGGTTCGGTATGAAAAGCAAAAGAGTTTTTTCAGCTCTGAGATTGAAAGATGTGATATTTGGTAAAGTATTAATCATATTAATTGCTGTTTTTCATGTATAAAGGAATTATAAATACGTTTACTACTTTTCTCATACATAATCATAAATACCAAATTTGTTGAATTATTCCTAATTTTTTTGGTCTTATTTTTATTATTTGCAAAGCAACCCAGCGGACGCACAGGCAGTATCTGCCTATGTCTACTGATTTCCTGGACTTTTATTTTTAATTAAAGGCTACAAAAATTATGACTCTTTTTTAGTTTTATTTCATCATTTGTAAAAGGTTTTATCTTTACTAGCATTTTTATTACTTTGTATGTAGTAGCTTATTATCGTATGGAATAACCTTTTCATTCATTCATTCATAATTATCTCACGTGCTTGACTTGTTAAAGTAACGTGAACATATCTTTATTTATCATTGCACATGAACCAATGCAAGTTTAATTGAAGTTCGTGAGTAGAGTGCACGAAATAGGGCGGGCGGCAAAAACTTTAAACTCATTAAATTGTCTTCTAAACCTCAGCTAAAATGACTAAATGAAATGTATTTGTTGATCTATCAAAACTTTTTTTACATTTTTCAGGGCATTTCAACGGTAAATTTATGTTTACTTTAACATAAGTTCAGTTAAGCTTTTACTTCAAAATGCCATAAATGATTTTTTATGTGTATATTAGTAATAGCACTTTCAAATGTACCGCTGGCCTACTCAGAATAAAATAAATGCAAATATTAATATTTTATAGGACCCCCTTTCTCTTCGAATTTACATGTTAGACTCATATGATCAATTTTACCCCATTTAAACGATGTCTGTTTAACTAAAACAATTATACTCAAATTTTTACAAATAACTTAGTTTAAATGGAAACATTATTCTTAAAACAAAAAACTTAGTCACCAATCAAGTCAAACAATAACAATAAATTGAACACATTAACTTAACTGGAAATTATCACTTAAGTAATCTGAAAAAGAAAGTAAAATTTGATTGTCAAACTATTTATTTTTAATCATTCTACGTCGTTTTTACACAATTTTTATGTAGAGAGTAAACTATCAAATGTTATTATTATATATAAATGTACTTTGACGGTAAAAATGACACATTTAATAATTTTACATCAATTTGACATAAATTTGATGGGCAGTGTTTCACTTTAAAAATAAGAAGATGCAAGTAAAAATACTTACATCATTTTGACATCAATTTCATGAGCAACGTTTTACTTTGATATCAATTTGATATCATTGATCACTTTTTGACGTCAAAATGACATTGTGTAATGTATGGGACAATTCTATTACTTCAGTCTACTTTAACTATTTATGTTTGTCATTCCCAGATATGTTGGTTTTCCTTCAATCTTAAGTCCATGTATCGTTGAGCTTGTGGATTGTTGTTGTAAAATCTAAGAATCGGCAACACATCGACAAAATCGGGTATGGTGCAACACAACGACATTTCCGCTTTCTTCGACTATATGTCTGACAATCTGGTTTAATTATGCTTTGATTCTCCTTATTTTTAGATGGGAAATATATGAAAATTATTTCAAACTACAATTTCGTTAAATCTAGCACTTATGATAATGTCATCAAAATGAATATTTGCAAGCACATTCGTGCTTGTTGTACTGTTTTGTTTTTACTCTAAATTGTTCACATAAAAGCAGCATTGTAAATAACGAATTCAGTTTACTGGTTGAACAAACTCAAAATACCACAACTGTGACTCATTCAAATTAGGCACCTTCTGTTAAAGCCAGTACTGTGTTAGATTTATTAAACATAACCAAGACCGATGGCACTAGTAGCAGAATAACTACAAAGGAACTGAATGATGTGATCAGTATTTTAAATTATTTATCAGTAGGGAACGTGAGTCTTTTAGAATAGGGTGGCGAGGGGTGTTAGGCTGAAGAGCGAGGGAATAGAGAATCAGAAAATGGAAAAACGAACTTCCGGCCTCCTGGATCGACGTAGTTCTAAACGATGCCGCATTTTGGAGAGCGCTAGGATCAACAGCGACCTCTTTCGTGGCTGGAGCCTCCTCTTGATATTTTTTTGTATTTAGAATAAGGTTTTATTAAATTTTGTTAATAGTATTGCTGTACTGTGATTAAGTTATCAACTCTACATATGATTTCACTGATAACCATGTATTACTGAATCTAATTACAAGTTTCAACTTTTAACGTGCCAGTCGAGTGAATCGATTATGATTGTTACATTTGGTCGGACCGACGCAAGCGAATGAGAGCGGAGAGTCTCGACGATGTTTCGAATGCTGATGAAAATGTCTTGAGCAGGGAGAAGGTCCTGCCGATCGTCGTGTCGGTCGAGGGCGACTGGCAAGGGCTACTGAAGGAGTTGAAAGCGTCGTCTACATTTTTAGAGGCGAAGTTCGTCGGTAAGAGGCTGCATGTCATGTGTTCGTCTTCAAATAGTTTCAGGGTGGTTCAGTCCCTCCTGGCGCAAAAGATGGTGCCTTTCCACATCTTCGCGCTAAGGAGGAGGCTGAACTGAAGACCGTCCGCGGATTGCCGCGGTCCGCCCGAGGAGGACGTGAAGCTGGCGCTGGAGGACCTCGGGTTCTTAATTAATTTAATTCTTAATTCTTAATAAGACATGTACCTCATGGAGGACGTTACCCTGAATATGAGTGAAGGATGAGTGTGATGATCGTGATGATAGTGGCGCGATCTTGTAGCCTTGTTACTGACTACGGTTGGCACGTTCCTTAGACAGGATTGTTAATTAATAGCCCAACAACCAATGGCAGCTGGCTCCAGAAACAACCCTTCAAAAGGCTACTAACTTTTCTCGGTATCGATCCGGCTACCTACAAGTTTGTAGGCGGGCACTATAACCACTACACCAACCAGCCTTTCGTATGATAATACCGCAAACTCACGGAACGTATGAATAATGTAATCTCCTAAAGGCAGCTGCTTATCTAAATCAAAATAATTAAACTTGACTATGTGTCGTTAGATAAACTCAAGAAAGTATTCGCTTTATTTAAACATTTAAAGTCCAATGAGGTGAATCGTCGTAACGCCACTGGAGAGAAGGACCAGAGCCGGTGAGGACGGCCCGTCCGTCATCCTACTAATTCTTTGTTGGTCAGGTTCTGGAAGACTGGCAGCTGGGCTTAATCATTCTTATTAAGACAGGTACCTCATGGAGGACGTTACCCTGAATATGAGTGAAGATGAGTGTGATGATCGTGAGTGAGAGTGTCAGTCGAACAGTTTACGGCCCGACCGGGAGTCCCACAGTGCTACAGATGTCAACGGTTTAACCTTTCATCTGCGTTGTGTCACCAGGATCCACGATGTGTGAAATGCAGGGGAGACCATGAAAGGAAGGACTGTCCTATGTCGAACGAGACCCAGGTTGATGATCGAGTCAGCTTAAAACTTCCCCAGCCCAGAGAAAGTTTTTCCTAGAATAACGGCTCGGACCATTCAACATCCGACAGACAAAGCACCTGGCGAGTTGGCTGGTGCAGAATAAAGGCGTCGGCCATTTTGAATCCCCTAGCCAGCTTTCCCTGTCATTGTCCATTCGACGTTCGCTGCACGCTGAAACTCCGTGACTCGGTTAATTCTTGCCCTCGCTTAATGCAGTTTGCAGTTTACGACACGTGTGCTTGTAATAAATGTATTAATTATTATAAAATCACTATTTTGTAAGTAATAGTTTTTGTACGAAAGTAATAGAAAAATTATTTGAGTTTTACAATTTAATTTTGAGCTGGATGAAGACATTTGATTGCCAAGCTTTAAAAGAGCTGCCAACAAACATAAACATAAGTTGCCGTTGCAATTTTTATTATTCGGCGAAAAGTAAATTTCTTAGTCTGTAGATGATTCTTTTGGTTTTATAACAGCAGACGTGGCATGCAAATCTTGCAGTCTAATCTATACCAATTTGCATCAAGTATTGATATAAGAGAAACCATAGCCCTGTTTTCAACTGTCAGGATATTTGTTACATGGTCTAGAAATAATCGGGAATTTCATATGTGAAATCTGGTAGACACCCTGAATATGTATCTTTTACTTCAAGAACTGCCAATTTCTCAAAATAAACTAGCAGAACTTATACTACCGTAATCTATGTGTAATATTGATTTTTACTAGAAACCTTTTGTTTTCCAAGTTGAGTTCTACACAAAAATTTGGGGGGGGGATCCTGTAGAGGACTCTGTTACTAGAAGCCTAGTGAGACTGCTCACCAACGAAGTAGCAGTAAATTTCAGCAGGGCGGGGCGAAAAGACAAGAGAGCGTTGAACAGACTTTCAATTATACATATTTTAGAAAATAAGTATATTTTACTATATAATTACAGGTTATTTTCCATAATGAACTAAAACAATTTAAAGCACACAATTTTAATTATTATTTAAACAATTTAATAAGCACACAGCAGTATTAAATTCAAACTGGAAACAGAAAAATAATTCAATCAATTTTCTGGACATAAAAGTCACTAAAACCTCACACCAAATTTGCATTTTTACAAAACCAACCCAAACAGACAATCAAAATCAGGCGGCAAATTCTTATCTCCAATCAATCAAAAAACTGAAGATTTCCGATCCCAAACATACAGGCTACTAGATTCTCTACAAATACGCCATAAAGCTGATTCAAAATCAGTTGCCGTAGGCCAGGAAAGCTATGAAATTTATAAACATAACAACAACGAGCCTGAGATCCTCTTTCATAATAAAGGAAGATGACCAAAATTCAGTACTTTTTAAAACCGTCAAGGATGCAGAACAGAAACATCAGAGAATTGGCAAAATTGTATCAATCCGGCGACAGAGCGGGAGAAAGTGACTCACCCCCGCCCCGCCTATACCAACTACCCCATTATACATCAGTCATTCATATGCCACGAGTGTCAATTCAAGGACTGATTACAATATTTATATTAATTAAAAATACAGTTAATTTACAGTTACAGTTTAATTTAGTTACAGTTGCAGTTTAATTTACAATTACAGTTAATTTAGTTACAGTATAATTTAGTTTACAGTTACAGTTACAGTTTAGGTTAATTTAGTTACAGTTTAATTTTTTAGTAAATTAAACTGTGAATCTCAGGGTACTTGGATGAAAAAGACTTTGAGCAAGAGAGGCTTCTCCAGGAAAACTACATGAACACTTAATTTCACCTATGCATGGTTCATACAATTGACCAATCAAACAATTTTAACAATAAATCTGGTAAAAAATAATGAAAGGAAAATAAATTTGATATGAATAATATAAACGAGGTAATCAATTTAATTTCGTAACCCAGGAGAAGTGTTATATGGTAAGGTTATTTAATAACCTTTAGGACGAGAATGTTAATTTTCCAAAGAATCCTTTGAACAGACATATTCGTTTGCATATTTTCTGTATAAATGAAAGTATTTAACAAATAATAATTTAATACTTGCAAACGTAAAATAACTTAAGCTGTTTGTAATCACTTGCTTGTTTTAAAATGTTATATTTTTATTTTTAAGTTCAATTTTACCCCTAAATATAACTGTAGAAATTTCCTGCTTGTAATGAAAAATGAATGAGTTCGTCATTGCCTGGGGGGGGGGTTGCGCCATCGCGGTAGGGGGGATGGGCATCCCTGGTGTCAATGGAAGTGATCACACCACTCGACTGTCAGCGATCGCGTCAGGAACACGTCATGTCACCAACATCACACACGAATGGCACACCGCGCTTCCGGAGCCGCTCGGCGAAGCGACCAGCCAACTAGCAGGCAAAGAAGCCCTCTCCCCAATGTGTTCAATATAGCCTAATCGTTACAAATTTGAAGATATATCATGTCATGTTTTAGTATTTCCAATAGTTTAAAGTTATGAGGTTTCAATGTTAATGCAATGTGAGGAGCACGCCCAAAGTTAGAGGGAAATATACTAAAGTTTGAAGCTGAGCGGGAAAATCTATCATGAAGAGATTTTAAAAGAGGTGAGGAACAGTGTAACTAATTTCCAGCTGAAGAGGTTACATCTGTTAACAAAGAAAGACATCTTAAACATTGAAAAAAGTTTCAAATTGTCTGATGATGCAGTGAAACAACCTTACGACCCAGTCAGGGTTGACATTTGGGTGGACACCTTTTAGAAAAGTGAAGAAAAGGCAGTTCTGTTTTATAAGAATATAAGAAACATGGAGCTGAACTGCCAGAGTATCCTCAGCTCAAAGAAAACGATTTCTTCCTCGTCTTCATGACAAATAGTCAAAAAGAAGTGTTTTAAAAAATGGCGAAGTTTTGTTTGTGTCGATGGAACACGTGGTGTGAATGCATAAAATTTGCAATTATATACAATTTTAGTGCTGGACAATTCCAGGAAAGGGATACTTGTAAGCTTCATGATATCGAGTAGGGGAGACGAGGATGCCATGACAATTTTTTAAATTGAAATAAAAAAAATTAGGAGCAATCAAATTGCATGTTTTCATGTCTGATATGGACACCACTTTTTAATGCATGGAGAACAGTAATGGGTGGAAATGCTGTACATGACAGGTACTCAGAGCGTGGGGGGAAATATATACTCCAAAGTAAAGGGGACAATACAGAAGGAATTGGAAAGCGTTGCAAGCACTTAGCTTTCGAAACTATATTGAACAATGCTGTGTATATTGGCAAAATAAGAGACATGAATTAGGAAAATATTTCAGTTCATATTATGCAAACAAGGCGAATTTCAGAAGTGGTCCCATTGTTCCAGATTACGTTTTGGAAAAAATACCATAATGGCCCTAGAAAATTTTAATAAACTGCTAATTGTGTTGTTACTGTGTGGAAAAAGGGTGAAGCGCCTAGACAAAAGTCTTTGTGCTATTCCCAAAATGATAAATTACAAGCTTTCTGATATTTTCATCAAAGGTTTTAAGGGAAGAGTAGTTACAAAATTGAAAATTCTGAGAAAGCGACATGAGGAGATTTTGAAATTAAGTCTAGACACTGTTTTCCCCAATCGTCAGAAAAGTGGCAAGTGTTGCCTAGTGGCGCTGATAACTTCTTCACCGTGACTAGGATAAAAAAATCAGTTTGCGCTGGCTGCTCTTTGCAGTGTTCCACATACAGATCTTGTTTTCATTATTTATGCTCATGTATTGATAATGGAATTAAGAACAACATGTGCAAACATATTCATTTGGTTGCCAAAGTCAGCATGATCGATGAGCTTGTTTCCATTTTAGAAGAATTCAATTCCGACTGCTATTCTCCGAGAGATCAGTAGGCAAATAAATAGATGAAGATTTTAGTGAAGCTAAAGAACAATTCATTCAAGATATCAAGAATTAAAATGAATTCTAGGCCTAGTTATTTGTTTGCTAGGCCTAGTGCTGATTAATGTATCTAATGTATGTATCTAAAGCACTAAAACAAGTCAAACTTGTGCCAATTTTACACACCTATTTTATTAGTAGATAAATCAACTGACTGTACTGTTACATTTTAAATATAGATTTATTTATTATCTTAATTACATAAGAATCCGTTGACCAACTGCAAGACAGCTGACAAAACAAAATACCCCCGGAAACACTTGATAAATAAAGCAGACGACAACCAAAAAAGGGATAAGATGGGGAACAAGGAGAGGATGGGAAGGCTCCCGAAGACGGAGTGACCTCAAAACGCTAGCCGCTAGTCAGTCTGCCTGTGAGAAGCTACCGGCCGTCCCGCCGTACTTCATCATAGTATCGACGGAGTGGCCCACTGTTGAGACTTACTCACATGAAGGGGTGGGGGTGAGACAATGGACGACTGTAATTGGACGCACCATCCCTTAAACGGTCAGTTCGAACTCAACAGCCGTCGGGCGCAGGCGCGTTACAGTCGCCTTAGACTAGATTCATTTTCGTTAGATTCGATTACATTTGATTTGTTACTTAACATTCACTTGATTCGGTACATCTCTAAACTACCGTTCATAAACAGTTAATTTCATTCAGTTCTTTTGTATTCAGTTGTCATCACATTCTTAACGCAATAAAGTCAGTGTTATTTCAATCAGTTTTTCAATCATTTTAAAGAACCAAATTTACTTAATCCGCGATCGCGTGTGTCGCGCCGCTACACCCAGACCTGCGCGCCGTGGCCCGAGAACATTAATTCGGGTCCGCGCAACTGCATCGAGGACTTCTGGAACATCCAGCGGCACCTCCTGAAGGCGAAAGTCCCCTACCATACATTTACGTTGGGCGGGAGCCGTGGTGATCAGCGGCCTTCCACCGGCGTCTAAAAAGTTCACAAAGCGAACTTGAGGTGGCTTTGTGTGGGGTTGTGGTTGTTCACAAAACGAAGTGAACCTCCAGACGCGATGTGGTGGGGATGGAGGGGTAATCAGGGGCGGTAGAGCGAGCGACTATGAGCCTTCGGTTTAATGTCAACAATGTGCTCTTCTTCGGTCTGTAGTGGAGCAGGACAGACCCGAGGCCGAGGCGAGAGGAGCTGCCGTCGAGAGTCGCGCAGCTCGGAGAGGGAGTACAGAGAAGAAGGCCCCGAGTCTACTACGAGGGACCTGTCTACGGCACATCCGAGAGAGACACCAGTACAACACTGCGTGGTCCAGGAGAGTTTGCCAGGGCGGTCACCCCGGAGGCACTGGAGCGATTAAGCCTCCTCTTGTAAAATATTGTACATAGTCAACTAGAGTATAAGAATAAATGTACTGTGGAGATCCAGAGTCCAGTCAATGTTAGAACCCTTCAAAACCCAGTGAAAAGTCTAAAGCTGAGGACTGAGTAAAAGTACTAGCAAAGAAAGTTCATTACACAGTGACGGAGAAACCAAAGACTATTGTATTTTGAAGAAGAACAATATGTTAGAAATATGCGCTATACACGATGGGCTAATGTTACCGCATTAAGAGTGGCATCAATACTAACATGTCTTAGGAAAACTTTAACTAAGTCTTGTAGTATTGCTACCTCAGAGGGAAGAAAATTCAGAGGCTAGATAAAACGCTATGTGTAATCCTAAATTTGATTAGGGGCAAACCTTTTGATTGGATTATCAAAGTGAAAAAAGGCAAAGTAGTCAGTAAATTGCAGTTACTAAGAAAGCGACACAAGAACAGTTTTCTACTCTAGAAGGCCAGTATAACTTCAATAGATTCGCAAACATGGCAAGTATTGTCTTCAACATTACAAGAATTTTACACTGTGAAAAAGATCCAACAATGCTCAATATTTTAGTTAAAGTGTGATATTGCGCATCTTGCTTTCACGAGTAAATTTGATCCTGTATGGACAATGCAGTGTTTTTTAACTGGCAAGTAAAACTGTGTTTTTGCCCATACGAGAGGAGGACTTGCTACAATTGCGGGGGCCCCATCAAGCCAACTTGTACAAGTTTTCCAGGGAAATTGCAGGACGGCTTCACCTTTGGACATATCCTGAATGATATGTCCAAACAAAGAGGAGTCAGAAGGATGTCAGGTGGATGTCAGGAGTCAAAAAGATCTTCCCCCAAGATTAATGATCCTAGAAAGGAAAGACTTGCATAATATTGTGAGGGATAGCTATATTGCTTACAAGACAAAGCAGCATACGGAAGATGCTTTGAGTGTCCGGTTGTGGATATGCAGCATCTGGGTGAGAACTCTCCGGTGCTTTTTTCAAAGAACAAAGAGATGACCATCCTTGCCTTCAAAAAGAGGACTTTTTACTTATTATTATGACCTCCTTCCAAACCTTGCAGATTGTTAAATTTGGTCTCAATAAAATTTGTGTAGATAGCACTCACAGTATCAATGATAACGATATTGAACTTATCACACTCATGACTAATGATGAGTTTGGTACTTGATGTCAAGTGGCCTATTGCTTCAGTTCTAAGGGTGATGAGGGACACTTGTCTCTGTTTTTCTGAATTAAAGAAAAGGAAGGAGACATAAATGCTACATACTTCATGTCAGACGATGCTCCAACCTTCTACAGCGCCTACTTTATAGAAAGTTGGCTTACAGCCGAAAAGATTAGTGATGATTTCAATCTTATACCTTATCGGAATCATTTGAGATTAGTATGCCTACAAATATCTGAAGACATGCCTGACTTATGTTTATACTGTGGAAAGGGAGAAAATATGTGCGGAATAATGATCCTGTATGATAATTGTAAACATTGTATGAACCACTTGAAAACTACATCGACAGAAGTTCAAAGCGACGACTTATATTATCAATGCGATTTGTGCAATGATTACAAGAAACGTTATAACTTAACCCATGGGAGGTTGAACATTAAGTTTTGATGTTTAAAAGGAGTTTAAAAGGATGTTTAAATTCTACATCCTTCATATAAGATGATGCTCCTACTTCTACAACGCCTGGTGTTCAGTACTGAGTGTGTCTAAACACAAATTGCCGTGTTGGCATGTGGGCAGATGTCGGAGGAAAACTCCAAAGTGAAAGGGGGGAACGAGAAGAAATCACTCGTGTATAAGACAATGAAGGGGGATGCTGCAAGATTTGTCAACAAAGAAAAATTTCAATAATTTCCCTCACCAAACTTTGGCAAACCTTTTGAATTACTCTGACGCATGATTATGGGGAGTATTTTGTTAGATGTTACGCCAGACGACCTGAAAAATTTACATCTATTCATATTCACCTTAAAGTAGGCCTACGTTGCGTCGGCGTCTTAAAAAGATAATAATATATGAGTAACCTTTGTTGTAGTATTATTATCACTTCACTTAAGTATAGTTCTTTACTTATTATATTATTTGTTGCTTTATTGTAATTTTATTAATAACTCCTATAATTTTCATAGAATTGGTAGTCTTTGTTTAAAACTTAGGTCTTGGCCGTCTTAACGTGTTATCTGATTCCTTATTTAACTCACCACATTTACCTACCCTTCAGATGACAAATTTGTGGACCAGATTCAAAATTAATCATTCTTAGTTATTTTTTACTTTGAATTCGTCCTTCCCACAATTATAAAAACTCCCTATGTAATGTGGAAATTTTCATAATCTGGACGCCTCGAGCCAACTTTTATTCTGAAATAACCTGTAATCGGTAATGTCTAGGTTTTGTATATGCTTTAAAATATTTTAAGTCTTTTTTTGCTACTATTGTAAATATGAAAATGAGCAAATTATGTCAATATGTTTATTTATTAGACTTGGTTCTAATTTTGTGTAAAAATTATAAGTGTAAGATATTGTATTTATTTTTCAGTGTTACATTCTAGTTCCAGTATTGTTAATGATTTAACTCAACATATTATAATCCCCCTGATCACATTTACCCCAAGATAGATGATGCCACTGACATTCTTTATTCTTAGCATCACAATTCCGGAACTCATGTTAATAGTTTATTTCAATTTTACTCCTAATCCCTATACTTTTATAGATATATTCTAGATAGCAAACTTGATCTAATTTTGGATTAATTAAGACCTATACCAAATTGTTATTCATAATAAATTTTGTTTTCAGTTGACAGAACCTCCGTCCAAATACAAAAAAGAAGTAATTTCTAAGAAAATTAAAGAAATGGTTTCTAAGGCCAAAAATGTTGGTGAAGAAGGGTTCTGTTTCAACCTACCCGCGAAAGAACAGCACAAAAACCATTTTCTAGGTCCTCAGTCTGCTGTTGTAGAACCTGTAGATGCAAGGGTTCGATAACGGATAAGTAATTTAATTAGCATAGGAGAACGAAACCCATTGGTGATGATAATGCTACTGGAACAATATGTCGAAAATGAACTTCAAGAGTTCGATAGAAATAGAAGAAGTTTCTATCCAAACAAGGCCTCTGTAAGGACCATCATCTCCAATATTAAGAGACATTTGAGAGACAGCCCAACTGATCTAGAAAACACACAAAAAATAGATAAATAGCTGGGACCCAATGAATTATAATGTCTTTTTTAGGCCTTGCACGAAAGAATTCAAAGACAATAATAATGAAGAGCATGATGACAGCAACCCTGCATAAAAAAAGAATCTTCTCTTTGTTTACCAGGGTAAAGACATGAGCATGTTATACCGCAAGTACGTGAGTAATTGTGTGCTTTTGGACGCCACGTATAAAACTTGCAAATACGCAATACTTTTGTACTTTGTTGTGACGTATAAAACTTGCAAATATGCAACACCTATGTACTTTGTTGTGGTCGAGACGAATGTGAAATTTCAAGTCGTGGGTGTCATAATCTCACAATTTGAAACAAAAGAAGACGTCGCAGAAGGCTTGGAAATATTCAAGTCTTGGAATAAAGATATAATTCCCAAATATGAAATGGTTGATTTTGCAGCTGATGAAATAATCATTTTGGAAGCTGTGTTTCCAGGAATTCAGGTAAACAATATCTAAGTATCAAGGCACTTGATATATAGTAGAACCTGTTCAATTAGAACATCTATAATACAAAATCTTCTTTAATTTGAATATTTCCTCTAATCCCAAGCATTTTATATGTTGATAATGTAAAAAAAAAACATGAGTAGTGGCGAGGTGGCGTTTCTGGCCCAATCAAACTTTGACAGGCAGTCAATTTTTTGACAGCTACTTCCGGTCACGTGACCGGAAGTGACGTCATCAGCTGTGACGTAGCTGTGACGTGTTTTTGGTGGGTATTTAAAGTTTAAATGCCCTGCTGTGCTGGGTATTTAAATTTTAAATGGCCGGAAGTGTGTCAAGGTCTTTTGGGGATGTTTTTAAAAAAGATCTTGCATTTTCGGATTGTTTCTTTTTACAAACTGTTGTTTTGTTGATTTTCACGTCTGTTAAAATACCATGTAAAAAATGGAATTGACAAATTAACAAGAAAATATCCTGCTACAAAGTATCCAAATAAAGATGCAATTACATAAACATAAACTTTAAAATATAGCGAATGTTCTTCCTTTTTATCTGTTAGCATTTCCTGAACAAGGTAACCAAAATTGTAACCACATAAAAATGAAAGTAGGCAAATAATAAATTTCGACGGGTTCACAAAAACCAAGTTGTAAAGTAGCGAATTTCTTTCTTCTTCCATTGTTGAATTTTTAGTCGAAACCAATTAATGATAACATTATTGCTTGCGCATCAGAACTAACAGTTGATGAAATTTCATTTACTTGTAGACTTGTAGTAGTTTCATTTGTAGTAGGTAATTGTTCGGAAGTTGGTGTAGATGTAGAAGAAACCGTATTATCTTGAAGCTCAGAGTCCATGTGTGCTCGGGTAAAGAGCTGAAGCTTTAATGACGTGTAGTAGCCGTGTCCTACTGTGCATCAGGAGTTGTTGGTGGTGGGGGGTCGTTTGTTTCTTGCACTGAAATGTAGATGGAATCATAACTTTCTGGAGGATGTACTAAAATTTGTTGTATAGGATCTGCATCAATAGGAAAACTTTGCGTTTCAATGCAAAGTCCATCTTTAATAAAAGAAACATATAAAACAGAACTCATGTTTATTTAGATGTTTACTCTGCCAGTTCTACTAGGAAACTGATGTGTCAGTAGTGGCGCTGCAACCTCCCTTGACATGTGCAGCTCGGAACATCTGCCCTCCCCCCACCACCATGAGAGACTCCTCGCAATTTTTGGATTTGTAGTGTTAGTTCTAACGTAGGTGTTGTAGGGTGAACATCTCAGTACTAAACAATTGTTTTTTTAACATTTGGCTTAAAATACTTATTTAACTTTGTACAAGTTACAATATTTTTAAAGATGCTACTTTATTATATTACCTTAATACTTAGTTATAATATTTAGTTAAAGAAATCGAAACTGTAGTTGCGATTAAAAATAGAAACATGGTTTCTTAACATTTGATTTAAAAATATTTGTAACAAGATATCGTAAGAAAATTTTTACAACATATTTGAATTAATATGTTTGCAAACCCTATCATGCGAGTTTTAAAAGATAAACGAGACCGAGTGGGCCGGGTTTGACCTCACATGCTTTCGCTTGTTGCCGACCAGTTAGCAATACAACTGGTTGACCTTGCGCCGCACTTTCGCTTGCGGCCGGCCGGCGAATACAGGTCGTCGTCCTTGCTGCATCACCCGGCACACCTGTCCTTGATTGTTTAACACACTCTACACTCTACACTCGACAAGTTATTCTTTCCTTTGCCACCGTCCTAACAACACCTACTTCAATTTCACAATGAACCGCTCCGAGTATACCGAGATTTGGTATAACTGGTTTTCCTATCTTCAACTGCTTGGGGTACGAATTATTCAATCGAACAACAATCGTGATTGGTATGATGTTACAACCACTATTGCTCGAAAACCTTTTCAGCAAGTTTGGAAAAACATTCTTACCGGCACCAAAATTCGCACCGAACCACCCAAAATTCGCACCAAACCACCTCTATCACCTGTATCTTCAAACGTACCCCAGCAAAAATTTCATCAAAAAACTGAAACTTAACCGAAAATATGAAATCTTAAGACATTTATCTTCTTCTATTTTCATTTTTAATTCTGAAAAAACCAAAATTTATGTCATTGACATTCCCAAAAAAATTCCTATTCCCCTTAACCCTCGACACTTGATAATAAATAAAAAAGGTGCCAAGTTAAACATAAATATTACCGAGTAAAACCTTTTCCCACCTCCAAAGTCCACCCTGGTGGCAAAAAAAAGGCCCTTCTAAGGGCCGACCTAAGACTTTCAAATTTAGGCTTAAGTTTAAGTATCAACCCTTGGTGACTAACAAGGGGTGGTTTGCGAAAGCCCCTATGGGACTTAGAGGTACACGGACCTCTTGTTAGTCACCAAAGGTTAAGGCTTTAGCGAAAGCTCCCCGCTATTGACTCAACCTTTGGGACTTAGAGGTATGTGAACCGCTTGTTAGTCACCAAGGGTTGAGGCTTTAGCGTCCAACCCTTTGTGACTTAGTGGTACACAGACCACTTGTTAGTCACCAAGGGTTTAGGCTTTAGCGAAAGCCCCCCGCTATTGACTCAACCTTTGGGACTTAGAGGTATATGAACCGCTTGTAGTCACCAAGGGTTGAGGCCCTAACTTAAGCCTAAATTTGAAAGTCTTAGGGTGGCCCTTAGAAGGGCCGATTTTGCCACCAGGGTGGACTTTGATTGAGGAGGGGAAGGAATATAAGGTTTAATTTAATATATTTATTCTCAATTTTCCACCCTCCGCTGTTACTAGTAAAAATTTTGGATCTGTTGGGACAAGTGGTGGTTTGGTTTTTGGAGTTGTGAGGATATAAATTTTCGTCCTCTCCTCGTTGTAGATATAAATTTTGTTTTCTTCAATTCTGTACAGGTTATATTTTTTGTTTTTCTTTAATTCCTTTAGCCTGATGTTCTTTACTGGTGCGGGATGAATTGTTTGGGGGGTGGGGGTTTCTTTGATTGGTGCGGGTTGAATTTGTTGGGGGGTAGAAGAAGGGTGCAGTCCGCACAACTCCATCCAGTCTTCAGTTAAAATGTCGTCACAAATTGGAGCGATCGGAATCTCTTCAATTTGCGGCGTTAATGTTTCTGTAACTGGTGTGGGATTCTGAAATAATTGGGGTTGATCTTCATTAACAGCATCAGCTATTATTTCGTTAATGAAGGAGGAGAGGACGGGAGTAGAAGATTTTTGCGGA
Organism: Flexamia atlantica; assembly: GCA_035578135.1. Classification (NCBI taxonomy): domain Eukaryota; kingdom Metazoa; phylum Arthropoda; class Insecta; order Hemiptera; family Cicadellidae; genus Flexamia; species Flexamia atlantica. The sequence continues at coordinate 4,052,536 of JAQJVK010000033.1, forward strand.
ATAAAATCGTTGATTGCAGAAAGGCTGATCGATACCGGGATGGAATGTTGCTTCATCAGAGGTTTCTTGAGCAGACCCAGAAGAATAGGGCAGGATGAAGAGGCAGATGAGGAGTCCATAATTAGATAAAGGAAATAATAAAATGGATATAATGAAATAGAAAAACGTGGGAATGGATAGTAACAGAGATGGTGGCGAGTGGCAGAATAACACAAGGCGAGCGAATGGGGTTCTTATAGGCAGCAGACACAACAACCTTGTAGTCAAGGTAGTGACCAGGTCCAAGTAGGCACACAATAACCTTGTAGTCAAGGTAGTGACCAGGTCCAAGTAGGCCAGACGAAGTTGTGAGAGCGGTGGCTAGCGACCCGGCCAAGGCTACCGGCCTTGGCAGAGCGACACGTTGACCTACTAGTCAAGGCTCGCTAGCGAGGTCGAGTCTCAAGCTCGCTGATATAAGCAAGCGCGCAACGTTTCTCTTTGGCATTACGGTGAAGGTGTAACTGGTCCGCTTACGTGGAGGGTTATGCTGTAACGTAATGTTCGCCATGGTGTGTGGGATGGCTTATGTCAAGCACACACTGCGTTCGGCTATTGTGGGAGAGGCGCCCTCCTATAATAGTCGGTCGCAATGGCAATCCACCTACCTTTCCATTTCCTGCGTGGTTTAATTGTCAGGGTTAATATTACGGTGAGGTGTGTGAGTTCGCTTACGTGATGATCACACCGTAACTGTAATATTAAGTTAGGTGTAATATTATAGGGAGGTGTGTGAGTTCGCTTACGTGATGATCACACCGTAACTGTAATATTACATAGTGTAAGATAGAATAGGGGGAACGTTAGGTAGGGGTTAAGATATGATAGGGCGGTGAGGTGTGTGAGTTCGCTTACGTGATGATCACACCGTAACCGCATGCATGATAGCATTTAAGGGGTAGCATAAGTTATAATAAAGTAGTATAGAAATAAAGTAGTAGAATAAGGTAGGGACCCCACGCTTCCCCACCCCCCTTTTTTTATAATTTTTAAATGACCTTGACCTAGTTTTGATTGTTCTACTTTCGGACTTAGAATTATTTTAAATGACCTATTTTTTAGACTTAGATATTTTAATTTCAAAAGACTTACTTGTTTGACTTATATATTGATTGATTTTAAAACTCTACTTTTGAGACTTAAATATTTTGTTAAAGTTTTAAATAACCTAAGATTTTAGTTTTGTGTTGTATCTTTTATTAAATAATTATTATTTTTAACATTTGGGTTTTTGTAAATGTTTTAATTTCTGTTGATGGTGAGTTTAGTTTTCGCGTTGGTTATTAATATTTTTGAGTTTTTGCGTCATAACTTTTATACCGTTGGTTTTATCAAAAAATGTTACTGGACCTTTTTTGTTTGTCTTTTAATTCCGCTTAATTTGACTACCCGCACGATAGATTTGGAGCATTTTTTGTTATATCCCCCCCCCGCGAAACCCCCCCCCTCCCCCCCCTCCCCCCCTCCCCCCCCTCCCCCCGGAACCCCCCGGAACCCCCCGCATCCCCCCGGCAAAACCGGTTACTTGATTTCGTCGCCGTTCAACTTTAGAACTGCGTCGCCGTACACGATGGCAGTGGATATAACAAAAATGCTCCAAATCCATCGTGCGGGTAGTCAAATTAAGCGGAATTAAAAGACAAACAAAAAAGGTCCAGTAACATTTTTTGATTAAACCAACGGTATAAAAGTTATGACGCAAAAACTCAAAAATCGAGGCTATAGGCAGTGGATATAACAAAAATGCTCCAAATCTATCGTGCGGGTAGTCAAATTAAGCAGAATTAAAAGACAAACAAAAAAGGTCCAGTAACATTTTTTGATTAAACCAACGGTATAAAAGTTATGACGCAAAAACTCAAAAATCGAGGCTATAGGCAGTGGATATAACAAAAATGCTCCAAATCTATCGTGCGGGTAGTCAAATTAAGCGAAAATAAGACAAACAAAAAAGGTCCAGTAACATTTTTTGATAAAACCAACGGTATAAAAGTTATGACGCAAAAACTCAAAAATCGAGGCTATAGCCTTGGGCTCACAGTATATATAAGGTGTGCTGTAGTCTTGTGGTTACATTTGCCATGGAATCCCTCATGATCTTTGGTGCTGTGCACAACTTTGTCGAAGCCAAAAAAGTACTATGGTACATAAGAACGTATCATAGCAATCTGAAGTGTATTAGTGGAGTACTTGAAGCTGTTAAAGCAGACGGTACAAAAATCTGTTGCACTTCGGATTCTATGGATTACGAAGGACTCGAAACATGGGTCCTTTATTATGTACAATTTTGTACAAAAATTCACATCAAAGTTGACACGGACTAAAGGGGTTTTCTAGGAGGAAAGAAAAGAATAGATACCAACAATGCATGTTGGTAGCTATTCTTTTCATTCTTCCGCTAAGATTTAAATGACCTTGACCTACTTAGGACTTAGAAAATTTTCACTAAGTTACAATTGACCTTCAAAATAAGTAGGTCAAGGTCATTTAACTTTAAGCGGAAAAAAGAGAGGAACAGTGTTATTAATTAACACTGTTCCTCTCTTTTTTCCTAAAAGGCAGGGGGAGAAGTTCCGTTAATGTCTACTTTTATGTGGCAGAATCATATCCATCATCATCTGATTCATTTTGAAAGTTGATGTAATCTACATCAACCCAAAGATAATGGAATCCTTGTTCAAAAGCCATAGTATCAATGTATGTTTCAAGTGTTGAAAACCAATTCGGATCTACGAAAGGGTTGATGGTAACTAATAAACGTTGATATGTTAAATTTACCATTCTTTCCCCAGTAACATTAATCGTAAGAAAATTAATATTCTGGAGGACATGGATTAAATTTAACATAAATTGAATATGTTGTTGAGGAGTGCAAAACACATTGTAAAACATACGGAAACTTTCCATGATTATCGGTGAGGGAAGTGATGCCTCTTCATATAATCCACGGTTTATATATACATTTTCCCCACCATAAAGTTTTAAAAGTGGGTCAAGGTCATCTGAAGATACCCTATGAACGGGGAACAGAGCAGTAAGTGGTTAGACCACAAACTGCTCTGTTCCCCGTCCCTATTTAATTTCTCATAATTATATGTGTTTATAAACACATACAATTAATTTCATATTTTGCCAGGGGGCAGAAATTGCAGAGATGACATTTTTCTTGAGGTGCCGGCATTTGTAGTTTATACCCAATTATTCCGCTTCTATAAGCAATAGTTCGATAAAGCTCGTCCCCCGGGCCGGCAAGAAGAAGCGCCTGAAAAAAAAAATTATTAGTTTAAAGAAATTAAAAAAAATAATATATTGTTAACAAAATAAACAATGCAGTTAATGAAAAAACGTACCATGTGACATACGGCACATATTCTGCCAACATTTGGCCCTTCAAACCAAATTTTGGTTTTGTAGACGCATCGTCTTTTATGCTCATAAATGAGCTCTCCTTGCAAAATTGGCGGCAGCGGCTCTGACACCCTTCTGATATGCCGGAGCATAGGGTTATCGGTGCAGATACGCTGCAGACACAACTCGTACAAGGAGCTCATAGTTATGGTCTGGCTATGCAAACCTCAAAGCTTTAAATACGTACCAATCACCTTGATGGCGAAGGTGATTCCCCCTCCCCCCGGGTTTCCACTATATATTGAGCGGATAGAAGCTTTATAGAATTAATAGTTTGCTACATTTTGAATCAACAAAACGTTATGGAATCTTTCCTAAAATACCTGATTGATCAAAGATTAAGTAGAAACCGAAGGGAACAAGAAGACAACACAGATTAAAAAAAGGTTTTGAAAAATTAAAATTAGTTGTACCGGAAAGTCAAAAACAAAAAAAAATTAACAGACAATCTATAGTTCAAAATGCAATAGATTACATTAAAAAATTGGAAGAAGACTTGAAATCACCAACATTTAACTTAGAACAACAAGAATTTGAACAATCCGAACAGACATTTTTACAGGATATAGAAGAATTCCAACAATTCGAACAGAAATTTGTACAGGAAATAGAAGAATATCTTCAAACTTCGCAAAATTTAAACCAAGACATTTATGAAATTTTGTATCAACCTTTTGAAACTGTTTCCTTGCCAGTGTTAGAAAGCTTGGATGAATATTTTTTTGACGTCGAAAAGTAGAGGGGGTAAATGGGTGGGGAGCTGTTATAAAGGCAGAGTAAACAGAGTAATCTTTACTTTCTTAGGATCCAGCGCTATGGCAGGCACTTCGTCTTCGTCCAGGTCTTCTTCCTCGTCATCAAGAACATCATCATCATCTGTTGTTTCTATTGTGAAACAAAAATCTCCTTCTCCAAAAAAATCTTCGCCGAAAAAATCTCCTTCTCCAAAAAAATCTTCACCAAAAAAATCTCCTAAAAAAATTTCTGAAAAACTTCAAAAACTTCAAAAATTAAGAAAATCCTGTTTTAAGAAAGAACAATGTGCTCATATTTTAAAAAAAGGAGCGAACAAAGGTGAAAGGTGTGTGAAGTTGTGTAGTGTAGGTGAAAAATTGTGTAATTTGCATAACAAACGTGAACCTTCCGAAAAAGTCAAAATTCAACCTTCTAAAAAAGTCAAAATTGAACCTTCCAAAAGTGAATTGCCAGAAAAAATTGAAAACTATAAAAGAATTAAAATCAACAGATTGAAATTAAACCACAAATATGTTTTTGTAAAAAAGATCAGTAACAGGGATGTTGTTCTTAGATGTTGTGATGAACTCTACTTGCTCAAATTACCAGTAAATCTTCAAATTCCAAATATCAGTAATGTTCATTATTATTTAGTAAGAAAATCTCCATCTGATAAAGTTAAATGGTCAAATTAAACACAAGACAAAAAAAAATGGAGCGGGGGAATAGACCACTTTGTAATTCCAAGAGAATTACTTAGCGGTCTATTCCCACGCTCATAGGGTATTTTTGAATGACCTTGACCTATTTTCAAAATTTACAATGGAGGGTTAATTTCTTATAAAAGCGGGATAACAAAATGACTTTTTACTTTTTACAATCTAGTCCTAAAAAAGAACAATGTTCGTATATTATTAAAAAAGGGTAAAAGATGTGTTGTGTAAATCAAACATTATGCAGTGCGCACAACAAATACCTCCTTTTGTTAAAACTGAGAGGTTAGTGTAAAAATGAAATAAAAAAAAAATAGGAGCGGGGGAATAGACCACTTTGTAATTCTAAAAGAATTACTTAGCGGTCTATTCCCCCGTTCATAGGGTATTTTTTTGTGACCTTGACCTACTTTTTACACTTATAAATTTTCGCTAACTGCTATTGACCTTGAAAATAAATAGGTCAAGGTCATTCAATAATTAAAAAGAAAATGGAGGTGTACGGTTTTACAGAACCGTACACCTCAGAAACCTAACAGAAGAAAAGCTAAATCTACCTATATATAAATGACCTTGAGACTTAGAAATTTTCGCTAAGTCTTTTTGTTGACCTTGAAAATAAGTAGGTCAAGGTCATTCGATAACTAAAAAGAAAATGGGGGTGTACGGTTTGACAGAACCGTACACCCCCGGAAACCTAAAAGAAGAAAAGCTAATTTACAATACAATCTGCCTAGAGTTTAAGAATTAATAAAAATAAAAAAATAAAGAAATAAAATTTAGTTTAAAAAAATAGCTAGACAGCCCAGCGCTGCACATCATGATTACAGTGTGATCATCACGTAAGCGAACTCACACACCTCACCATAAGCGCACAACGCTAAGCTAAAACAAAAATGTTATTTTAAAATAGCAAGTTGCTTAATTAAATTTAGGAAAAAATGTTATACAAATATGTTTTTTATTTCCTAACACTAAAGGAGCCAGTGTCTCGCCATTAGCGACGCAGAACAACTGAGGTCTAGCGAAACTCCGGAGGTAGGCGAACTACCCATCCAGCACGTATAGAGGTTGTAAGTGACCCGCTTTGGTGAGCGTAATCACTACAAAGCGGTAGCCGGTTTTACCATTATTGGTTTTACCATGCAAAAGATGGAAGGAAAAAAGGAAAGGAAATTGGAATTGAAAGGTGTCCCTAACTAAAAAGGAGTACAAGACAAGAGAGGGAATGCCCTCAACAAGCTTGTTGGAAAAAGGAAATTGGAATAGAAAGGTATTAAAAACATATCATATAACATTCCTAAAAACAAAAAATTTTACTTTAAATTTAAACATTCCAGGCAGAAATATATTGTAAGTAAAAGAAAGATTTTAAAATAATACTAACTACCAAACCAGCAAATTAAAAACAAACTACAAACCCTAGGGTATCTACAAGCACAAACAACTACCATGCCTTAAAATTAATCAGTCCTACGTCAAGATGTTATTATACAAATAACACCAAGATATTTTCACCAAACAGCAAAAATGATAAAATGTTCAGGGCGCCTTCTGAACATGTTACCACCTCACTGTCTAGCGAGCAACTGATGCCGAACCACACGCGCAGATCCCGGACCCCAACTCGGCTTGAGGTCATCCCCCCTCCTCGCTTACCCCCTCCCAAACCACAGGACCCTTACTGCGGGTTTGGTTTCCATCATTCTTTTGCCATTGTTCCAACAGGCAACAACATTTCTTTCTTTACTTTACATTGGATTTGTAAATATTTTAAGTGTTAAAACTTCTCAATATTTAATATTTTAGGACTTTGAAAAATTTTCAAACCTATCATTCTTTTGCAACTGTATAAACAGGCAAGAACACTTCTTTCTTTATTTTTACTTTACATTGGACTTGTAAAACTTCCTAATAATTAATACTTTCGGACTTAGAAAAATTTTCAAACATTTGCTTCAACATTTATTTTACAATATCAAGTTTCTTTTATAATGCCTCCAACAGACAACAATTTTCCTTTTGGATGTACAATTTGTGAAAAAATATATAAAATAGTTGAACCAGAAGACTTAACGGATGACGAAAGTATTTTTGAAAATAGTTTGATTCCAGTAGAAGATACATCTGATGCTGCATCCGATGCTACATCCGATGCTACGTCTGATGCTACAAGTGATGAAGAAAATATTTTGGAAGTACCAGTAGCAATAGGCGAAGAAACACCGTTAACACATGTTGTAACAATTAACTATGATCCAGTACAATATATACATGCTCTTGTTCGGCGACGTTTGTTTCCAACATCGGACATGGAGGAAGATGAAAGCGATAACGATTTGGAAATAACATATTTAAACAACAGCAATGATGATCACACTTACGACGCATAATATATGTATTATTTTGAACTTAAATTATTTGACGTTGTTACTTAGATTTTTTTTAAAACTTCCATTATTTGACCTTGAGACTTAGAATTTTTTTAAAACTTCCATTATTTGACCTTGAGACTTAGATTTTTTCTAAAACTTTCATTATTTGACCTTGACACTTAGATTTTTTTTAATACCTGCATTATTTGACACTTAGATGTTTTTTTAAACTTGCATTATTTGACCTTGACACTTAGGAGTTTTGAAATATAAGAAATTTAACTGTTATTAACACTTTTTGTGTTTAATACAGAAAAAGTGGTGGGGGTAGTGCTATAAATAGGGGTAGTTTAAGAGTGGTTTTTATTATTACTGCAACTTTTGTGGAGAGCACACCTACGTCATGTATTACTGCATCAGTTGTGAAGAATCTTTTGAAAATGAAAACTTACTACAAATACACAAAGAAGTGTACCATAACAACGAAACAAGAAACAATGCAGAAGAAGAAGATTTGGAAGAATTAGATCAAATGCTGGCTACCCATCAACAACAACTAAATTCAAGACCAAGTGTTATTCAATACGCACCCGGACCATCTTTGGATGTGGAATTATACGCCCGAGCTTTACCAGGCAGTATAGTAACTCATTTTAAGATTGACAATGCTCAATTGCAACTAGCACAATTTATATTGAAAGCAAAAACATTAGTAACAGAAACATTGAAGAATGAACTAAGAAGATTAAATTTTATAAAGTTTGGAATATTATTAGATACTGTATTTACAAATGTTCAGAATGAAACATCACCAAGAGGATTTTTAACTAAAAACAAAACCATCATGTTTGCATCGGATATAAGCTCAATTGTGGATGATTGTTTTGAAGAACTTTTAACAAAATTACAAGAACATGAAGGAAGAGGTTCTGGATGGAGTTTGTTAAGTATAACAAGCTTAGATGTGAGAGTTCATAAACATGGATATGGAATGAGAGGTAGTAGTTATATTGCTTTGCCAAGGAAGATTCGAGTAACCAAATCTTGTGTTAATGTACAAAATGAAAATGCTGAATGTTTCAAGTATGCAATGCTTGCAAAATATGTAGAAGATCATGTGGAACGACCGAGTAGAGCATACGATGAGGTTTCCTATATGTATAACTTTCAAGGCATGACTTATCCTGTTTCAATTCAAGACATATCAAAATTTGAAAAGAAAAATCCTTTTGCATCTGTAAACATCTTTGGCTTAGATTCATCCAACAATGTCTATCCCTTACGTATAACACCCACCGAACGCAGAGATCATACTGATTTATTATTTATAACTAAAGGTGATATCTCACATTATGTATATATTAAGGATTTTGAAGCTCTAGTTTGCAAACAGTTATCAAAACGTGAACAACCAAAAACAACTTGTAAAAGATGTTTCTGTTTTGTAAACAAACCTTTAAGAAGAGGAGGTTCAGAATGGTTAACAGAACATAAAAGATTATGCAATGGAAACTATGAAGTAAGAATTAAATTACCACACCCTAGCAGATCACAAGTAAAATTTGATAAAGTTATCCAACAATACAGAATCCCCGTTGTAGTGTATGCAGATTTTGAATCTTCATTGCTTCCACTTGAACAAGAAGAAGGAGAGGAAATTACAAGCAGAACAAAGTATCAACTTCACAAACCAAACAGCTACTGTTTAATAGTAAAATCCACTCTGCCTGAAGAACATCTTCAAGAATATGGTTTGACATCTACACCAAAGATCTATCGTGGAGAAGAAGCAGCTCGATACTTTGTTGATGATTTATACGACATCGCTGGGAAAGTGGAAGCAATGTATAGCAATGTGGTTCCTATGTCACCTATGACACCGGAAGAAATTTATCTTTATGATTCGACAACAACATGCTATTTGTGTAACAATCAATTTACAGAAACTAAAGTTAAAGTTCGCGACCATGACCATCTGACAGGAGCCTACAGAGGTGCAGCTTGCAACGGATGTAACATCAACTACAAACTACCATCTTTTATTCCCGTCGTTTTTCACAATCTTAGCGGATACGATGGACATTTTATCATTCCTGAATTAGCAAGAGACAACGGTGAAATAGACGTTATAGCACAAACTATGGAAAAATTTATAAGCTTTTCAAAAAAGGTGGGCAAAATTAAACTTAGATTTGTTGATTCTTTTCGATTTATGCCTTCCAGTCTTATGAAACTTTCTGAAAATTTAAGAAGACAAAATTTAATAGAAACAAGCAAAATTGTACCAGCAGAAAAAATGGATTTGGTTCTTCGGAAAGGAGTTTTCCCGTATGATTACATCGATGGACTACATAAATTTCAAGAAACGTCACTTCCTCCACCAGAAGCTTTCAAAAGTAAACTTACCGATTTGGACATTTCACCTGAAGACTATCAACACGCATGCAGAGTTTGGGACGAATTGGAAATGAACACTCTGGGAGATTATTCTGATTTTTATGTAAAACTTGATGTGACCCTTCTCTGCGATGTGATGGAAGAATTTAGAAACACCTGCTTTGAAGCTTACGGATTAGACCCTCTTCATTCTTATACTTCTCCAGGACTAGCTTGGCAAGCTATGCTAAAAGAAACAAAATGCAACCTTCAATTATTAACAGATATTGACATGGTGTTGATGATCGAATCGGGCGTTAGAGGTGGATTGACCCAAAGTGTTACTAGACATGTTAAAGCTAACAACAAATATCTTCCAAACTACGATAAAGAAAAACCATCAGTGTTCTTAGGATATTTCGATGCCAACAATTTATACGGATGGGCCATGTCTAATCCACTTCCTTTTGGAAACTTTGAATGGGTTAATCCAGACTCTATTGGTGATATTTCGCAAATTTCAAAAGACGGAGACACCGGATACATATTGGACTGTGACTTTGAATATCCAGAACACTTGCATGATCTTCATTACGATCTTCCGCTCCTTGCAAAAACAGAAGTTTCACCAATTGGCAAACATCCAAAATTAATGATGACTCTTGAAAATAAACAAAGATACGTAGCTCACTTTTGGGTTGTTCAACAAGCACTCCAATTGGGTTTACGTATAACCAAAATTCATAGAGTTTTAAAATTTTCCCAATCTTGCTGGTTAAAACCGTACATTGATTCAAACACCAGAAGAAGAGCAGCTGCAACATCAACATTTCAAAAGGACTTTTTTAAATTGATGAATAATGCGATATTTGGAAAAACATTGGAAAACAAAAGAAAACACAAAAATGTTAAATTAATTACAGATCCTATAAAACTAGAAAAACTTGTACAAAAACCAAACTTTGGAACATCCGTTATCATCAATGAAAACCTTGTGGCAGTATCTATGAAGAAGACAAGCGTGAAAATGGATCGTCCGTTGTACGTTGGAATGTCAATCTTGGATATTTCCAAAACCCACATGTACGATTTCCACTACAACAAAATGGTCGCCTTCTACGGTAGAGATAACATCGGAATCGCCTACATGGACACGGACGCTTTCATCTACTGGATTCTTACTGAAGATATGTATTTGGATCTTCGAACATTTGTTCACAAAAATGAATTTGATTTTAGTGACTATCCAAAAGATCATTTAAATTATGACAATGATCGGAACAAAAAGAAACTTGGAAAATTTAAAGACGAAGCAAATGGAATTTTACTGAAAGAACTTATTGCACTAATGTCAAAATTGTATTCACTACAATTGCATAAAGAAGAAAACAATATTATTAAAAAAGCTAAGGGAGTAAAAAGTTTGTATCTTAAGAAGAATGTAAATTTTGAACACTACAAGCAATGCTTATTTGAAGAAACGACTATAACTGCAAAATTCAACACCATCAGAAGTTTCAACCATCAACTGTACAGCGTAACAGAAGTGAAAAAAGCACTCTGCTCCAATGATGACAAACGACACATTCTTCCAGACAAAATTCACACTCTACCATTCGGCCACTACTCTCTCAATCCTATCAATGAGTAAAAAGAAAAAGAAAAAAAGAAAAAAAGAAAAAAAAATTAAAAAAAGAAAAAAATAAAAAAAGGGGAAATCACAGCATGCTCGCTGTGATTTCCCCTTTTTTTAAAAAATGTTGAAATGACCTTGAACTATAAAAGCGGATGCAGAAAAAGAAACACTCAATACTAACTTGACTTTGTTAGTAAAATCATCATGACAGACTTAAAAGAAAAGATTGTTAATGAACTTCATAAACCTGCAAGAATAAAGTTTCCACGACGAAATACTGTTGTAAAAGGAATAAATGATTTATATCAAGCAGATTTAATTGAAATGCAACCGCATAGTAAAATAAATAAAGGATTTAAATACATACTTACGATTATTAATTGTTTTACTAAAGTTGCAGATGCTTTGCCATTAAAAGACAAAACTGGTAACAGCATAACAAAAGCTATGGAAGTAGCTATAAAAAGAGATAAAAATAAAATTAAACATTTACAAACTGATGATGGGAAAGAATTTTTTAATAAACATTTTGCCTTGTTAATGAAAAAATATAACATAAATCATTATTCCACAAATTCTGAGAATAAGGCAGCTATAATTGAAAGATTTAATAGAACCTTAAAAGGTGCAATGTATAAAATGTTTTCGAAAAGAGGTTCTTACGTATGGGTTGATATCTTACCAAAATTAATAAGCGATTACAACAACAAGTTTCATAGAACTATCGGTATGGCACCTAACAAAGTGAATAAGAAAAACGCTAAACTAGTTTTACAACGAATTAAAAAAAATACACAGCCAAAAGCGGAACAAAGAAAACCAAGAAAATTTAATGTAAATGATAAAGTTCGAATTAGTAAATACAAAGGAGTGTTTACTAAAAAATACCTGCCCAATTGGACAAACGAAGTTTTTACAGTGTATAAAGTACAACCTACTGTACCGGAAACTTATATTTTAAAAGATAACAAAGGAAATTTGTTACAAGGCGGTTTTTACGGACATGAATTGTTAAAGTCAACAGTAGGCGATGTTTATCTTGTTGAAAAGGTGTTGCAAAGGAAAAAAGACCAAGTTAAAGTACGTTGGTTGGGGTTTGATAAAACTGAAGATTCGTGGATACCTATAAAAGATTTGATTTAGTTTTAAATCAACTTATTTACTCTTCTGTCTTTGAATAAGATGGAGATTGTTCACCATAAAGATAAATTTAATATTAATAACATTGATGATTTAACCGTAGATAACGTTAAAATCAACAATGGTAAACACGGCAGTTTATTTCCAAACACTGTACGATGTATAGTCAGCGGTCCTTCAAACTGTGGCAAAACTAACGTTGTGTTTAACTTAATTACAAACACAAAAGGATTGCGATTTAATAACCTATATATTTTTTCAAAGTCCTTACATCAACCAAAGTATCAATTGTTGGAAAAGATCCTGACTGATGTGCCCGATGTTAACTATTACAAATTTAATGCTAGTGACAGTGTTATGCAACCAGACCAGGCTAAGCCGTATTCTGTATTTGTATTTGATGATGTATCTAGTGAAAATCATGATACTATCAGAAACTATTTTGCCATGGGAAGACATAATAATATTGATAGCATATATATCGGACAAACATATAGCAAAATTCCAAAACAACTAATTAGAGACAATGGAAATATTTTAGTTTTATTCAAACAAGACGATACAAACCTAAAACATATATACAACGATCATGTAAATGCTGATATGTCATTTGATAAATTCAAAGAGCTTTGTGGAAAAGCTTGGGCGGAAAAATATGGATTTTTGGTAATTATGAAAGATAAAGCTATAACAGATGGTCGTTACCGCATAGGTTTTGATAAATTTGTTTTAATACATTAATTAACAACATTATCGTACAAGTCTTCATGGTGTAAACATGGTTAATCAGGAAAAGCTATTAAAAGAAATAAAATCACTTAGTGATTCTATTAGACATAAAAACAGAGCGTTAAGATTAGGAATAAGTGAAAGAGAGAAATTTCTGGAATCAACATTTAAACCTATTACTGAGCCATTAAAACAATTAGGACAAAATGTTAAACATTCAACATTTAATTTTTCCGGAGATGCTATTTTACCCATTTCAAAATTTGAACAAAAAGAAGAATATGAAAGTGATACAAGTTTTACACAACAAGGAGAAACAACTGAAGAAGAAAGCGAACTAGGTGAAGAAACGGATGTTTTAACAGAAAAAGAAGGTCTTTCTACAAGCGAAGAACAACAAGAAGAAGAAGAGCCTATTAATCCATCCAACTTGAGCAAATTGGGCTCGGATATTGCGTATAAAGGGCCGCTTGCAAGACAATTTGTATTAAAAATGTTACATTCTGCACAACCAACTCGAAAATATCATACTTTTGGTGCTAGAATAGAAGAAAATGGGCTAATGATTGGAGATAGCAAACTTGATGTAGACGAACATGACAATATTATTATAAATAATAAACAATACAAGGGTACGAAAGGATTGTTTGAACTTATTTTTAAGCCGAAACCTAATAAATATACTAAAAAGGATTTAAACATTTTTAAACAAATATTGGAGGATACAAATGCGCATAAGAAAAATTATTCTAAAAATTTCAATGTTCATAGAAATGCATCAGAAAAATATAAAACTATTATTGCTAAACTTTTCCCACCAAAAAGAAGGGAACCCATAAAAAGAAAATCATTATCTTCTGCTGAAATAAATATTTTACATAAAAGAAGAAAAACAAATCAATCAAGTTTATCAGGAAAAGGATTATTAAAAAACTTGTATGATACTAATATAATATACTACAACGATATAAACAAATTGGTTGACAGAATGAAGTTGATATATGAAGCTAAACAAGCCGGACATAGTGGTTTAGAAAATGAATGGGTAGCTTTGGTCGGCGAACTGCGAAATCGAGGAGTAATTGCATAAAAAAATATGAGTATATATAATACAAGTATAACTGATTAAATATTCAGTATAACCATGAGTGTGGATAAGTTTGGACGGTATTCCGAAACTGGAAGCAAATCAGGATCTTATGGAAAAAGAGGTGGTTTACCACTAACATCCGATGGAGATTATGATATAAATAACAAACGGTTAAAGTTTGTAAATGATCCAAAAGATGATAATGATGCGGTAAATTTTAAAACTTTAAGAAGTGAAACATTACCTAGCTTAAAGCTTCAAAATGAAGTGTATAACGCTAATTTTTATAGAATTGTAAATCTTCCAAAACCAATAGATAAGAATGATTCGGTAAATAAAGAATATTTAATGTGGTACATAAACCAAACCTTACGATATGATCCTAGGAGTAATAATAAAGTATACGATGCAAAAGATCTTAGAATAGCCAATATAGCAGATCCTATTAATGATCAAGATTCAGTTACAAAAAAGTATTTACATTCAGTCATCCCTGAAAAAACAGATAAATTTTCCTTTTACAACTTTGTAATACATGATATTGGAGACCCTAAAGATATGAAAGATGCTGTAAACCTTCAATATCTTACAGATCATTGTATTACGCATGATATTAATACAATTGATTGCAAAAATAAAGTGTTAACTAACGTTAAGGAAGGAACTGCAAAATCACATGCAGCTACAATAAGTCAAATAATGAAATTAAAAGATAACAAATGGAATGCGGATGCAAAAATAATTACTAATGTTAAAAAAGGGTCGGATGAAATTGATGTTGCAACAATTGGACAAGTTCCTGTATTAAAAGTATATGAAGACGGTAGTCAACAGTTTGATTGCAAAGGGAAACCACTAGTCAATGTTGCAGAAGGAATAAGAGACAATGATGTAGTTACAGTAGCACAAATGCATCAGAAGGGACACATATACTATAATCTTTTTCTAAGAAAAGATTTTAATAAGCAGTCTTTTTTTTGTGAAGACTTGCGATTGACTAGCTTAAAAGACCCTATTAATTTTACTGATGCTGTTAATGTAAATTACATTGTAAGACTCTTAAGTGTAGTATTATATGATATTTATAACACAATAAAGCCCATAAAATCTGATCAAAAATTAAATTGGGTTAAAAAGAATGTTATGGAAAAATATTTTTTAAATAAGGAAACTGATACTTTAAGAACTTCTAAAGGTGATGATGATGAAGAAGATACAATCCTTCCACAAAACTGGAAAAAAATGTTTTACCCATAAACAAACATACTTATAAATAAACAATGTCAAAGGATAAGTGCATCATTCATTATAAAGCATTTATAAAATAAACAAGTATCGACATTTCCTTTCACTATAAAAGACCATGTTGAAAGTTCAACGCATCAGTCATAATCGACACGTTATAAAGAGAGGAAGAGGAATAGCATCAACAGCACTTTCTCTTATTACTAAGCCGGTTGGAGCTATAGTTAATAAAGCTATCGATTTATTACCTGTAGAACTACATTTACCAGGAGGTTATCAATATTGTGGTCCTGGAACAAAATTGAAAAAAAGACTCGCTAGAGGAGATCTTGGAATAAATAAACTTGATCAAGCCTGCAAACAACACGATATAGCATATTCAAAGTTTGCAGATACTAAAAATAGATCAATAGCGGATAGAGCACTTGCTGAAAAAGCTTGGCAAAGAGTAACATCCAGTGACGCTAGTATCGGTGAAAAAGCAGCAGCTTTAGCGGTATCAGCAGCAATGAAGGGTAAAACGATGTTTGGAGGTGGAAAGAAGAAAGGAGGTGGAAAAAGGAGAAGAAAACCTGCAAAGAAACGTGGAGGAAATATAAGAAGAAAACGACGATCCACCGCAGGTAAAAATAAAAAGAAACAAACAATATGGTCAATGATAAAAAAAGGAGGAGGATTATACCTAAGACCGTATCGTGTGTATTAAACAGAAAAAAACAATTACTAATTCCAAATAAAGAATTAACAGATAAAGAATTAATTACTTATGTTTATTGTTTAAAAATTCCATTTTTTAGAGGAGTGTTTATGAAAGATGCATTACCTGTTAAAATATGGAAAAATGAAACCGGAATAGTAAATTTAGATAATAGTAAAGGATCAGGCACTCATTGGGTATGTTATAAGAAACTAGGATCAACTATTTACTACTTTGATAGTTTTGGTAATCTTCCACCACCAAAAGAACTACAATATTACTTTAAAACAGCTAAAAATGTACTATACAATTATAAAAGAGAGCAACCTGATGATACGGTAATCTGTGGACATTTATGTTTAGATTTTTTAACAAAAAGCGTTAGTCAACTTTAAGATGTCTTCCTATACAGTATCATTAACTGGAACTTCATCTACTTTGCGAAGTGTTCTTTTCCCTGCGTTACGTTTGGAAAAAGATAAATTATGGGAAGCCGCATTATTAGATATAACAACTTATAATTCTATTCCCAACGTTACTGAAAATGTTAATGACAAAATACATTATTACAAAACAAAAGATAAAAATACAAACAAATATTCAGATATACAAGTATTTAGTTTACCCACTGGAGCATATGAAATTGATGATATAAATGAAGCGATACAAAATCATATGGGAAAAGATAATATAACAATAAAAGGAAATAACAATACTATGAAAGCTGAAATTAAATCTAAATATTATATAGATTTTAGCAAAGAACATTCAATTGGTAGTTTATTAGGATTTCCTAAAACAACAAAAATTTTAGAACCTAATATTAACCATTCAGGTGCTAGAACTGTAACAATAATGAAAGTTAACAGTATAGATATTACATGTAATATTATACATGGTTCTTATAGAGATGGTGAAAATACTCATATATTGCACACATTCTATCCAACGGTCGCTCCGGGTTTTAAAATTGTGGAAAAGCCACAAAACTTGGTGTACCTACCGTTAAACACCAGTTTTATTTCAGACATTGTGGTGAACATACTAGATCAATACGGAAATCATATTGATTTTAGAGACGAACCTATAACTATACGAATACATATAAAATCAACCGTATAACAATGGGGTTATCATTTAAAAAGAAAGAGCTGACTGGTAAACAAGTCAGTAGCACTTCAGCTATAGAAGGATTAACAAGTGATAACATTCGTTTTCTAGAAGAAATTGGATTAAAACTTATTAATAATGGAAATATTGGATATAGCGCAGGGTCCGACATTCGACGAAACCTTATGGGAAAAGGAATATCATACGCACAACCCTTACGCTTCATCAAAATTAAATAATAATGATGAAATTAGAATTCCCATACAACAACAGGATATTTATACACTTCCATGTGAAAGTTATTTGTATATCGAAGGAAGAGTAACAAAAAAAGATGGAAGCACTGCAAGTACTGTTCCGTTCATAAATAACCCCATGGCATATTTGTTTGATGAAATAAGATATGAAATTTCCGGAGTTACAGTAGATTCAACAAAAAAGGTGGGAATTACAAGTACATTAAAAGGATTAGCATCTTTAACACCGAGTGAAAAAAATATGCTGGCCGCCGCAGGATGGGTAGCACCCGATTCCAGTACAATCACTCCAAACACTTCAGGCAATTTTGACTTTTACATTCCTTTAAGATTACTTTTAGGCTTTGCCGAAGATTACCGAAAAATAATAATAAACGTAAAACAAGAATTAGTTTTGTTAAGATCATCAAACGACAAAGATATTATTCAAGCAACTGATGGAACAACGGAAGCTACTTTAGAATGGAAAATGCAATTAGACAAAATTGTTTGGAGAGTACCGCATGTACGGTTAAACGATCAGAATAGAATTTCATTATTAAGAACTTTAAAATCAGATCGTGATATCGTAATACCATTTAGAAGTTGGGAGTTTCATGAATATCCGGTTTTACCGGAAACACAACGTCATACATGGACTGTAAAAACTTCTACTCATTTGGAAAAGGCAAGATATGTAATATTTGGATTACAAACAAAAAGAAGAAACGAAATAACTAAACATGCTGGTGAATTTGATCATTGCAAACTTACAAATTTTAAGGTGTTTCTAAACTCACAATTCTTTCCATACGACAACTTCAACATAAACTTTACAAAAGACAGGTTTAGCGTTTTGTACGATATGTACGCAAGATTCCAAAATTCATATTATGGAAAAACAAACACACCTTTATTAACGCCAAACCAATTTAAATCTAACTATCCGATTGTTGTAGTTGATTGTTCAAAACAAAACGAATCTGTAAAATCTTCCAGTGTAGATATAAAAATAGAAATGGAATTTGAACAAAATGTACCCAAAGATACATCTGCTTATTGTTTAATTTTACATGATAAAATTGTTACATATACACCTTTAACAGGAATTGTAAAAGCAGTTTTGTAAAATGAAAAGGAAAAAAAAATACCCCCACCAGTCGGTTATAAAAGCAGGAGCGGGAACGAAAATTGTTTAGTTTACTGTCTACAGTTGTATGGGTAACATCGTCTACAGCATTATAAACAAAATGAGTTCTTTATCAGTTGTACAAGACGTTTCCGAAACAGCACCTTTATTGGAAAATGATGATAAACATTTTGAAGAAAATATTGTAAAGGACATTGATGACTTTTTAAAGTTTGGAAAACAAAATAAAAAGTTGGAAAATAATAAAACAAACGTAAGAAAGAAAAGAAAACTTGAAGAAAATATTCCACCAAACATTTTAACTGAAGTTTTCCTTCGCATCTTTTATCCTATTTCATCTTGCATGAGTAAAAGTGTGTCGATAGGATTGGTAAAATCATTAGACTACTCTCCCGCAGTAATACTAAGCCATGGAACAAAGATGGTTTTATTTTCAGAAAATGCTTGGGATTCCTTTTTAAAACATCTACATCTTATTGAATGTTATTTAGCCAACAGTTTCTTTGGAAGAAAAACTAACATTCGACTTTTGGATTGTGACAATGAAATTGACATTATTAAACATCGTGGTCAACAACAAGTAAGAATTAGAGACTCGACACAATTTGAAAATAAAATTCTTCTAACACGTGAAGAATTTTACATTTTAAACTATGCAACATCACCTATTACCAGGTATATGAAACAACTAGTATTTTCAAGCTCTGTTATTAAGGAATATCTGGTAGATGCATGCGAAAAACAACCAGAAAGCACTTTACAATACGGACCAATAGATACATCCATCTTTAATAGAATACCTCACGAAGTGGAAATGTGGAGGCAGTTAAGAAACTTTGAACCTTTTACCGAAGTTGCAACGGAGGCTACAGAAGAAGAAACCAACAACAACAACAACAGTACAGAAGAAGAAACCACCAACAACAATAATACAGAAGAAGAAACTTTGCTAGGTTAAAACTACAATGTAATTTAACAAAAGAATAAACCGTGGGGTAGGCCTACTGGGGATGGTGCCCACGTTAAACATACACCAACGCGCCTACAACTGTACGGCCTGGTTTATATATATATCTAACCTACCGTGGTGTGGAAAACAGTTGATCAGCAGACACCATGATGAGCAGACAGGATGAAGAAATGGCAGCAAAACCTTGTGTAATTGAATTTCAAGCATTTCGCGGAAACGATGATAGATTTATCATAAAAGAATTGGTAATTTTGGATTTGCTTACACAAGTAGCATACCCATTTTTATTTGAAGCACCGTGTTCTGTCCATGAACTAAAGTCAAAAGCTAAAATAACAAACAGATGGCTAACAAATAATTTTCATCATATCCATTGGTATGAAGGTTTCCTACCGTACAACAATGTACACAAAATTATGTTTCATTTTTGCAAACAATTTACACACATATATACCAGAGGATTGGAAAAAAAGAATTGGATACGACAGTACACAAACAAAGAAGTTTTAAACATAAAAGTGGACAAAACATTTCACTTTGATGCTAGAAATATTTGTGTTTCTACAATAAATCCGAAACACAACCAATCTCAATGCGCATTACAAAACGCGTATCACTTGGCTGCTTACGTACAACAACAAACGGAAGAATGTAGTGGGGGTTCCGAAGGTTATATAAACGAAGAGGCAACACACCCCGAGTATCAGTCTAACTCCATACTCCGAACAGACAACATCTCCTGTGAAGGATGGCATCACAACAGTTTCTCCAATGTTTAGTTGAACAATTCAACTTGCATTCAAAATCAAATACTCTAATTATCAAGAAATGTTCAGAATTAAAAGAACAGAAACATTATATTGTTCATGAAATGAAGAAAATTGATACAACGCATGGAGACGCAGTCGTCGCATCTTTATCCGATGCACCATATACACCGGGTGATGAACCAAAGTTTCAAGTATATCTTCCAAAACGATTCGTCCAGTTGCTGCAAAATGAAGATCTGCGGGAAATTCAACCAGGATCATTATATTTGGTGTCACACGGAATGAGCGGAAACAACTCTACGGAACTAACTCTGCACATCGCACAAAAATAACATTGTAAAAAAAAATGTTTTAAATAAAAAGATAAAAAACAACATATCAGTATATGTTTTTATATACTGATATGTTGTATTTTTTTAAAACCTCAAACGGATGACCTTGAACTTTTAATCGATAGTATTATTCGATTATTTTATTCGATAGTATTATTCGATTATTTTAATCGATAGTTTTATTCGAATACTTTACATAAATACGAAACTTTAACGTTGAGAGGCTCAGTTCTGTTTAAGACAAGCTACAACCAACATGTCATCCAAAAGAAATAATCTAACACTTATAACTTATTGTTGCAAAGAAAAATGTTTTAGAATACCTGAAGATCAAGTTGACGGACAAGCTTGTACAAAATGTAATTCTTTCTGCTATTGTAAATGTAGTTGCAAAACATATCAAAAGAACCGGTTGGATAAACTAGAAGAATTACAACATCGACTCGGTCTATTGTGGCAACGATTAAATTCAAAGTGATTAAACAAACACCTGCCATTACCCCCACCACTACCCCCACTACCATCGGAGGTACCTGCAGCACCGGCTTTGCAATAGTCATTCCTGCTACACCTCTCGTCGAGTAAACAACTCTAGTCATGTCTCTCAACATTCGCGGGATTCACTACAACACTATCAATCTTACAACCTACAAGGATTTGGAAATTTTTAGCGAAGAACTAAAACAACTTATAACCACTGGGTTTGGTTTATCTTTAGAACTTTATGCAACAAACAATCAAAACGAAAAAAATGTGTTTTTGCCAACTTACAACAACAAAAAGAATGAAAATAAACAAGAAATTTCAGCACCGACAACAACTTACTTTTCAAATTTGGGAGCAAACTTTACTAACTTGTAAAATAATACTTTTGTAAAAAAAAATAAATAAAAAAAAGAAAATATCTTGCATTTTCGGATTTTCCGAAAATGCAAGATCTTTTTTAAAAACATCCCCAAACGACCTTGACACACTTCCGGCCATTTAAAATTTAAATACCCAGCACAGCAGGGCATTTAAACTTTAAATACCCACCTACAACACGGCACAGCTACGTCACAGCTGATGACGTCACTTCCGGTCACGTGACCGGAAGTAGCTGTCAAAAAATTGACTGCCTGTCAAAGTTTGATTGGGCCAGAAACGCCACCTCGCCACTACTAACATGAGCAATTATAAAAATACCCCCGTTGCAGCAGACCTGCATACTCAGCGAATTTCAAATGCAAAACAACGTATTTCAAGCAAACATAGCAAGATTTGACATGTTTTGTTAAGCTCCATAAGAATAACATGGGAAATGAGTATGCAGGTTTGTTGCTACAGGTATACTAAAACTGGATGGTTTTAATTCAATATTTAGTAGATCTGAACTAGAAGAAGCCATTTACCAAGTTTTATCAAGATATGTTGAGAAATAAGCGAGATATAGAATTTTACTTATTTCCCATAAGGTTAACATTGGGACAACGTACTGTGTTTACCACTTTCAATATCTCGGTAACCAATGGGCATAGAGCAGTGATTCAAATACTAAATTATTTGTTTTTTTGAGCTGAATTCAATGGTGCCCACAAAAATGTTATAAATTTTATTTTTCTATGTAAAAAACTCGAAAAACCCATTTTTGGGGGGGTTTATCCCCCTTTACCCCCCCTTCCGGTGGTCCGATCGGGCTGGTTCACGAACTCGTCCAATTGATTACCACCTTACATGTCCATACCAAATTTCATAAAGATCGGACCATTTTTGCGGCCGCTATCGTGCTAACAGACACATATATAAATTCGAACGAATAGTGTTTTTTGCTTCTGGGGGCCCCCAAACGAAAAGTTATAGTGGTCCCGAGCTTAGGTCTTACCATGAGACCTACGGTAATAGCTTCTTCCCTATAGGAGAAATTCGCTAAAAACTAGGATGGTTAAATTTTACATAAATGTTACAAGATTTTAGCTGAGCTCAGGCTAAAAATGTCCGAAAAAAGACAAAACTCACTATCAAAATTCATATAAAACAATATTTTCATAGCACAGCAATAACAACCAATTGGGGCATATGCACCCGCTTGATATTACCCCACCAGTAGTATGTAATGTTACTACATCAGCTCTAATGTACAGAATTTTGTCTGTATGCCTTTACGTACCCTCAAGGTCATGCAATTTAGAATAAAATAATTTTACTTTGTTTACTCTCGACATCCACACCAGTTAGTTATTTCATGTTTTTCCTCCTTAATTATCAGTCCTCTTTCATCTACAGTTAGGCTTTTCAATAAGGAAATGACTATATTACCAAAGCTAATGTTAAAGTATTAATTATATTTTATATATATTTATGTTTTTGTTCATTTCTTGATATTTCCAATTTGTAACTTCTTTCTTGACTTGAAAAATGAGTGGTTAAATATTTATGTGTGTCGGGTGCTAATAACTGTTTTCAAGTATTAAGTTAAAGTGACACTGTTTTGTCAACAATGTCTTGCAACGTGTGGAGGTATTTCAAAATAGATGCAGATGAGAAATTCTGCTAAGGGCTCAAATTGTAAGAAACTAATATCAAGAGGTGGAAACAGCAAAACGACATCTAATCTAAACAAACATCTCATAAAAGTGCACAAAGTCATTGTCGGAACAGGATCAAATACTTCACCCAATAAACCTAAAATGCCAGCCCAAGGAACTTCCAATGGGAAGCCCAGTTCAGTTTCTGGGCCATCCAAAATAGGCATAGTTTCTTTTTTCAGCCTAAAAGTTCAAGTAAGTCTGCCACAACAATTAGCTCAGAAAGAAGTAAATCTTGATTTTTCCTAAACCCTCTAATGATACATTGCCAACAGACAAGGTAATTAACTTAATACTTATACCAATTATTTTCAACAACGGAGAAACTGTACTGTGCTCCTACTGTGACAAGTACAGTGAGTAATCGATCCCGGCATATGAAATCTGCGCATCTTAAAAATTTTCGCGGTGAAGATTTTTCAGTGATGAAATTTACTTGTGTCTTATGTGACAAGGGGTAAACCGCAAAAACCTCATTGCAACACCACATGGACTCAGTTCATTTCCTTAACAGCAAAGTTTATTACTGTCACATTTTCCCTTATAAAAGTGATCAGAAAGGAATAATAACTATGCACATTTCATGCACTTTTGCTAAAGTAAAGAGGTGTAGCAAAAAACTTAGATTGAATTGTGATAACTGCACATCGTCATTCATATCAAAATGCAGCCTAAAACGGTATGAAAAGAAAGTTCATAAACTAATTAATTCGCATGAAATGCAAGTGGAGAGAAAGTGCCTCTTTGTGACAATTTTTAAAATTTAAATTATTGGATCAGTAGATGAGGAAGTGAAAGTTGTAGAAAGCCAGACTCTATTCAAGAGTGGAATGTGGTCATAGATAAGAATGGCCGGGTACATAGGTCAGGACTCCAGACAATGACTTTTTGCTTCTTTCCTGTTTCCACTGTTCCTACTCTGTCTGATTTTCATGAGCGTCACTTGTGACTTGTTCTCAACAGTAGCTGGATGTATTTGGAATTATAAGTTTTAATAATTATTTTACCATTTGTTGTGATGATATTATTCCAAACTGAATATTGAAGTTACAAGTACAGAACTATTTTCAATATAGGGGAATACAGATAAATTGATTTTGTTCAGAATAAAATACTATTTAATGAATCATAAAAAGGTGAGTTGTACAAAATACTTGTTTCATTTTGAATGAACACGTTTCAATGTTGAATAACTTGAAGTTTTTAATTAACTAAACTATATATTTTTTTCAATGATATATATAATGAATAATGTTAATCAGTCCATTTTACTATGTTCCCCATGAATTTTGCCTTTAATTATGATATTTGTTCATATAGCAGTACCGTAAGATGTCAGTCGTTAACCGTCGCGGCAAACGATAATAACAATTTATAAGTAGGTTTACGTACCTCCGTCGTCAATCCTAAATAATCATAAATAGATTACTGCAGTTTCGAGACTCAAGGTCTCATTGTCAGATCTTCAAAAACGTCAAGAATCACATTTAAACACATAGTTTTACATCACAATTCACGAAGAACACGAAAAAACATTTGTGATGTAAAACTATGTGTTTAAATGTGATTCTTGACGTTTTTGAAGATTTGACAATGAGACCTTGAGTCTCGAAACTGCAGTAATCTATTTATGATTATTTAGGATTGACGACGGAGGTACGTAAACTTACTTATAAATTGTCGATTATCAATCCTGGAGGCAAAAAATGAATAAAACGATAATGTCCTGATTTATAATTTTACTTATAATTTATGCAGGTTTATTCTATTATGATCCAATTGATGATGACCTATCATTGCAATTATTATGTGAACATAAAATAGTATTTTTGTAGAGAAATTCACTCGTAAATAATAGATGTGAAAATATTTTATGCTGAATTGCTGAAGATAGACTTTTTGTTTCAGTATTAAATTACATTGCAAATACAGCTATCATCTGATGTGAATTTAGAAGAATATAAGTAATCAATATTGTCATTGTTTTATTGAATGTTGAATTTAATCTTTGTTGTTGGAAACTTAACAATAATTTTGCCACAGTGACTATGACTTATACATTAAAAATAAATTAAAAGTCACATACTGAGATTTCAGCTATTATATTCAAAACTGTTTTATATTTCTTTTGTGCTTTAATTGTTGACAGGAAGATAAAATATTATTAACTATACTGTCTAATGCAGGTTACATTATATTTACAGGCCTACCTCATAATTAATGGAATTTAGTAGTACCTTCAGAAGTAACAATGGAATTTAGTTGCATACCTTTGGAAATAGTAATGGAACTTAGTTGAATATTTGGAAGTTACAAGGACTGATGAAAATTGGTACTGTTTATTGAAGCTTATAATGTTTATCTGGGTTGAAGGACAACTGCGCTCGTATAAGGTCAGATCTACTCTAAGGAATTAACCTGCTGCGGGTATTTATGAATAACTTTGTGTGCCCTATATAAACTGTGGAACTTGAATTAGTTGTCAAATGTCTTTTGTTAGTTTTAGTTGTATATATTGTTAAGTGTTAAGTGTCCTAAATGGCCACTATATTTTTTGGACGTCCATATAATTATCTTGTTGAATTTAACCTAGCTAGGTATATTTGTTTCTCTTGAATAATTATGGGCTTAACCCTGAGTTCTTGGATATATTATTGAACTTGAATTTTGAGAATAGTCAAAACTTGAATTTTGTGAATATTATTTGTGAAACCGAAAATAGTTCTTCTAGTAAATCTGATTTTCACAAAAGGGGTTTCTTTGTTTTTCCCCTAAATTTAAACAAAGTGGCGCTCTTGGGAATATGGCACTGACCTAGTTTTTCAGCTACTACCACACTTCCTGACCATCCCTACAACCCACTGAGTGTAGCCGAGGAAATTTGTGGGTTACCGGACTTTGGTAGGTAACACCTTATGCTTATTTTATTCTACTCAGAAAACTGAAACTGCAATTCATGAACACTTTACTAATGCTAATGGCATAACAACAAGAAAAGAAAAACATAGATTGAGTGATTTCAAGCAATTTAACAAATGGAAAGATCAGTTACAAATTGAATCATCAACGACATTTGTCTGGGCCCCATACAGACGGACAGGATCCTTGCATTTTGTCCACCAAGGCGAGGGTGTTTTAAATAAAAAGGGCATAATATTTGCCACATGAAAATGTCCGTGTCATATAAAGTCAATGGGTAATGCCCTTTTGAAATGCATGTCAAGATGGACAAAAATGGTGTCGTTTCTGTTGTACATTTGCCAACTCATGTGGGCCACAAACAATATTTCAAATTTATGAGACTATCAGCTGCTGATAAAAAGCTCATCATTTCTCAACTTTTATGTAAAACTTCTCACGAAGAAATTTTGAAAAGATCACGTCAAATACCGTTGACTAACGATGAGTTAAAAGGAATTAATCTTCTAAACAAAAAAGATTTGATAAACATGGAAAGAACTTTAAGCATTAATTCAGAAGGAATTAAGTATCAATTTGACCCTGTTTGTGTTGAACCCCAGATGAATGAACTGATATCAAATCCCAGTACCGCTTTATTAATTTATAAGCCTCAAGGTGTGTACAAGATTATTGTCAGTTAGGACTAATTTGAATTCCGGTTTGTCACATGTGTTGGTTTGCAAGTGTTGCACAAATGAACCCAATGTTTCTCCACTACTACGACGGGAATCCACATGAGCAATCCGACTACCCTTTCATGAAGACATACACAAATATCAGGAAAATTTGTGCAACTCACGCAAACCACCGTAAAGGACAAACTGTGATTCAGTGATAAGGGCCCTTTCATGAAGACACACAAATATCGGGAAAATTTGTGAAACTCACGCAAACCACCGTACAAGACAAACTGTGATTCAGTGACGAGGGCCCTTTCATGAAGACATACACAAATATCGGGAAAATTTGTGCAACTCACGTAAAACACCGTACAGGACAAACTGTGATTCAGTGACGAGGGCCCTTTCATGAAGACACACAAATATCGGGAAAATTTGTGAAACTCACGCAAACCACCGTACAAGACAAACTGTGATTCAGTGACGAGGGCCCTTTTATGAAGACACACAAATATCGGGAAAATTTGTGCAACTCACGCAAACCACCGTACAGGACAAACTGTGATTCAGTGACGAGGGCCCTTTCATGAAGACACACAAATATCGGGAAAATTTGTGCAACTCACGCAAACCACCGTACAGGACAAACTGTGATTCAGTGACGAGGGCCCTTTCATGAAGACACACAAATATCGGGAAAATTTGTGCAACTCACGCAAACCACCGTACAAGACAAACTGTGATTCAGTGACGAGGGCCCTTTCATGAAGACATACACAAATATCGGGAAAATTTGTGCAACTCACGTAAAACACCGTACAGGACAAACTGTGATTCAGTGACGAGGGCCCTTTCATGAAGACAGACAAATATCGGGAAAATTTGTGAAACTCACGCAAACCACCGTACAAGACAAACTGTGATTCAGTGACGAGGGCCCTTTCATGAAGACACACAAATATCGGGAAAATTTGTGCAACTCACGCAAACCACCGTACAGGACAAACTGTGATTCAGTGACGAGGGCCCTTTCATGAAGACACACAAATATCGGGAAAATTTGTGCAACTCACGCAAACCACCGTACAGGACAATCTGTGATTCAGTGACGAGGGCCCTTTCATGAAGACACACAAATACGGGAAAATTTGTGCATCTCACGCAAACCACCATACGAGACAAACTATGATTCAAAGTGATTGTGATAGGCCTAATTTGCTCCTAAAAGCCAATAATTTTGGGATCACCACTGAATGAGTACTGGCTGTACTCATTGTAATTCGACCAATATATAATATTTAAGTTTCATCAGTATCCAAAAAAAACCTGTTCCAGCAAATATGAATATTGAAGAATAAAGAATAAGTTTATTGAAGAACAAAGAATAAGCTTATTGAAGAATAAAAACATAAGGTAAAAAAAAGAAAAAACTAATAATATTTGCCAAAGAAAACAGGCAGATATTATCAAATTCAGAAGGAAATGCAATATGCATTAACTTGCTCCATAAAACAGAAAAAGTGCTTCGAAACAGTAGGCCTACAAAACAGTTTTGGTTTTCCTTGAAGTTTGCTTTAACAGGTGAGGCTTTTAAGATTTCAGTTTTGTGTATTATGTATTTTGCTATTCAATACAATGTTTTATAGGAATAACGCAAACATTCGTACATTTTCTTGTTTGAACTCCTTTCCAGATAACCCATAATTTTCACAAACCCGGACACCGTTCAGTCCACAACGTTGGGATTTGCGGGACCCTACTATATTATTATTTCATAGAATTTAATCAAAAATATATACTTCCTCCGATGCTTATGTTTGTGCAGAGATCCTGGAGTGGTGCAGCTGACCCCGGTCTATTCAGCCAACAAGCTTGCACAAAGGCGCTGGTTCTAGGAACTAACCCCCCGCCGCGCCGCTGCCCGCTCGCCAGGGCGGAACATTACAGCAGTAGGGGCTCTTGTCTGAGGAGGAGTGAGTCATCCACGTGGGTGCATGAAACTGGGTGTGCATGCATGTCGATGTTATCTAATGGTTCGCAATGAATGTTAAGATGATGGATACAGATCCGGGCTACTGGAAAAGGGTTTCCGGCCGCAAGCGGGCGAATTTGAAATGAAGCCACTTCAGAGGATTTAGACTCGTCAACGGAAACGGTGAGGTCCTCCCACGCTAACCCCCCCAAATTAGGAAGGAGAAAATCCCGCCAATCGTGGACGCTCCACTCAAAACCAAGGGGACCTGGCCGGTGTTCCTGATGACCATCAGGACCACTGCAGCGGCTTCGAAGCCAAGTTCCGGGGTGACAGGCTCCACCTCATCGCTACACCGTGAACGATTTCAGGTCGCTCCAGCGAGTAATGAGGGGAAATGTTTGGACTTCCACACCTTCACGCTGCAGAGTGAAGCTGAGGTGAAAGTCTCCAACGACTTGAACCAGCCTCAAGACCTCCCTGGCCATGCCGCTGCCGAGGAGGAGTGAAGGCAAAAAGTTTATTGTACTTCTTTCCTTGTCCAGGTAAAGAAGACAGGCGAGTGGAAGAACTTTTGGAAGGTTACCCACGTTCTGGGGGTACGTGTGTCAGACGGAGAGTTCACCCAACGACATGGAGTGCCCCAGTGCTACAGATGCCAGCGTTTCGGCCACTCTTCAATCAACTGTAGCCCTTCCGTTGTGTCAAATGCGCAGGAGAACACGCCACAAGGAACTGCGAGAAGTCGTCAGATAAGTCGAAGTGCTGCAAGTGCGAGGGAGCCCACACCGCGAAGTGGCGAGGGTGCAGGGCCTTCCGCCAGGCCAAGCTGGCCAAGAAGCAGAGAGACGGCTGGAACATGACTTCCCACCAGGCAAAGACGGGTCCGAACAAGCCGAGACAAGCACCGACACAGAAGACAACGAAGCCAATCTCCCCTCCAGGCTTGAACAGAGGCTCGTTAGCAAAAATTGAGACACGGTTGCCACATTGTCAGAGAATGGGCGCCACTTTCCCCAGTGCTGATACCGACTAAGTCCTAGATTTAGAAAACGTAGACTAAATTTTGAAGTAGTTGTTTTAAAGTTAAGTCCGCAGAAACAAAACAAAAGCGTGAACAAAAAAGTGTATGAATTTATGAAGTGTTTAGTGGAGGGATGGAGACGCAGGGTGCAGTAGCGCTCTTCGGTCGCTCGGAATTCAAACAAATGTTCGCTATGCGCAATTTTAAAAGATGAAGACACTAAAGGGCGTCTTTATGAAAGCGAGTAAGCCTTATGATTTAAATGTATCAAAGCGGGAGAGTGTTAGCCATATCGAAAAGCGTGGTGGGAGCTTGATGGAAAACCGTTGTAGTTTATCAAGAGGCGGAACCAAGCTCAATCTGGGGGAATACAAAATTGGTAGAGGAAAAGTTTCTGAAAATCTCAGGAGAGGGATTCTATCAAAATAAAAGTTTATGTTCGATCAATCAAATGGTTTAACGTCCATTACCTACGGTAATAGCTCCTTTTCTATAGGGGAGAAATCCTCTTGAAATAAGTCAAGGAAAGGAAAAGTTAAGGTGGAGGTTTCAGTATGTAAATATTTTATTATAGCGATTGCAGAAATTACTTGCTATTAATCGCCATAGAAAAAAATATTATGAATAGCACAATACAACTTTCGCCTGCAACATAGTATTAGTTTCATGTTATGGTAAACTATTGTTAGTTGAAGTCCTGTCCTAATCTTTTAATACTGATTCAGTTAACTGGTTTAACTTCAAAGCACGCCAGAGAGAAAATTTCCCGTTTAGTAAAACAAAGGTTGGCAAACGGTGTACTTATTGGCGAGGAAGTTTATCTCATTCAATTTCCAAACCCAGAGGAGCACAGGTACCATCTGAAAGAATCAAATGCTGCAGATGGTGAGCCTGTTGGTGATCGAGTGAAAGAGAAATCCAATCATTGTTTCCAAAGTCTTGGTAATAAATAAATAAATAAATATTTGTCAAAAATGAACTGCAGGAAAATGACCAACAAAGGCGACGCTTTTTTCCAAATTTGAAAACTGTTAGACAGCTAGTCTCCTGTGTCAAAAGAAAGATGAAGACAAGTCCTATGGATCAGGAAAATAAAAAAATGTGCTTGAAAAACTTGACGACAACATTCACAATGTGTTTTCTTAAAGACCTCGTTCAGTCAAGGAGGTGGATTAAGAAAATTAAGAAGATTTTTATGAAGATCATCCAACTGAAGAATGATTGATCTTTGTATATCAGAGCAGAGAAAGGACATATCTTTACCGAAAGTATGGTACAGAGACAATTTTGTTGGATGCTACCTATAAAACGTGCAAATGAACCCCTTCCTTTGTATTTCTTAGTTGTTCAGACAAATGTGAACTATCAGATTGTTGGTGTTCTGATAACATAATTTGAAACAACAGAAGCGATATCAGAAGGTCTAACCATCATAAAAACTGGAATCCAGATATTTGTATAAAATATGGAATGGTGGACCATACTGCAGAGGAGTTAGCCAGTCTGGAGGATGTTTTCCCTCCATAAAAATCTTCATTTGCACGTTTCACAGAGAACAAGCATGGGCTAGATGGCTGTCAAAGGCAAATAATGTGAATATTCCGAAATAGAAAGCTCTCAGATTACTAAGACAAGTTGCATTTTCTTCGACTTTTGAAGAGCTAGAAGCTGCTTTGCTGAACTTAAGAGGCTAGGAAATGTATGAAAATAGCAACCACAAGACATTTCGAGAACACTTGTTACAAAGAAGTCACCAGATGGGCATCTGTATATAAGCCCTATTTTTTTTTTTTTTTTTTTTTTGGGTAGGAGGTGGAATGCGTTTACGCACACTGAGGGGCTCGTTGTCCCCTCAGTAGTGTCGGACTCCCACGAGCTCGATGTCCCGTGAACTACCGACTAAACCACCTCCCTCGGCACCGAGGACACTAGCCTGGAACTGTTTCACACATTACTTCGGGCTAGACCTTTGATATTACGCCGCTAGGGCAACCTCCGTGGGGAAATGCTGAGGATTAAGGCCGATCGAGGTCGACCTTTTTCGCCCGAAGAATGGCGAAGCCCTATATGTATATAAGCCCTATGACATGCATATAAACACTAACAATGGTGTTGATCATTTTAAATAAAGAACTGAAATACAGCCATTTGGAAGGGTTCAAAACCCGTTTTTATCAGAGATAATCAAAGTGATATTGACCAAATTCCATCCAGAAACGTATTTAAAGTATATTTCTGAGAACCTATTGATTACACCACAGTGCAGGAAGTATGATGGAAGCATCCTCCACTATCTTCATGGCAGATTTAAGTGGCTGATTGACCGCATAATTACCAAACAATATTCTGTGACCAAATGCCACAGTGAAAAAGTTTCACAAGTCGGTGAAGGGGTGTTTTTGGTTCCATCAATGTCAGTAAACGAAATTGATTATTCAGAAAAATTTGACGTCACAAATGATGCAGCTGTACCTGTCAGAATTATGCCATAGGGAGATTAGTGTGACAATTTTTCCTCAGTGTTGGGCTTAAATACCCAGATTAGAGTTTGGAGAGCATTTGTCAATGGCTTTTAGAAAGCCCAGTTTTCATATATGACAGAACTCTTGTAATGATAGAACAAAACCCAAAAGGAAGCCCAGTTTTCATGTATAACAGAACTCTTGTAACGAAAGAGCAAAAACCCAAAAGGAAGCCCAGTTTTCATATATAACAGAACTCTTGTAACGAAAGAACAAAACCCAAAAGGAAGCCCAGTTTTCATATATGACAGAACTCTTGTAACGAAAGAGCAAAACCCAAAAGGAAGCCCAGTTTTCATATATGACAGAACTCTTGTAACGAAAGAGCAAAACCCAAAAGGAGCGGAATCGTTTGGTATTGAAATTTCACATTGTGAAGGAAACAAGCAACATGGAAATATTCCCTTAAGAGGGAATCAAAGAAAGCATTGGATCAATGATTGTAACGCTACCATGCGCTCGATCAAATCTGCGCTTTGGAACGTGGAAGAAGATAAACTACCTCATATCTCCAAATCTCTGAAAGAACTGTTTGCTGATATCTAATTTTAATTTTTAAATTATTTTTTTTGGACAAGGTGGTTATTTTTACTATATTGTTGAAGCAAGGGTAACCTTTCTACTAGCATCACGGCCATGGCATCATTGGCATCACTGACCACTGATCTTTGTTTTGTTACAGTTGCGTAGGTTATTTTTTGTGTCTCTAACTCTCTTCTCTTAGATAAATGAGTAGTTTATAATTTATGTGTGCAGGGAGCAAATAACCGTTTTCAATTATTAAGTTAAAGTGAAACTGTTTTCTTAATAATGTCTCCCAACGTGTGGAGGTATTTCAAAATAGATGCAGATGAGAGATTCACTAAGTGCTGAAATTGTAATAAACTAATATCGAGAGGTGGAAACAGCAAAACGACATCTAATCTAATCAAACATATCATAAAAGTGCACAAAATCAATTTCGGATCAAGATCAAATACTGCACCCAATAAACCTAAAATGTCAGCCCCAGGAACTTCCAGTGGGAAGCCTAGTTCAGTTTATAGGTCATCCAAAGTAGGTATAGTTTCTTTTTTCAGCCTAAAAGTTCAAGTAAGTCTGCTACATCAGTTAGCTAAAAAAGTAGTAAATCTTGTATTTCTCCTGAACCCTCTAATGATACATTGAGATTGGCTGGTTGGTGTAGTGGTTATAGTGCCCGCCTACAAACTTGTAGGTAGCCGGATCGATCCCGAGAAAAGTTAGTAGCTTTTTGAAGGGTTGTTTCTGGAGCCAGCTGCCATTGGTTGTTGGGCTATTAATTAACAATCCTGTCTAAGGAACATGCCAACCTTAGTCAGTAACAAGGCTACAAGATCGCGCCACTATCATCACGATCATCACACTCATCCTTCACTCATATTCAGGGTAACGTCCTCAATGAGGTACCTGTCTTATTAAAGTGATTAAGTGATTAAGTGATTGCCAACATACATGGTAATTAATACCTGTGTTAATAATATTCAACAATGGAGAAACTGTACTGTAGTGTACTGTGAAACTGTACTGTACACTACTCCTACTGTCACAAAATTAAAGCGAGTAATCGATCCCGCCATATGAAATCTGCGCATCAGAAAAATTCTTATGGTGAAGATGTGTCATGATAAAATTTACTTCACACGATTATCCCTATTTCACGTCTAAACAACACAATAGAACATATAGAAACATCGAAAATGAAGACATATACAATAGATCCAGAATATACCAAATTAAATGTAACGACTATTATATCGGCCAAACCATAAATTTCAATAAATGCTTAAAAAATCACACTTCAGCATGGAGAAACAATAAAGCAGAACGATCAAACGTTGCCAAATATCTTATCCAAAACCAACATTCAATAGGAAAAATCAATGAAAATGTGAAAATTATAAAACTATGTCAAAAAGGAAGTAATATGTCTGCATGGGAAGAATTGTATATTTATAAAGCCAAACAAAACAATAGTAATAAATTAATGAGCGAACAACTAAACTTCGAATCAGACACAACATACAAAAATATCAACAAATAAAAGAACACAAGCAGTGCAGCCGACGGCAGCAGCCGACACCACCACCGCGTCGACACCCGAAGAATTATGGGAACAACAACGCCACCTCCTATACATCAGCTGTCACGTAGGCCACCAGAAGCTCAAGTTGGTCTGAAGATGGCCGCATAGTCGGTCGAAACATGTCAACAATTCAATAAAGTAAGTGATTTTGTGTTGTTTAGACGTGAAATAGTGATAATAGTGTGCATTGCAGTAACAACACGTACAATATGATCATCAAGAAAAAATTTACTTGTGTCTTGCTTGCCGGCCTCCTGAGGCAGACAAACAGAGCCCATTTAGCACATTATAGGCTGCTAACTGATGCGAGCCATGCAGCTAATTTGCTCTTACTTCAGTAATGTTACAGGTATGAAAATATGCAGTCACAAACTTCAAAATCAACTAAAACAACATGACGCTGACGTTCCGTTGGCTCCTCAAGATGCTCTCTACGGTTGAACGATTAACTGTACAAAACTGTACCACGAGGCTGATGTCACCGTAGGGAAAAAAATACGATACTATGATGTCTGTAGTCTCTACTCCTCAGCTTGCACTTACACCAAATTCCTAGTGGACTCCCAATGATCCTTATAGGAAATTAATGTCCATCGAACCTCAATAATATAATACAGTACCACCAATGTTTTTTGGGACTGTGTATTATACCAGCGTTAACAAATTTTTAATATATTTGAATACAACCTCAGTTGCGAAAACTTAAGTAGCGATTACTACTGACGTTTATTATGATGATATCATGCCGTCCTGTGAATACTCCAAGTTAGCTTACACAACGTCATTATTTAAAACGAGCATGTCCTTTAGGTATATCTGAGCATGGTACTGGACTCAGGGTAAAAATTGACCAGGATAAAATTCAGCTACACCAAACGTTGAATGACGACAAGAAGATTCATGAAAACACTAAAATAACACAAGCACGTTTAAAATTAGTTGCTGAGGAGGAAATGCAAAGAACTACCAAGGAGGCTAACCAACAATATGATGGTGACTC
Source organism: Flexamia atlantica (assembly GCA_035578135.1). Classification (NCBI taxonomy): domain Eukaryota; kingdom Metazoa; phylum Arthropoda; class Insecta; order Hemiptera; family Cicadellidae; genus Flexamia; species Flexamia atlantica. The sequence goes on from JAQJVK010000033.1 coordinate 4,088,054, forward strand.
TAATATCATCATAGCATTCAGTGGGATATGACAGAAACACGGCTGCCACATTGCCAATAAATCGAATTACCTCCTTCCCCAGCACTGACACCGGCTAAGTCCTAAATAAAAAAAACTTGTAAATTTTAAGGTAGTTTTTCTAAAGCTAATACCGTAGAAAAATCAAAAGCATGAACCAAAAAGTGTTCAGTTACCCTACTCGGGGGTATTGTATGAATTTCCAGCGACTGTGCCTTTTGCGATCTTGAGCGTTTTGCTGAGTTATCACTGCGAGCTTCTGAAGCAGATTGTTTTTTAGTTTTCGTGTGCATAGTCCAAGAGACATGCGACACTGCCGTGACATTTATCTCTGCTCCTCCTCCTGCCTCCCAGAGGCCAGCAGGGGGACAATGACCGTGCGGTTATCAGACGGAGACCTTCAGCAATAAAATCCGGCAGCGGCTGAAAGGGGGTGTGAGCGGTAGATAGCGTAACAGAGGAAGTGGTCGCACTCGTTCGTGGCGTGAGCTGCAACTTTTTTATTGCTTCGACACCTTGATTAGGTTATGATCAAAACCACTGATCAAAGTGACGGAATGGCGTCAGCCTTACTTTCACTAAAACACAAAGTCCCTGAAAAGGTGACGGGAACGGCGAGGCTGAAGACGTTCTGGGTTCGGACGGAAGGCGGACGCGCTCCGGCCGGCACCCCTGGGGACGCCCCGGTTCAGACCACTCAGGGTTCGAGAGGAACTGGAGCCGCGGCCTCGGCTGGCTCTCCCAGGCTCCTCATGGAGCAGAACAGAAAAAAGTATGTTTCAAGATTTACAACAGACTATCCACGGGAATAGGGGTAAGTGTAATTATGGAAGGATTCCAAAGAAGTTTTGACTCTTTTAGCCTTTGAGTAAAAAAGCTATTTGGTTAATTGAAGACTTCAGTGTCTTTGCTAGAATTCAAGAAGGCTGTCGGTACGGGAGATACATACATACAAAAGATTGATTGTGCCAACCATGTGACGAGAGGGCTGTCCAAAACACGTAGTTTCACCTTGAAACAAGGCAATGCTGTTTAGAATGAAACATCATCTGGAGAAAGCATACTACGCCTTGAACGCATTGCAAGTTGGAACAGCGATAAAAGTAGTTGGGACTATAAGAATCTGCAAAGAAATAATAGACTTACAAGACACTATTCGAAACTTTGTTGATCACGTTCTTGGAAGCCATACTAAATGTAAAGACTTTTTCGAAAGAAAATCCTGGAATGAAGAATACGAGCTTTGTGGGGATATTTCCCCACATCGCCTACAACAGTAAAGACCAGTCAGCCAGCTTCGTAGGTCCGAGGTCCAATGTCCAGCACAGACCGAAACCCGCGCATGCGCGCCCGGCGGGGAACGCCAGCAGGTAAGGAGCGAGTGTGTTTGCAATTCCTATACTGGCAGACGACTACTTTCTGGTAGTCGAGTATTTTTCCTTTATTATTTAGGTTATATCGAAGTGTTTTATAAAATACTCGGCACCAATCGATTGTTTATGAAATAACGATTTCAGCGATATGAGTATCAAACTATCGCAAGTAGTTTATTGTTCTTATTTTCACCGTGAAAATTGTGTAATTTAGGAGGAGTGGGCAACAAGGCTAGCCATATTGGATTTGTAAGCATCAGACGGCGTCAGTATTTGTCACTGTGCGTGTCGTGTTTTTGTTTTTGTTGTAAGTTTTTGTTGTAAATAATTGTTCTAAGGTATTTTTAGACATTCTGTTATTAGTTTACAACATTTTTCATCCAATAAAACAGGATTTTTGTAAAAAATATGTGAGTTTTTATACATAATTTTCCCGACAGGAAAAAAAATTGTTGTTTCTATAGTTATTTTTAGATCATAAAATTAGGAAAAAAATATACTACAAGGCATTTTTTTATGTAAAATTTATTTTTCTTCAAAATAATAAACATTTTGGATACTTTATTTTGAAAAAATATTTTTTTTCTGGTGTTTCTTTGAAACTTGACAATTTTACAAAAACCGTAAACTTTTCATACAAAGTATTTTTTATATACAAAAAGTAATAAATATGAGATTTTTTTTACTTTTCTATGTAAAGAACCATATTTTGAAAGTTTTGTATATCCTGGTTTTCTTATAAAAAATTATTTTTCATTTTTTACAAGTCTCTACTTTTGAAAAATTTTACAGAAAAAATTTTTGTTTTTTAGTTTTTATAAGTAAACAGATCCAAAAACATTTTTTTGTGTTCTACCAATACTGTATAATTGTTCCCTGTAATTTCCTGAAAAAGAAAATATATAATAGTATATACTTTGCTGCAGTAAATAAAAAAATATATAGCTTTAAAGTTACCTGTGTTCAGACAGTAAAAAAGGGCCTGCCAGTACAGAGATTTGTGACTGCCAGATGGAGGGTTAAAGATATGTCCATGTTTCTTTAGTGTTTTCTACAAATATTATGAGCACCTCGAAGGAGTTGGCTTGACCTGCCGCCACATATACAGTAGTCCATATGTAATGGACTGAACCTGACCTATACCTATACCTAGATACCTAAACAGGAATTACTGGAAACTGGGTTCTTTTTACTATAGAACATCACTAAACACAAAAAGAATTGTTAAAATTATATTATTTACATGTTTACATCATTCAAGGTTAGCATTTCATAGTTGAACTAAATTAATTTACATTTTCATGTAAATTTCTTTAGGATAATTGTAGATAATTGATCATAAACGCTTCACATTATCATTCACCATAAACTCCAATTGAGTGTACTCAACCAAGTTCATCAATATGAAATACAAATAAATTAATTGTTTTTGAAATACCCCCAGCACCATATGAAAGAAAACTAACCAAAACAAATTGATATATGAAAATCGACTGCAAACTTGTTTAGACAACTCTAATGTTCTTAAATGGGTAAAAAATGTATTATTCTGTTTTAAATGTATTTTTGTAAAACTTTCTGAAATTCAGTGGGGTATATGTTACTAAGAGCTGCTTTCCCCAAATCTAGTTTTATTTGAACTTCTGAAACTTAAGTTTAGTAGCATTTGAATTTTCCTGATAATATGGTTCATAATTTAAAAATTAGAATATTCATATGGTTTAAATTAAATTCACGTTTACTTTAAACCTTAATTGGGGAAAGCGGCCCTAAGTAGCGTACGACCTGTCTTAGTCTAAAACCGAACTAAAATGGTTCAATAAATTTATACTCATAATGGATGTTAAGTCTGCTTCTTTTTCTTTAATTTCTATCTATATTGATAGAATTTATACTTAAGAATTTTTCTTTACTTTTTTTATTTGGAATATAAACATATGTAAATATTAAGATCTTCACACATGTGATTCAAGATAAATGTTTTTAAAACTGAATTCTGACCTTAAGTATGTATTAGTATAATAGTTTATTTATTTACATCTTCCATCAACTGAAATTCCTCCAGCTCTACATGCAATGGTTTCAATTCCATTAACAACATAATATGGCTTTGCTGAAAAACTTTGTTTGCTCCAATCAGCTGCTTTATTTGATATGTCTATTCCCATGTTAAATCTTATGGGCTAATATGAAACTTTAAGGGCGTCTAGGGCTCTTTCCTTTAGTCAAACCTTTTTAAATTTTATTTCCTGCAAAACTTCATGCCAAGCTCTTTCCAATGACACCAAAAACATGAAAATCGGTTCAGTAGTTTAGGAGGAGTCTTTGTAACAAAAAAACTGCTCGCGTATTAAATAAGTATAGATAGATAGATGTGTTAGGGCAGTTAATTTTGGGGGGGAAACTAGGGGAGGGGAATACTTGCCTTTTCATTCGCAAATATTAAATTCATAGTTTGGCATTCAATTAATTAATTTGAAACATTAAATTAAACTTGCAGTTAGAGTCATGTCACCACAAGCAGGAGGAATGAGGGGGAGATTTATATTAAACAATTAAAATTAAGAATAAGCTCATAAAGCTGGCAGTGCCTTGGGGGGAAGTCGGTTGCAAATTATGGGCCCTTATGAGCTTTTAAGTTGACGAAACGGCGGATTAACCGTCGGGACGCCACAACTTTGACTTAGATTTCATGACCAAAATACCTTTAGTGCATTAAGTTGGAAGCCTGGTATGAAATGGAACCACAAATGCTGGAAAGAGATATCTCTCCAGTATTATATAAAGAGGTGCATCGCTCGATATAAAGATAGCAAAAGGGTCAGATTGTCAGTGATGGCGGGTATTTCATGTGAGAATGCTATGAAACCGGGCTAAGCCCCTCTTCTGGTCCTTTCTTGCATGTGAGTCCTTGGGAAAACTTCATCAGAGAAGTCTGAAAGAAAATTTATTTCGAGGGAAGATCGCAGAGGTAAACGAAAGCTTTAATTGGCGAACCACTCAGTGAAAAAAGATAAGTCAGAAGCAAAGCCAGTTGTGATAAAGAATTCGGTCCTCTGGCTATTGAACCTGATATCAGAGAAACTAAACAAGGAGTCAGGTTCTTGGTTCTATGACTTTCTCTGAGACCTCGATGAAGATATTACCCACAGCAAGGAAACCAAAGAATCTAGGACGCTTGGATAACACAGCAACTCAATTTTGCACGAGAAACAAATGAACCGTGTAACGGCTTCAAACGACGACTCAGGTTTTCGCTTTACAATGGAGGCAGGAAATGAATTACCTAAAGGCCTAGCCGTAATTGGGCCTCATTTAAAAATTATGGAATTATTTTCATTTTTTATATCACATCATTACGGGACATTATGCAACTATATTTAACCTTTTAGCGAATTACCTTAAAGGAATAAGCTATTACGGTAGTACTCATGGTAAGACCTAAGTCCGAGACCATGTTAACTTTTCATTTTGGGGTCCCCAGAAGCAAAAAACACCATTCGTTCGAATTTATATATATATATATGTCTGTTAACACGATAGCGGCCGTAAATATGGTCCGATCTTAATGAAATTTGGTACAGACGTGTAAAGTGGTAATCACTCGGACGAGTTCGTGAACCAGCCCAATCGGACCACCGTAAGGGGGGGTAAAGGGGGATAAAACCCCCCAAAAATGGTTTTTTTGAGTTTTTCACATAGAAAAATAAAATTTATCAAATTTTTGTTAGAACCATTGAATTCAGCTCAAAAAAACAAACAATTTAGTATTTTGAATTACTGCTCTATGTCCATTGGTTACCAAGATATTGAAAGTGGTAAACACAGTACGTTGTCTCAATGTTAACCTTATGGGAAATAAATAAAATTCTATATTTCGCTTATTTCTCAACATATCTTGATAAGACTTGGTAAATGGCTTCTTCTAGTTCATATCTACTAAATATTGAATTAAAATCAACCAGTTTAAACATCTTGCTATGTTGGATTAAAATATGTTGTTTTGCATTTGAAATTCGCTGAGTATGCAGGTCTGCTGCAACGGGTGTATTTTCTCTTATAGGACCATAATTGATGGCGGAAGTCAAAGACAATGTGAACGGTAAGAAATCGTCCAACCCGGCTCAGAGTTCTGAAATTAATAAAAATGCAATAGGCTCTCAAACTTATGAAACATTCCTGTATGAAGAGTCTCAAAGTATATGCAGAGTAGGCCTAACGTTCACTGAACAAATTGGAATAACTGATCTGAATTAAATTGAAGAGACTAAAAGAAATCTAGCTAAACTTTACGATCCCAGAAGGTTAGAGCGATCACCTGCTGTTGAAGGAAAAAGTAATTATAAAATAATAACTATGAAAAATTAATAAAATAATTATAAAGTAACAATAATGTTAAATAATACTATTTGTGTGTAAATGTGTGTAGTGAAGTTTAGGCTTTGTTTTTCAGAAAATGTAGCGGACTTAGGCCTAGTGATAGGTCAATACAAAACATTTTCGTTGAACCCTCTAATATCGATGCTATTGACATTGATACATTTAGTGACAGGGACACACCACTCACATGTAACAATCTACTTGATGACCCCGCCCATGAAGCCCCTGATAACCCCCTGATTGTGATAGCACCCCTGATTATGAGAACACCCCTGAAGCTACCATAAACCTTCCGTCTCTCCCCAAATTCCATGCAAGCCCCATTTCCTCTTCCACGCCAAAACCTGCGAGGCGCTACCTAAATCTTCCTGGGACTTCCAAAGATGCCCTTCCCTCAATCGTCATTCACAAATCCCAAAAAACCAATTTGACCAAAAAACTTTGAAACTTTCAGTAATCTAGAGGCCCAAATAGAACAGGAAAGTGATATTAAGCTGGATGATGAAAGTGAACTGTCTGACATCTTCAGCTCTGACAGCGAAACGCCGTACGTTCCTGATTTTGTAGAACTAGTAACCTCCGACCGAGAACACATTCCGGCTGACTTTCAGCCGAGAAGAAAACCGCGGCTGGATTTAGAGTTATCCCACCCGGCCACCCCCTCTCAAGCGGAGTCCTAGGCCTACAGGGGCGTATAAGAATGCGCCAGCACCTCCTCCTGAGCTGCCCCCCAGACCACCTAGACCACTTACTGCGAGGAGACCATCACCTTTGTTATAGTTATATAATCTGTTTGCACCCCAGCGGGCTGCCTTTCACTTCACTTAGATCCGCTTTACTTATAGAATGTTGTCCTCTCTCCTCTAATGTGTTTTTAACCTTGTAATGATCACCTTAGTATATATAGATGTACTGTCGACTGTCTGGGGATCAGTCCCAGTGGGCTGCTTGCCCTGCTATTAGCTATTTACCGATGTTACGCTGTATCGTGTTTGACTTAAACTAGTTGTCTGTTTTAAAGTCTAAAGTGTAATCTTGTTCAGAGTCAGATTGTATTTTTGAAACTTGTTTAATTTAATAAACCGTATTTGAGTGAATTTTAATTCTTTGAATAACCACACCGACACCCCTGCCTTACCACTCGGGCAGAATCCCCTCCGGCCAACCTGGATCACTACAATGGTGTCAGGTGTGGGGTTTTATTATCAAACACGCGTTTTTTAAATTCTTTCGATTGACGGTACGACGCCGACGCGTTTAGACGACCACTCATCCGCGACGCTGTCCGCTACTACGAGAGACTGCTGCCTGCCTGCCGCCTGGTGCTACTAGTGACACCGCTACTGGGACACCGCTACTGGGACACCGCGACGCCGCGCCGCCCGCTACTAGAGACTGGGACGCCGCAACGCAACGCCGCGCCGCCCACTACTACGGAGACGCCGCTACCTACCTGCTGCCTGGACGCCAGCGACACTCTGCCGCACCACGCCGCTGTTCCATCAACGCCTGCCGCCTTCTGAGAGATGTCAACAACTACCACCCGTCGCCCTGTGCTGCACTGGACCGCTGTCATTATGGATTTTCTTATTATGTGAGTAATTAGGTTATAAGCAATGAATCTATTTTTCGCGGATGACTTTGAACATTAGGTAAAAGGAAAAATATTTAAAATGGCACCCCCTGATTCGGCTAATGGTTCTACTCCGGGTAGAGCCCCTGAAATTAATTATATGGAAGCCACCCAAGTTTTGAAAATAATTCCTGAATATCGTGGACGACCGAAAGAAAACATCCATGAATTCATCGACAGTGTGGATGAAAGTTTTAAATTAATAAAAGAAGATGAGAAAAGAATTCTGTTAGCCTTTCTGAAAACTAAACTTAAGGATAGTGCTTACAAAGCAATACAGTATCTCACCCTAGAGAGCTGGGATCAGTTAAAGAAACATTTGTTACAAAGATTTGGTGTAGGAGACACTATACGATACATTGAAAAGGAATTCACCTTATTAACACAGGGACCAAATGAAAATGTTTCCGAATTTGGCGAACGTACGTGTACACTAGCTGCCAAAATTACAGAATATAATGTCCGTGAAAAGAAATACGATGGTGAATTATTTCAAAGAATCATGGAAGATCGTATATTAGTACAGTTTATTACAGGCCTTAGGGAACCGGTTAGGTTCCAGGAAAAGGCTTACATATGCGAGGATTATAGAGAAGCCTTAGCTATTGCATGTAATCTGGAAAAGGAAGCTCAAGCTTATAAAGATTTTGATGGTAGAAACTATTTGAGAAAAATGGGACTCAAGGATCAAGGTACGTACAACGACCGCCCGAAATGTTTTAAGTGTGGAAAAATAGGGCATAAGTCAAATGATTGTTTCTTTAAGGAGAACATATTTAAGAAACCAATTACAGCAAGAGTAAATGTTGTGACTTGTTTTAATTGCCAAAAAGTTGGGCATATTGCTAAGGATTGCCGTCTAAGGAGACCACAACCTCAGACTCACTACAGTAGTACGAGTAACTACAACAGACCCGCTTACAACGGTGGTTATAATAACAATAATAACAACACCGCCTCGGGAAACGAAAGCCGCCTGCCACCAATGAGCCGCTCCGGCAGGCCAGCAGAACAGTACAGATCGGCTCAATCTCATTAGACACTAATGAATTAATTCAAGTGAATATTGAAGAAGTTATTAAAGAAGAGACTTCTATGCTATTAGACACAGGAGCTGACATATCATTAATTAAATTAGATTTCTTGAAGGATGATACGTTGATTGACGACTCAGTAAAATTAAAATTACAAGGAATCAATGAAAATATTATAGAAACCATTGGAAGAACAGTACTTACCTTAAAACTTGGTAATTTGACTAAAGAATTTTTCTTTCATGTTGTACCACCCTGTTTTAAATTAAGAGCAGATGGTGTATTTGGACGAGACTAACTGGTAAATCTCAAAGCAAATATTGATTTTGGAACAAGATTGTTACAAATAGGACTCAATAAAATTCCATTAGCAACTCCAGACGTGAAGATTGATCCTAAAACAGAAGTCGTTATGCAAGTTATTGTTGATCGAAACGGCGAAGGACTCATCGAGGAAACTGAACTTGAACCTGGGTTATTCCTCCCTAATACCTTAGTGAAAGCTGAGAACAACAAGGCCAAGGTTGTGGTAGTAAACACTACAAATAGAGATATTAACGTTTCACCAGTTCATTGTAAACTAGTTGATTGTGATTTTAGAAATACCATTAAGATGAATGAAGGTAAGGTTATTGATCATTTGAAAATAGATCATTTAAACAAACAGGAAAATCGTATGATTACTGAATTATGCCAAGAATATAGGACTATATTTTGTTTACCAGGAGACGTATTAACTTGCACTAATACAATCAAACATGAGATCCCCTTAATAGCAAACACTCCACCAGTATACGTCAAACCATATAGGCTACCTGAGTCTCAAAGAGAAGATATAGACAAACAAGTGGATGAAATGATACAACAAGGAATAGTGAGACACAGTACCAGCCCGTATAATGCACCTCTATTAGTAATACCGAAAAAGATGGATAATAGTGGTATTAAAAAATGGAGAGTAGCTGTTGACTTTCGAAAATTAAATTCGTTTACAATTGGAGATAAGATGCCGCTACCTAACATCACTGATATACTGGATAGGTTAGGGAACGCTAAGTTCTACACTTCATTAGATATGAAATCAGGATTTCATCAGATTGAATTGAAGGAAGCTGATAAACACAAAACTGCCTTCAGCACAGCTGATAAACACCTAGAATGGAATAGAATGCCCTTCGGCCTTAAAGGTGCTCCAGCTTGTTTTCAACGTCTCATGAATGCCATATTGGATGGAATAATAGAAGACATATGCTTTGTTATTTGGATGATGTAATAATTCCTAGCTCTACCTTGGAAGAAATGGAAAACAAACTCCGACAAGTATTTGACAGATTCAAACAGCATGGCCTCCTTTTACAGCCCTCTAAATGCCAGTTTTTGCTAAGAGAAGTCAAATACCTAGGTCACATTCTAAGCGAAAACCAAGTTAAACCAGATCCTGAAAAAATTGATTGTGTTTTAAAGTTCCCAAGACCCAATTGCCCTAAGGATATTAAATCATTTTTGGGATTAGCTGGATACTACCGCAGATTCATTCCAGAGTTCGCTAAGATTGCAAAACCACTTAATAATCTATTGAGAAAGGATGTTGTATTTGATTGGAAAGACGAACAGGAACAGTCCTTCCTTAAGCTGAAAAATATTATCACATCCGTTCCTATATTACAATACCCAGATTTCACCCAAGAGTTTAACATAACTACAGACGCTAGCAAACTTGCATTAGGAGCTATATTGTCCCAAGGAGACATTGGTAAAGACAAACCAATAGCATTCGCAAGTAGAACTTTAAATAAAGCTGAACAAAACTATACAGTAACAGAACAAGAACTATTGGCCATAGTTTGGGCTGTAGAATATTTCCGACCATACGTTTATGGGAGGAAATTTAATATTATAACAGATCACAAACCTTTAAAATGGTTATTCAGTGTTAAAACCCCGAACTCAAGATTAATGAGATGGAGGTTGAGATTGGAAGAATATCAGTATGAGATCCTATATAAGCCGGGTAAATCAAATACCAATAGTGACGCCCTAAGTAGATTATCGATTGAGCAACCAAAGGAGAAAGTTGTAGCCACTATTATAGCTACAAACATTGAACCAGAGGAGGTCAGTAAACCTACAAGCGAGAATGTAAACATCAAGCTTAACCTCAGGAAAGACGATTATGGAAACTATCAACACGTGATCAAGGATCCAGCTGTAAGACTACAGTTACTAAAGGAATATCACGATAACCCAACTGGAGGACATCAAGGACATCAGAGAACACTGGCCGCTTTAAAAATGAAATATTATTGGGGAAATATGAGAAATGATGTAGTGAACTATGTAGACACGTGTAAGTCGTGTAATGAGAGAAAATCTAATCCGAAAGACGTCATTAAGGCACCGATGGAGATAACAAACACACCTAACTGTGTTTTTCACACTGTTCATCTGGACGTGGTTGGTCCTCTTCCTTTGACACGAGATGGGAATAAATTCCTTTTGACATTCCAAGACGCTTTTTCCAAGTGTCCTGAAGCCATTCCTATTAAGGACCAAACTGCACAGACTATTGCAAAGAAATTCACTACAGAAATTATTTGTAAACATGGAACGCCTCAACATGTCATCACTGACCAAGGTACAAACTTTTTAAGCGAGATCTTTGAAGAAACCTGTAAGTTGTTGAAAATTACTAAGTTAAAAACAACTGCTTTTCACCCTCAATCAAATGGACAAGTAGAGAGAAGCCATAGAAGTCTAATGAACTATTTATCGCATTATGTGAACAAAGAATATAATGACTGGGACGAATGGATTCCGTTCGCCTTATTTGCATACCGCACAACGCCACATACAGTTACTGGGTTTAGCCCATTCCTTATGGTGCATGGACGAGAAGCTGATAAGCCAAGTGAAATCGTTTTCAATGATGGTAAAACAGTACAAGACTACAGTGAAGAGGATTATGTACAAGAGATCTGTACTAAATTGCAAACCGCATTCCAGTTAGCTAGACATAAGATAGTAAAATCTAAGGAAAAATCAAAGAAGTACTACGACAAAAATGCAGAAAAAAGGGGTTTAAAACCAGGAGAACTTGTCTTGCTACATGATAACACAGTTAAAAGAGGCAGGTCTAAAAAACTTAAAAGACCTTGGATTGGCCCTTATCAAGTTATTGAACAATTAAGCGATGTAAATTACGCTATAAAAAAAGGAAGAAAAAGATATGTGGTACATGTAAATAGATTGAAACCGTTCAGGCTAAGAACGATAGACTAAAACTAGTCTATTTGTTTCAGATACAGCCTACTACTTCTAGCACTAAGCTCAGCGAGAAAAATCAATACACCAAACAACAAGGAAAGAGAACTGAGTAAATTGGAAACAATTCCTAATTATCCTGGATTTTATTTTGTACCGCAATACTGGTTTTTAATGAGCACCGAGTCATGGGAAGTCCTTTACAATGTACCCCTGTCACCAGTAAACAAACGAATTAAGCTTTTGGAAAACTTTTCGGCTGAATTACAAATTCATAAAGCAAACCATACGGCTATTCAACGGAGCGCCCCAAAAATAGAACTAATCGAAGACTCTATCGTTATCTTAAAAGATACCTATGAACAATTAAAAGGATTATTAATTCATCAAGAATCTGCTGGAAGAATCAGAAGAGGAATATTCAATGGAGTAGGACAAGCACTCAAGATGATTATCGGAACCATGGATCAAGACGACGCTGAATACTACGATGAGAAAATCAACACGGTAGCTCTGGACAACAAGAGGATCTACGCACTCGAAAAGGATCAGCTTACGATAATTCAAAGTACGCTTTGGGGAGTAAATAAAACAACCTTAGAAATAAAGAAAAACCAAGATACTCTAACGGAAGCTTTTAAATTTTCAGAAGAGATGACTAAAAGTAACAAGAAACAAATATTAAATATTACCATTAAATATAATCGCCATGTGGAAATGATACAAAAACTGTCTGTTATTTCACAACTAATAGATGAAACACAAAATGCACTAGAAGTATTGTATAATGCAATCGATGAAGCTAGACAAGGAAGGATTAGTTCGTATCTGATAAAACCTATGGAATTAATGAATATTTTGCAAAATGTTCAGAGTCATTTGCATGTTGGAGATTCGTTGCCTATACCACTTACGTCATCATCTGTTTACCAATACTATGATATAATTAAAATAACTGTCTATTTTGTTGGAGATAATCTTAGATATATTATTAGGATCCCACTAGAACATATATCACGAAGATTTCATTTGTTTAAAATAATTCCGTTTCCACAACAAGTTGTAAGTGAAAAGTCACCTAGAATACAATTTTATACTATACCTGAGTCAACAACGCCTTATATTGCGTTTTCCCGAGATTTACAGTATTACGCAACATTTACAGAAAAAGATGTTCAGCAATGTTCGAAACCACCTTTGGTTATTTGTGATAGTGTACCAATTATCTTCCCTGTAGATCAACATTCCGGTAATGCCCGTTGTGAAGTAGATATTTTTAAGAATGTAACACATCCTAAATGTGATTTTAAAATGATAAACTATATTAGCTATAATTGGGAGAGAGTTCCGTATTCAAATACATGGGTATTCACTTGTGTCCCTAAAAACGATATTGTTACGATAACGTGCAAAAATAATAAAGGAGTGATGGAATATGTAAATGATCTTAGACTACCAACTTGTGGAAAATTGACTTTGTCACCTGAATGTACAGCCGTAGGATCCAGTTTTACCTTGTTACCTAGAGAAACAGGAACTATTAAAATGTATAGTAAACCAGAAGAAGCGTTAAACTTAATAATTCCAAAAATTAATGTGTCTTTAAGCAAAAATGAAAAAGAGATAATAGAACAATTTAAGAACTTTTCAAAGAAAGTTCCTGAGTTTACATTTAGTCATGTAACACATCAATTGAATGATCTGAATACTGCGAGTATTCGACTTACTAAGTTGAGGGAAATAATGAATCAATACGAACCAACTAAATTTGGGCAAAATCCCTATGTAAATCAAGCAAGTAATTATTATTTCTTTACGATGTTTGTAGTACTAATTATTCTCTATGTATCTGTTAAATGTGGAATAGTAAAATGTATAAAAAGTAATCTTAACAGAAAGAGTAAACAAAACAATGTTGTATTAGCATTAAGTGATATAGCCGTTAGTGACGAAGAACAAACCACAACAGACAGGTTGTTACCAAGCAGTTCCAATACTAATCTTATTGTGAAAGAAAGTGCTAAAGTAAACTCGCCAACTCGTAAGAGTAGTAGATTAATGAAGATTAGAGAGTGACTTAGTAAGAGAAATTATATAATCTCCCTGTTGACATTTTTGATTATATTGTAGGTATTTATTACATATTTGATTTTGTATGGTTTATGGGTTTTCGAAAATGATTCACACTTGGATCATCATTTTCTTATTTAAAAGGGGGAGGTGTTATAGTTATATAATCTGTTTGCACCCCAGCGGGCTGCCTTTCACTTCACTTAGATCCGCTTTACTTATAGAATGTTGTTCTCTCTCCTCTAATGTGTTTTTAACCTTGTAATGATCACCTTATATATATAGATGTACTGTCGACTGTCTGGGGATCAGTCCCAGTGGGATGCTTGCCCTGCTATTAGCTATTTACCGATGTTCAGATTACCGAGAGTCAGATTGTATTTTTGAAACTTGTTTAATTTAATAAACCGTATTTGAGTGAATTTTAATTCTTTGAATAAACACACCGACACCCCTGCCTTACCACTCGGGCAGAATCCCTTCCGGCCAACCTGGATCACTACACCTTCCCCGGAACGCTATCCGGTTCTTTATGAAATCGGGCCGGCACCACCACCCAGACAACCTTGCCCCCTGTCATGGAAGATGAGGAAGCGCGGATGCTACGTCCTAAGGCAGGAGGTCCTGCCAGGCAAGAGCTGTCAACTGGGCCACCATGGGTAAGGATTAATCCCACCAGAGCCAGCGATAGACGTGAAATCTATATTGTATTCTAATTGCAATGTTTTTTTGTTTTATAGGCTTGAAAAAAAGAAAACAATTGTGCATGTATTGGAAAAAAAGAAATAGCAAACTTGAAGAGACGTTTGATTACGCTGCACGCCGATGAACAGAGGATAAACCCTATAGTTAATTAGAGAAGAAGGTTAACCCTTAGAGGAGAAGGCGATGCCTTAATGAATGAGTTGCTTGCTAAAGAAGGAAAACTTGTGGTTCCAATCAAAAGAGGAGCTGCCATGAAAAATGTTGTAAAATGTCCTCGATGTCCCGCTATTTACAGCAAAACTTCTTTACACAAACACGACAAGAGATGCACTGGTTACAATACTGCACCCAAAAAAGCTTGCAGCATTAACTCTAGCCAAAACTATAGAATCAAGTCTGCCCACAACAGTATCATTTGCATTAAGAACAGAAATCCTCCCTAAAATGCTTCAGGGAAAGATTATAGAAGAGGTTGTTAATGACGACGACATCATTGCTTTTGGAAACAGACAGTACATTTAGTACCAGAACGACATTGCAAGAAATAGAAATGTCATCAGGCAACGCATGCGATCTATCGCAAGACTCTAAATCGAAATGAAGCGGTCAGACCCATCTACAGTCTGACATTTTTGCTGTGGAAAAATGGGACAATTTCATCGCAGCTGTGCCAACACTTGCACACATGAAGAAAGGAAACACAGAAAAAGTCCCAAAAAATGTCAGGAGCATAGGGTAATTAATGCAGAACATTGCTTTGGATACAATAGTGTCATTATCCGTCACTGATGAAGAATCAAAAATGAAGAAAAAAGTTATTCAAGCTTGGGTTGAAATATTTCAGAGGTTCAGCTATTTGATTGGAAGACCATCTTCTCAGTTGGCTGAAAAGCAAAAGTACGAAAATAAATATTACGAGCCTGTGGCTAAATATAGTAAAGCTGTCAAACCATATTAGAAGTCAGCTAGCTGAAAATAAGAAAATACTTGAAGAAAATTTCAGTCAATCCGCATGGGAGAAGCTAAACATCGAGTGCATGCTGCATCTGCTGATGTTCAACAGGAAACGGAAGGTGGATGTTCAGCTTCTACTATCAGAAGATTATGACAGAAAATCAAAATTGAAAAAAACACGGACGTATACTCCACCCTGACTGAAACAGAAAAGATGATTTCTGACAGATATTACCAGGTAATGATCAGAGGCAAACTAGGAAGAGGCGTTCCTCTGCTGATTGATGAGGAAACAGATTGTTCCATCGACCTGTGTTTTAGTCATAGGGAAGCTGCAGTTATAGGAGAAAATAACACCTACCTTTTTGCAAAAATGTGGGCAAATATGCTAATACACAGCAATGAACAACATGGAGTATGAAATAGGAGCTAAAGAGCCGTATCTTCTGACTTATAGTAAGTTCCGGACCCATATAGCATCAACAGTTCAGACATGGATGTAAACCAAAACGACCTAATAACTCTTGCATCATTTCTTGAGTATACTAAGGAGACACATTTGATGCACTACCGTATGCCAAGTGATGCGTTGCATACTTCCCGGATTTCAAGATTGCTAGTTGCCCTAGCCTCTGGAAGAATCTCTGAATTCAAGGGTAAATCACTCGAAAAGATAAAATTAGATGTCCTTCTTCTGGATGTGATAGAATATGATGATGATAAGGAGAATATGAACGACCCAACACGAAAAGCACCGGTTTCAAGCCCACTTAAGAGAAAAAGAACAAGGCCAAGTGGAAAGGAGCACCTTCGAAAAGCCAGTTAGTGCAAGCAAGAAAACATTTGACACCGGTGAAGCGGAGAATACTCCACAGTGCACAAGATGCATCTCCAAAAAAAGAAGAAGGTGGAGCACGCCCGAAATAGAGCCTATGAGGTGGTCCTCAAAATGTGAAGAAACAATCTGACAATGAAGAAATAGCAACAATTATCAAGACATTACATGGGTAGGACTTCAACCCACAAACAGTAATAAATGATGAGGAAGCTGTCCATAAAGTTTTAATTGGCTTTTTGCAAGCAAGGTGGCTGGAACTTTAACAACCCAAAGAATATTAAAAAGAGCAAATTTTACTGGAATAAGTATGTTGTCCATATAACTTTACAGAAAGAGGTCGCACAAGACTCTGAAGTCCTTTATAAGGACAACATGGAGGCAATTACAAAGAACATTGAATTGTTCTTACCCTGGCAAAGCCAGGACTGTCGTGCATGTTCTAACATGCATTTCACCCAAGCAATGCTTATTATTAAACATTAATCACAAGCTCACAAGGACCGAAGAATTCAATTCAGTTGCGATAAGTGTGGTAAGACTGGAAACTACCACCCTATCGCATGTCACTACCCAAAGTGCCCGAGTGCTAAACAAGCCCCGCCACCCGTGGGTGATAAGGTATGTCCGTACTGCGGCATGACCTTTGAAACCACACGTGGAAGATCGGCGCACGTCAGGCAAAAACACCCGAATTTCCGGGATATGCCTATCCAAGACGTTAATGGGCCTCTGAAGCCACTGAAGCACGATGGGGTGACAGACCTCTGGTCCGCAGATGACATTTGTCTGTTGAAGCAGCTTGAACTGAGGTACCGGGGTGAAACGCATATAAACGTTAAGATCGCAGCCCATTTTCCGGGCAAGACCTGTAAACAGGTTAGCAATAAGCGACAGTGTATGCCTGCGTGGCCTGCGGCTGCATGGAGGGCGGGAGAATCCTCTACCGATAACAATGAAGCCTGCGCGACTTCTCCCGGTCGCCAGGTGCCTGCCCACTACCAGGCAACAGGGTGTGCAGTTCGGGTAACGCCACCCGCCGAAAGCTCAGTCCCCCCCCGAGCCCGAACTCGGGAGGTCCCTAGGATTTTATCAGATTCTGGGTCCGAGAGCGAGGTTGGGACGCTTCCTCCGATACCCGACGACGCGGGCGAGCCAGGGCCGAGCTCGCCCAATACTTCAAATGGCCAAGCTGGGGGTCCGCACCTTGCGGTGGGTGCCGACGCTGCTTTACATGAGGACACCCCAATCTCTCCTTCTTTTTCTATAAGGAGAGCATCCCTGATTCCACTGGCGAACCGGGTCGGTGGCGAGGGAACTCCAGTTGTCGAATTTTCTAACCAGTCACCTAAGTCCTCTAGAAGGATGGTGTCCTCTAGAAGGATGGTGCTTCGGCCACGTAAGGCCAAGGATGGACCTTAAAGGGTCCTCCTGTTTTGGTTCGACGGCGGGTGCTTTCCCCACCAGTCCGCCAGTCGGCAAGTTTCGTCTCCTGTGGCAGGAGTTTCCAGAAAGTCCCCTGTATCGGAGGGTAAAGGGGGGTCTTTTACAACCTCCCCTTCGAGAAGGGGGCCTGATGGAGGACCTGAGGGAAGGATCCCCGGTCGGGACCCTATTTTTCCCCCCGGTGGCTCTCCTTCGCCTTCGCCATCAGGGGACGACTCCCCCCATTCAGTGGCTTCTCCTTTATCGAATGCGGAAACGGATCCACCACCAGCCGGTGATCCGAGGGGAAGCCCTGACCCTGACCAAGACCCGGACGCTCATCCGGGTCCCGATGATTTAGATCGTTGGCTGGCTGCCGTCTTGAATCCCGCAATGGCACTAGTTGTCAACGGGAACGAGGCAGCCAGGGCGCTGGCCAACAATGCAGACCGTGTAGCCAATCTGATATTGGTCTCCAGGGGTGAAAATCCCCGCATTGTTGCGTTGGTGGAGTCACTAGTTGAGGACATTACGAGGTTCCTCACTAGCGCAGAACAACCTGATCCTACTTCAAATCCTAATGGCGGGTAAAGAAGAGGACGAAGAGCGCGCAGAAACAATCACGCGGCTCGTCGGAGGACCGCTTACGCTAAGATTCAGGAGTTGTATAAGAAAGCTCCTGCAAAGCTAGCGGATATGGTAGTCTCTGACACCATAGGTGGGGTGCTCGATGATGAGCAGGTGCAACCCCCTCCTCACGACTTTCTAAGGCTTTATGGGACGTACAGGGCAGCACTTACTTTCTAAGACTTATGGGACGTACAGGGTAGGTGCACATTGCAGCTTGAACCTGGAGAGGGGACAAATATTAATTTGATCCCTGGCATTACATCTGCTGAGTTCAATTTGCGTATTCGCAAATTGAAGTCCAAAACCGCTGCTGGGCCTGATGGCATCAGCAAGCGGGACCTCAGAAACCACAGATGTATGCCGACCCTCCTTGCCAAGATTTTCAATGTTGTGCTTGCGTCTGGCGTTTACCCTGAGGTCTGGAAAGCCAACCGAACAACTTTCATCCCCAAGCCTAATAAATATCAGGCTGACGCCACCAACTGGAGACCTATCATCATTGGCTCAATACTTGCTCGCCTCTATAGTGGCTTGCTGGATAAACGACTGAGAGGAATTGTCGATGTTAATGCGTGCCAGCGTGGGTTCATGCCAAACAACGGCAGCTATGCTAATACCTTAATTTTCGACGAGATCGTCGACATCGCCAAGAGAGGGTTCCCGCTAGCCGGGGCCCTGCTCGATGTGTCCAAGGCGTTCGATTCCGTTCCGCATGCAAGCATTTTCTTAGCGCTGCGGCACCAGGCAGTTCCAGAGTACATAATCGGAATCATCCGGGGCATGTACACAAATGCTACCACTACTTTAAAAGTAGATGGTGCACCCTGGGTGGTTATCCGAAGAGGTGTAGTGCAAATATGATTCCTACAACAGAGGAGGAGAAATGCTTCTTCCACTATGTGGCCACAGGAAATAAGAAATGTTCAGGCTCATTAAACAAGCTCTTATGTCGGAAACAGATGAAAAGTTGGCTCTGAATGTTTCCGTATTGCTAGAAAATCAACTGCTTACGAAATATCCTCATTTTAAGAACTATGTTGATAATAATTTTCGGAATGCAGAGAGGTGAAGCCACAACAGTAGATTATTAGGCAGAGGGAACAACACCCACAATATAGTAGAAAGCGCAATGAAGGTATTGAGAGATCAGATACTTTGCAGAACAAGAGCTTTCAACATTTCACAGTTGTTGCATTTTTTTGTGTGTGAGTTTGCCTCCATACTATGAACGAAAAATAATAAATGTGATCGGTGGTAGATCCATGGCAGAAACAAAGTATTTATCTAAAGAAAGTAAATTTGAAGATTTGACTATCGTTCAGTCACTTGAGAATGTTTTTACTGTCAACAACCCAAAAACACAAGGGTCATATTTGGTGAACATAGACGTTAGAATTTGTAGTTGCCCTAGAACAGTGGTGCACCCTGTAAGCACCAGATTTTCGTGGCAGTAAAACTGAATATATATAGGGGAAATATGACTCCTACGACAGAGGAGGAAAAATGCTTCTTCCACTATGTGGCTACAGCACCTTTGACGACCACAATTGGACTCAACACAAATTCACACTAAAATTAAATTTCTTCAGACGTGGGTGCATGTGGTACAAGTGACCCCTCAGATGCACAGATGTTGAGAGACATTTTCCTAACATCATTGAAGTGAACGCACAAGCTACAGGGTCTAATAAATGTTTAATTGAAGCCAAGGAAAAAGTACAAGGAAGAGGAAAGAGTACAAGGAAAAATAACACTGCGCCAGCACCATCTCCTGAGCCATCCCAGGGCAACTACTGCGGGGAGACTATTACCTCCCCCGGAGCGCTATCATGAGATCGGGCCGGCACCCTCGCCCCCCTGTCATGGAAGATGAGGAAGCGCAGATGCCACGTCCTAGGGCAGGAGGTCCTCCCAGGCAAGAGCTGTCAACTGGGCCACCATGGGTACGGTTTAACCCCACAGAGCCAGAAATAGAAGTGAAATCTAAATTTCATCTCCAAAGAAAAGAAGAAGGTGGAGCACGCCCGAAAGGGAGGCTATGAGGTGATCCTCAAAATGTGAAGAAACAATCTGACAATAAAAAATAGCAACAATTCTCAAGACATTATAGGGAAAGGACTTCAACCCGCAATCAGTAATAAAATATGAGGAAGCTGTCCATAAAGGTTTGATTACTGAAAATGTTTATATTACTTTAAAATGTAGGAGTAAATTTGGCGGAGCACAATAAAGAAAGTAAATCCAGAGAGAGAAAGAAAATAGATAGAAGATGACAATCCGAACTGTATGACATCTGCTGCAAGTCAACATCGCTCACTACTTACAATAATGGAAGTAAACAACAGTGAAGAAGACACCGACGACCCGAATCTTAAAGAAACGTGGCGTGAACGAAAATCCACAGAAAGTTATTTCATGTCACCTTCTAGAAAGGTAATACGTCTGTCGAAGGGGAAAACGAACAAAAAACTAAGCATGCCCGAATCACTGACATACTAATGTGATACTGTCGTTTGGGTAAGTGGTAAACTATTTCATATTTCTCACCCTGGCGGACCCAGAAAAATCCATTGACACCATGGGAAATGTTACCAATCATGAATACGGGAGTGAAATTGAGCTAAATGCTTTCTGTCAGCTTTTTCAAGGAAACGCAGCTGTATATCGGCTACGAGATAAGTCAAAGAAGAAATTTTTTAGTTTTTGAACTCAAACACAACCAAAAACCTATAATACAGATAATTTTTTGTTTTATGGATCGACCAATTAATATGAATCCCGTGGTGACTACAACTTTTTGAATATGATGTCGGTCGAGGAATCTAGTTCGTCTACCATAGTGTCTTCAATAATAAATGCGTGCTAAAAAGGAAATAGCCATCAAGAAAACAAAGAATATGACAGACTTGTTATTTATTTGCAAAGAGTTTTCAGCTTTTATCTAAATAGAAACAAAATCTCATTCCAGTAAGAGAAAGGATAACCCTGTTGCAAGAGTTATTCTGAAAAATATGACATTCGAATTTTTCGGGGAGGTAAAAGAAAAACACATTATTACACTTAAAGGGATGAATTCGACAAATTATCTTAATATTCAAAGTAGCCTACAAATCAAAGTGATCTTACAAATGTGCAAAGCCAGTATGAAGAAAAATATCAACGTTATTTAAAAAGGTTTACTGAAATAACTTCGACCTAAAATTAATAATGAACAAAAAAGAAGAAATTCAGAAAGTAGTCATTAAAATTTGTAAACATTTTGGATGGAGCGTAAACTCTAAAAATTACATAAAAAAACCAATACTATTGGAATAAGTATATTTCCAATCATCTTTAGACTGCAAAAGAAATTTAGAAACAGAATATGTTAATTGCATTGGAGGTACTTCAAAGGATTACCTATAGAGCGTATTACAATCAAGATGGAATTATGGGATAGGGTGTACACTCAAGATGGAAAAATACAGTCCCTGATAAAAGAACTAATCAGTTGTCATAGAGTTATTGGTGGTATTTGTTCTTGGAGTACACATAACAAAGCATATGTTAATGATGACCCTGCTAATGAAACTAAAAACATCCAAACTATCGAGTTAAAACATTGTCTTTATGGAGAGTGTGAAAATGAATTAGTCGCCACATTTTTTTAGAAACAAATTTGAAGAGATAACAATTACCGTTATAAACAAATATGCATTACAGTGAGGATCAGGCTGGTATGACGAAATACGCGGGCACTATGAATATTAAGATTAACAAAGAATTCTGTTTGACAAAACGGATGATACTATACAACTACAGAACATGGTGTCTCATATTTGAAGAAAAGTTTGAATAGGAAGCCACCAGTGAAAAGATCAACATTGAGGAGAACGAAGAGAGCGCAATCATTGCTCGGCAAGAATTAAGTTGTTCAAAAGGGAAGGAAAATAATTCTGTTGAAATAACCACAAATGGAAATTATGAGAAAAAAATAATTGCGAGGAGAAATATCAATTTGTTAACACTTTAAATTTCGACGATGAGAGTGGAGAAGTAGACGATCCCATGTGGATAGAAATGAAGAAAATGGAGAATGCTATGATTAAAGAACCAAAAAATAAGACTATTGTTAACATTTATTACTGTCCTTCTTTTTTGATTATTTTCAAAATCATTTAATCCCCTTACTGCCTTTTTGGTGCGGAATAAGTGACGAAAGTCCATCAAACATCCTATTTTAACTACTTCTAGAGCTACTTGAAGCAAGTAAAACACCGATTAATAAAGAACAAATTATTGATAAACAATTATTGGTAAGTTAATTGTCTGCTACCTCATTGTCAACAGGTGTTATTTCATGTAACCCAGTCAATCAAATGTTATTTGTTTTAATAAAGGGATATGGGTTATTTTCATACTTATTCTTCTTTTTTATAGATCACATCAGGCGGATCGAACTGGCTCGTTGGCAAGATATACAGAGAATCTTGAATAACCAACAGATTACAATAAATCAGCAAAGGGTTTATCAGCGCCAAGACACTAACATTAGAATCGCCCAAAACAGATTGATTGCCAATTCATACAATTTGGCCGAGTTCTTACATAGAATGGCCTTCTGCAGCCTAGGAGTGGTAAAAGGACATTCTAATAGCAACAGCATGTAAATCCAGCACAAGTTGTAAATCCACAAAGAGCCGCAGCTGTTCCCGTCATGCCGCCTAACATGCAGCGAGCTTGACTCCAACGGGCGCAGGCAGGACCTGTACATGAGGTGGGATAAAAGAATTCAATATTTTGTTCTAATTTGATGATTGTTTTTATTTGGGAATTTCCAAATCTGTCTTTCATTTTCCAGCATTTGAAGATGAGCATGTTGCCAACCGAGTCTTTATTTATAGAAGGAATCCGAGGAGCCGAAGGCAGAAATAGAACAATTAGGAGCTCCTGGGACAACTGCACTCCAATGCACTATGATTTATGATACCGGAGCTGCTAGTAAAACTCTGTTGACGAGTTGAATATTTTGAAAGAGGCACTAGCTGAAAAAGCAAAGCAAAATAAATTAGTAAACACCAAAGATTATTTTTAAATCTGAAATCAATAGTTTTAATTAATTTGCACTGAAATGCACTTTGTGTTATCCGGAACAATCTGACAGAGCTCCAATCTGGATATCCAAAAATCTGTAAATCCTAAGTTACCATTGATTAGGGTTTGACACAAAAAACTACGTTACAGTTACTTAATGATAATTCATTTGCACATTACGATATTTTTATACATATTTTGGAGTAAGGGTTCTCCATCCCCGATCTGGCACCTGGAATAAACTTATGACCAATTAAAAAAAGGTAAAACCGCAGCAGAAGTTGTAAATCCAGAAAGAGCCGCAGCTGTTCCCGTCATGCCGCCTAACATGCAGCGAGGTTTACTCGAGGAGGCGCAGGGGGACCAGCAGGTAAGGTGGCACCACTACAGGTGTAACCCAGCGGACCGGGTTACCATCAGCTAGTAGTCCAAAATGAAAATTTCATTTATTTCAATACAGGGAAATGGATTATTTTGACGCTTATTCTTTATTTTAATATACCACATCAGGGGGTCGAACTGGCTCGCTTACAAGATTTACAGAGGATGCTGAATAATCAACAAATCACAAGGGAAAACAAAAAAAAACAATAGAGAAACCAAAAGAAACATAATATACAGTAAGGCACTTAGGCTTATAATAAACTAAGTATGTAAGAAAAGGTCGTGGCGTCGAGATATAAACGAATGGAAGTAAGGGAAAAGCTGGGAAGACCAGTTTCTTTGCTCATCAAAGAGCAAATTGAAAATATTGACCTGATTTTGAAACTGCGAAACCAAGCAAGGGTACCTGCAGACAACAAATATGTTTTTGGTTACAATAGAGAGGTTTATTTAGATTATTTATAATATATATTTACTTAAGGCATGTCCTGCCTTAAGGTCATGTGCTTGGAACTGTGGTAACTCAAAGCCAGAACTGCTATCATGAAAATCATCTAAAAAAACTTGTTTTTGACAAAAGATGAGAAAGAGAACGTAGCACAAAAGCTCAGTCTCGGTATTTAAAAAAAGAATGATTCAGGACGGTTAAAAAACTCCTTACCAAGAGAATCCTTCCCCAATGGACTTTCTGTACAAAAAAGATATCGCTAATGCTCGAGGTCCCTTTTGAATTGGCTTGTTAGTTGGGCGACAGCACACATAGAAATAGAATGCTAAGCGTAGATTTGTGACCCCGTTAAGCCTTCTGACGTAGAAATAAGGTTGAAAAAAACCGAGGGGTGGTGGATGGAGGCCCATCCCCATTGGGAATACTCCGTGCAGGTTGTTCAACGGCGTCTTGGAGGACAGATTGCGGCAATTTGTTTCCCTGGACCCAAGTCAAAGAGGATTTGTCGAAGGCAACGGCTGTTTCGCTAATACAAGGATCTTGGACGAACTGATAAGAAGAGGGAAGGACTCTGCACTAATGGGAGCTGCGTCAGAGAATTGATCAAGAAATGCACTCAGGATCTTCAACGATCTTCAAGAACTGCGGAGGATTTGTGGTTCAACACAAACGCGGTGTAAAGCAATGAGATATCCTCTCACCGCTTCTTTTCAATGTGGTTCTTGATCCGCTTGTGAAGAAGCTGAACGAATCAACAGCCGGCGTCGGGGCGGGAAGATCCACGAGGGTGGGCACCCTGGCTTTTGCAGACGACCTGGACTTGCTGAGCGAAAAGCCGTCTGGTCTACAGGCGCTATTGGATGAGGTGGCAATCTTCTTCTCCGCACTCGAAATGAAGCTCTCGACCCCGAAATGGTCGGTGTTTGGCGTGGAGGTAGGAAACAGAACTGGAGGGACCTGGTACAGTAGAGATGTGTTCGTGAGTTAACGGTCCATATAAGGGAAGGGAGTCATTCGTTCTTGAAGACGACTCAAAATCCTGACCCTTCTTACTGCGGCGAAGGGGCCTAACGAAGACCAACTCCCCGCCGGCCAGGACGACCTGGCAATTGCGGGACGGTCTCCGCATACAAGTAGCCGACCGGGCCGCCGCAGTGCTACCATTGTCAGGAAATCGGGCACGGCTGCCAACTGCAGATGTCTCCGACGCTGTGACCCAGGCTGACCACCACGTGAGCCTGTGACAACCATCACAGTACTTGATGCACTCGTCATCAAAAGACCTTTTCGGTGGTAGGCTCTCTCTTTCTACCCTTTTATTCTCTTGTGGCGAGTGGAAAAATGGAGTCCCATTTGGCTCCGGCTCATGGTTGTGCCCGGAAATCTATTCCAATGTGTGACAACCACCACGCGAGCTTGTGACTACCACCACGTTAGCCAGTGACAATCACCACGTCAGCCTGTGAAAACCACCACGTATGAACGAATGGAAGTAGGGGGAAAGCTGGGAAGACCAGTTTCATTGCTCATCAACAAAGAGCAAATTTGAAAATATTGGCCTGATTTTGAAACTGCGAACCCAAGCAGGGGTACCTGCAGACAAAAAATATGTTCTTGGTTACAACAGAAAGATTCATAAGGCATCTCCTGCCTTAATGTCATGTGCTTGGAACTGTGGTGCCTCCAAGCCAGAACTAGTAACTGGCACTAGGCTTCGAAAACAAATGGCAACTATTTCCCAGGCTATGGGCTTAACCAAAAATGACGTGGCCGTTTTGGCAGATTTCATGGGCCACAACATAACAACACATCAAAATTTCTACAGAATGCCAAGTGAGGTAACGCATTTGACCAGAATATCTCAGGTTTTGATATTCCTGGAAGAAGGAACGGTGAGCAAGTGCAGTGGGAAAACATTAGGAGAAATCAACATCGATATCGAAATAGACGAAGAATAGCTTAAAGATGACGAGGACAATGAAAAAGATCCAGACGAACCGGGCAGCAGCCAAACTAAGGGTAATCAAGAATGACAAGAGAAGACAGATGTTATTAAGAGAAAGAAGAATGCATAGCGAGGATAAAGAGGATGATAATAATAAACCAGGCGAGGATGAAGAGGATGAACCTGCTGTACATACTTCTAGCATTGTTCAGCAAGAAATGTATACTAGACCATAGGGAGCACACCGATCCGCTGTCTGTGCTTGCGCGGCTACGTCATTCGTGACGTCACTGTTGTTTCAAATTAAGGCCGCTAGAGTGTGCCTAAGCGTTTAACCTCTGTTTGGAACTGCTCGTTTATGACGTGTACTTTGCATATTTTGGCTCTGTTGACGTGGTGAATCGAACGTTCTGAAGTGATAGCGTTCTGTATACTGGCATTATTTTGTTAAGTTTGATTGCCGTTTACAGTTTGTTAGTGATCTTGTTCACATTTTTTTGTTAAGTTTGATTCCCGTTTACAATTTGTTATTTGTTGACTTTTTAATTGTTGTAGTTAGCCTATAGTAAGTAATGCTTTAATTAACTTAAATTTTTATTCCAAAATGTCACTCACAAGTGCTTGTAGGCCTAGCCAAGTGTGTCATCTTTGTGACAAACCTTTTACAACCAACTCTAATTTGAAGAGACACTTGAAAAATGTCCACAATCAGTATGAGGGAAGTAGCAGGACTTGTTTAAAGTGTCCAATCTGCCAAGAAACTCTACACTCCTTTGAAAATTATGAAGAACACGTCAAAGACAAGCATGGTATATCCATCAAAAAAGATATTTTAGAATTTCCCTCGAAAACTGAATTTTTTGATTGGAAAAAATCACTTGAAGATCAGCAAGGGTGCTCTTTTATTTCTAAGCACACTTCTAAGGTACTAGTCACAAAGGATGTGTCAGCAAGATTTGTTTGTCATCGATCTGGCCATTTTTCGCCAAAAGTAAGTGACCTTGAAAGGAAAAGGCATTTGAAAGTTCAAGGGTCCTGCAAAATCAATGGCTATTGCCCAGCAAGCCTAAAAGTTACATTCCTAACCGATTGAAGAGTAAATGTATCATATTGTTCCAGTCATGTAGGCCACAAATTGGATATCGGTCATTTGACTCTTAGGAAAGATGAACGGACTGACTTAGCAGCCAAAATAGCTACCAAGGCCCCGTTCGACGCTATCATCGAAGAAGTGCGATCAACTGCTCAACAAGAACTAAAAAGAAACCATCTGTTGGCAAAACAGGACCTGTATAACATAAAACAGGAATTTGGATTAAATGGAGAAGCTGTCCGGCACTCAGATGACGCTACAAGCATTGATGCCCGAGTTGAAGAGGAAAGGCATTCTGAAAACAGTTGCGTCATTTTGTATAAGGCTCAGGGTGTCGATCCAGATGAAGGTTCCAACCTTAGAAAAGAAGATTTTGCCCTCGGTATTATGAATACTGCTCGGGCGGAATTATTAAAAAAGTATGGGTCAGATTGTATTTGTGTTGATGCCACCCATGGAATGAATGCTTATGGGTTTCAGTTAACAACCCTTATGGTTTTGGATGACCTGAGGCAAGGTTTTCCGTGTGCCTTTTTTATTTCAAACAGAGCTGACAGATTGGCCATTGAAGATTTCTTCACAGCAATATATCAAATGATGTTGGCCTTGTGAAGTCAGACATTTATGTCAGACATGGATGACATTTTTTATGATGCATGGTCAAAAGTGATGGAAGCCAGTGGGAGAAAACTCTACTGCACTTGGCTTGTGGATCGAGCATGGCGGAAAAATTTGACCAAAATTAAGAACGTAGATAAACAAAATGAAGTTTATAAAAAGCTTCGCACACTGCTAGAAGAAACTGATCAAATGGCATTCGAACAACATGCGCCGATTTTGACGAATGAGATGTTGAAAGACCCTTTGACTCAAGAGTATGGGCAGTATTTTCAGAAATATTATCTGCCTATAGCCAAACAGTGAGCATATTGCTACCGTTTGAATGCAGGTATAAATACCAACATGCACCTTGAACGGATGCATTCAACGCTCAAACATTGTTATTTGCAAGGAAAACACGTGAAACGATTGGACAAGGCAGTGCATGCTATCATGCAACTTGTTAAGGACAAGCTCTTTGATCGGATAATATGCTTAGAAAAGGGCAAGTAAACTTCAAAGCTTAAAGATCTAGGGGATAGGCACGGAAAATCCCTCAAATTGAACACAGATTTGGTCATGCAGACTAAGGAGAGCTCTTGGGAAGTTGCTGGTAGTCTGACTAGTCAATTATACACTGTGAGACTTATACATCCAGCCTGTGACTGCAACATCACTTGCAACCACTGTAAGTCCTGCTTACATCAATTGGATTGTTCCTGCATTGACGCAGCAATCAAGTGGAACATGTGTAAGCACATACACTTAGTTTGTCGTTGGTTAGGCCTCAACAAAAATGAAGCCTTAATGCCTGCTGCACAGACAAATGATGAAAGTTCCCTTTTCATTGATCATCAAGAAAATAAAGAAAAGAATGCTGTGCTGCAGGAAATTTTTGAACGAAATGATAGGCCTAAAGAAGGAAGTGTAACACAAGACATGAAAGAACGACTGATAAACGAGTTTGCAGATCTCGTAAAAAGTGTGGACTCAATGGAAAATTTCAACATTATAAGAAAAAGTGTGAAAGGCTTAATCCCTCTTATGGAATCAGAGTAAAAGAAATCACACGTAACACGGACAAATCACACGTAAATAAAAAAATTGATCCTCAGAGAAAATTTGTTATCAAAAAGAAAACCAAGAAAACGAAATGCATTCAACGACCACATGCTGGACATCGGAAGAAACTTGGTGAGTTTAGGTATCTTGTGATATCCTACAAAATTAGCTATAAATGCCTAAAAGGGTGGGATAGTGTACCTAATTAGCAGAAAAAAAATGAATTAGTGTTTGTGAGATTAGTCTCATTTTGAACAATGCAGTTAGAAGTTACTTGATAGAGAAAGTATGGTTCAAAGTTGGAAAAGAGATTGTGAAGCAGATAAACTAAAAAAAATTTGTTCATCTTAAGCCGTAATCTAATATATAAGAGAAGAAGTAAGATCATGATGTATCTAAATTTTCTTAGAATTTTATTATAAAATTCTAATGAAAGATAATTGCTAAGAAGGGATTAATAGTCTATTGAAGATCTGTGTGCCTAACTGAGCATCGACTCGGGTCAGTCGATTATGATTTCTTAATGTTGATTTGTCAACGATTCTGAAAAAGAATTATTAAACCAAATATGGCATTGCCTAGTTTTTTTAAACTTAAAATACTCTCCTTTCCAATGCAGCATAAACATGCAGTAGGCAGTCGGTTACAGTAACAGTATCACTTCTCTCTTCACTGTAACTTATAATATCTTAGGCAGTATATATTAGGTTGATATGTTAGGCTTGAACTTTTAAGTCCTAATGACTTTATTGATTTTAATGCCTTTTTATGATTTCACTATCATATCCCAAGTAATTGCTATTGTTAAAGCTATACCATTACACTGTGAAGGAAATGAGCGTTTATACAGTCTTACTAATCTGTTATGCTCCAATGTAACTGTTACAGCATGGAATTTAAAAGAAAGATATAAATTTCTATTAAAAAACTTCTTGGTTAGCATTACACATTTAGGCGCTGTTATGCATGTTGAAATTGACTATTCGTTAAATGTTAATAATTTCTTTGAATTCACTACAATGAAAAACTTTGACATATTGTTACCGTCTTATATGTGAGTACAAGAATAGTAAAAAAAGATTTATTAGTTTTGGACGATGTGGTTCATCTCATCCTGCGTTTAATTCCATTACGAATAAATTTTTTTTATAGTCGATAGAAGGTTTTCTTATATAAAGCCTACTTTTCAAAGAAATGATATGAAACTATCCTTAACCTCTAATTGACTAAATTCACATCTTTCAATTTCAGGTTGTGAAGCTTGTAGAAGGTTTTTACGTATTTGTCCTTAAAATGCAAATGAAGGATTGATCAAGTTCAGCATAAACCAAACAACGAATGCCCGATCAGGACTTAAAGGCAATATTCAAGGAAGATTTGCTGACATGCTCAGTCAAGGAGGCATGGCAAAAGGCAAAGGGAAACCATAGGAGAGGAGGGATGGGCTGTACAAGGAGGGTGTTGATGCTATTATCGGTAAGTAACATACTTAGGGAATGAGACAAGTCTATCTTTTGAGTTTTGTTGCTGGTAAGTTAAGATTGGCTGAGTCAAGTAAGATTCAGTGATCAGCTGGTTCACTTGCCAAGATTATTAATCCCAACTCAATATTCATAGATAATAATTCCCTAACCTTCTGGCCAAGGTCTGGTGTCTGAGCTTTCAGTGCCACTCTGACATTACCAATCGACAACTACAGTAGCCGGGACCAACGGCTTATCATGTATTTTAAAGCACAGTTGCAGTCTGAAATTAAAGTTTCATGTGTCCTGATCAGGAATAAGTCCTGGACTTTTGGGTGGTAGGCTTCTACTTATAAAGTAAAATTTAAACTTATTCTGTAACAGCATTTTCAAAGGCCTGGGGTAAGAGGAAGATACAAATAGGCAAGTTTATACTGAGGGAATGAGAGCCTGTGAAACTACCTGAGTTGTTCAAAATTTCAACTCAATCCGTCCATCAGTTCTTGTGTGATTCTGAAACAAACATACGCACAAGCTTTCACATTTATAATATTAGTATGACATTCTATAGAGTTAAAAACATCGTTGCTAATGTTTTACTAATGTCATTTCAGCCTTCAGCAAGCAATTGGCTCAACAGCAGGGGTGGAAAGTCGTAACAGAAAAATATGTGGTGCTTTCGGTGTGTACCAAATTGACCAAATTGAGTAAGATTGGGACAACAGCCAGAAAAAGAGTGTGAATTATTGTATAAGTAGGTTTAATTATTACAGTTTGGAACCTCTCAAATCCGATTCCCACAATCCGGAATCACGGCTAATCCGAACACGTTCTCAGAAAAAAACTAGGCCCTAGCTGAAAAATGGAATATATTCAATTAACTAGTTGGAAAGTAAACAGAAAATAGATTCAATCACATACATTTATTTTCTAAAGAATTGAACAATTTTAGAAGTACAGTGAAACCCCTCAAATCCGAACTAATTGGGGCTGAGGCCTGTTCGGATTAGCCGAAAAATAATCGTAACGTAACTATTCGCCACTATATTGGGGGTAAACAACCGACGACAATGAGACAGTGTTGCTTAGCGGCCGAAGGGTGGTGACCTTGTCTGGTGTACGTGCGTAGCGCCGCCGCGCCGTCACCGTTGCTAGGCAACCGTGTGCCAAAAATAGATTACTAGTTCCTCTAGGGGCAGTACTGTCTTCACTTTTGTCTAGTGAGCTTCCATACTTCCATACTTAAAAGCCAATGGCAACTAAGGGACCTACATTTTAACGTGGAATCCGAACCACGATTTTGCCTCGGTTAACGAACTGGTCTTTGAATAGAATACTGTGTTAATATTCACAATTGCATGGTGTTGTGATTCTAGGTTCAACCCAGACGAAGACAGCAAGTATGGGAAAATAACAAGTATTGTTGACTTTCCCATAAACAACCTGGAAATGAAACACAAAAATTCTGAAAATTTAACATGGTTAGTTCTTATTACTAACTATTGTACGTTGGTCTTGTTATGACGAAACAATTTTTATCCACGTTTACCCTCAGTGTTGTTGGTTCATTTTTCATTAGTAGATCATTAGCTTCGTAAACATTGCCGAGCTCAGAGATATCCCGACATATAAGTTAACTTTGAAAACCTTCCTGCATTTTCATATTTTATATTCATGAAAAAGACTCTTTACCCTACTTTATTTTTTTTATTTACTTAATACTTTTACTACCCTATAAATTTAAAACAGAAAATACAGTTGCATGGAGGGAGACATGCGCGAGGTGATACCCTGGGTTTAATAGCGTTTCGAAGAAAAATAACAATAATTTGCACGGAAAAAAATGGTAATTATCAGCATCTGCTTACAAAAAGAAAATGTTAGAAGTACAGTAAATTACACTATGACTAAATAAATGACACTATGGTCTTATTACAACATGCTACAGATGTAGTAAAATATAGTAAATAAATAAATTAGCAAAGGTAATAGAGTAACAGTATCTCTAAAGGCCTCTACGGCCACGGTTCGGCGCGATTCGTCTAGCACTAGAGCAGGTCGTGTGGTCCACGGCTTCGGAAGCGCACCGCGGCAACACGAGAGGAAAATTTCCGCTCCGAATTCTTAGTGCCGGATTCGAAGAGAAGTTTTTTTCGGCGCCGTGCCTCCTCAGACTTGGTGTGAGCCCATAAGGTAACATAGAATGGATAATTTTCAAAATTCTTCCATGGCGCCGCGCCGAGCCGCGCCTCCCTCTGAGTTTCATAGGTGGGCGTCAAGCTTTAAACTTAAAAATCAATTTACTTTTCGAAACTCAGAAATTAAATAAATCATAACTCAACTCGTAATATGATAAACCTAGTAATTTTAAATAATGTTACACATTAAAATAAGCTGTAATAATAATAATTTGTAAACTAAAACCCTCAGTTATCCAATGAATGGACCGACACACCGGGCAAACTTAAGTCTGTTTATACTAAACACAAGCGTCCCACAAACCTCAGACACTGGTGACCAGGGATACTCACTTAGCATTGATCATATGAGAGTAGTAGATGGTATTGGCTGGTCTGACCCCAGCAGGGTGGCGGTGGCGGTGACGTCAGTGACGTCAGCCCCCCCCCCGACTGGACCACCCACGAAGCCTAACCCAACTTAACCTAACCAAACTTTTTTTTTACTAATTAGAACACTTTTTAAATGAGTTTACGTAATTAGATGATAGGATATGCAAATTAGATAAGAGATTAATTGATAAGATATGTAAATGAGCTTACGTAATACGGACGCTCGCTCCGGCAGACCACCCACGAAGGGTCATTGACCTCCCCCCCGGCTGGAAATGAAAAACTGAGAACCCCCCCCCCGATGGAGATAAGGTGAATGACAGGACCATTAGCGGACCGTTAGGGAAAGTTGACTCGGCACCGAACTAGCGGGTAGAGGATATGTTTGGTCGAGGATACGACTGTTTGGTCACGTAGACACTTTCACCGACTGGCGGGTGAAAGTTTCACTATCCTCGTACTGGCGGGTCGAGGCTATAACTGGAAGTCTTGAAACTTTTGGTGAACGGCTCTTTGGTCACGTACGCACTCTCCAACCGTTGGCGAGTCTTTGTTTGAACCCTCAGTCTAGTGTTGGAGTTTGTAGTGCGCAGTCGCTTGCTGTAGACACGCGTTCGCGAGTGCTATTGTAAATCTGTATTGTGTGCTACAGTGCTTGCTGTTTGGATACTAACTACGTAAGTTATTGAAATACATTTTATTTAATATTAAGAATAAATTTTTTATTAGATTTCAACATTTTAACTTAGTGTTGTGTGATATAGAGCCATCAATTTAAAGTTTTCAAAAATGACTAAAATTGGATTATATTAATTTTTTAGTCTATTATAATATTGAATTACACATAATTTCAGTTCAGTATTAGTAAAACTTAAGTAAAGTTTAAACGACTTAAGTTTTGACTGACGATTTAAAACTTATCATTTGAATGTTACACAACACTATAATGTCACAGTAGAAGTACAGTGAAACCCCTCAAATCCGAACTAATTGGGGCTGAGGCCTGTTCGGATTAGCCGAAAAATAATCGTAACGTAACTATTCGCCACTATATTGGGGGTAAACAACCGACGACAATGAGACAGTGTTGCTTAGCGGCCGAAGGGTGGTGACCTTGTCTGGTGTACGTGCGTAGCGCCGCCGCGCCGTCACCATTGCTAGGCAACCGTGTGCCAAAAATAGATTACTAGTTCCTCTAGGGGCAGTACTGTCTTCACTTTTGTCTAGTGAGCTTCCATACATGCTGCTATGTGCGTGGTTTTGCTAATACAGTATGTATACATTGTAGCATGTGCGTAAGTTAGTTTCGCATATTAAATCCGACGGTTTTTACTTGAAAACTATAAGTGTAAAGTGTTTGTGATTGTGAAAAACAGTAAGTTAATTATTCTTCCGATTGTGTTTTCATGAATTGATTTTGAATTACTGTACACTTTAACTATCATGGCATCTAAAGGGAAACATAGTTCTTGTACTGTTGAGCAAAAATTGAAAGCATTAAAGCGCTTGGACAATGGAGAAAGTCTGACAAAAATAGCGGCCGAGATCGGAGTTGGAAAAGCTACAGTTAGTGTTTGGGAAACAATCGTTTGAAAATTGAACAATTTTCCACAAAAATAAGTGAAAAAACCTTAAAAGATCGCCATCATGTAACAGTGTCCGTCAATGAAAAAATTGATGAAGCAGTTTTTTATGGATTTCTCAAGAGCGACAAAAAGGAGTGCCAATTAGTGGTCCACTAATTCAGGAAAAGGCGTTGCAGTTAAATCGGTTGATGAATGGTGAGTTATGTTTTTCGGCGAGCAACGGATGGTTGGATCGATGGAAAAAGCGGCATGGCGTCAGACAACCATCGATTTGCGGAGAGAAGTTATCAGCCGACACAGCTTCAGCAGAAGAATACATTAAAATATTTGCTGAAATAGTTTCATCGCAAAACTACTCGCCACAGGAAATATATAATGCAGACGAAACGGGGTTGAACTTCAAAGCTCTTCTAGGTAACCTTCCACTGCATTTTCGCAACCTGGAACTTGCTGTACAAGATTATGGAGTTCTTGTTGTGTGACAGGAGTAGGGTCAGGTGCTTCTTCAAACTCAAGTTCAGGCCAAAGCTTCTTCCAAGCTTCTTGTCGGTGGTCTGTCTAAGTGTCCGGTGCTTTCTGATTCTCATGCGAACTTCTTCTCGTCGTTGTGCAATTTCGTACGTGGGGAAAACAGTGACTTCGTCGTCTTCCTATGTGGTATTAAAGGTACGACAGCGTTCTTTTCTCAAAGTTTTTCGATTTTATTTTAAACGCCAGTTTTTAGACTTAGCGTTGAAACTGTCGCAGGATAGGGTTCCGAGACCTGTCCTGCTCATCTCTTGGCTGTAACCAAGACTAGTTAAATTAATTATCTTGGTGCCGATTTTCTATTAGAGTCAATTTGTAGTGTTTTCTAAATTCTGTGTAACCAAGTTGGAGTAATTGGTGATTTTCATTAATGGTTAAGTCCTAGGTTTTCCTGCTGTTGTAACAGGCTCAGTCTTGCCCAAACCTGCTGTGCTACAGGAGTGTAAGGTCTGTCCTCCTCCTGTAATTACTGGTCACTAGAGAAATAGTTTAATGTTGCTTCTTGATTAGGGTAAACATTAACTATGGGTAACTAGTGCTGAACATCTCACAGAGCTTGGGAAAACAGCAGAGGGCATTTTACTTAGCAGGTGTTTCCAAAGTTAATATGTCATAAGTTGAATGTCATCTAGGTTGAATATAACTGAGCTCTCATATTGAATATCTGGTACTACTGTGATTTCGATCCTCGACCCCTGGAATTATCCCAGCGACCGAGCTGAGCGATTCCAAGGCCTCTGACAACCCGTGACGTGATTTCCTGCGGTTCGGTGTACCAGTGTAACCGATCATCTTTTCTCTCACCAGGAAATATCCGTCACAAACATGGCGTAAGATTTGTGTAAGAAACTCTCGTTTGTGTTTTGCCACGATTCAGCCAACCAATAATGACATCTTTTATTGTGATTTTTTTTAAGTTTTCACGGACACTGTCAGAGTCATTATCAATTAAAAAACGAAGGAGTTTTTTCCTGTAGCTCAGTTTGACGTGATTGAGGATCCCTTGGTCCATTGGCTCGAGCAGTGAAGTAACGTTAGGAGGTAAAAAAAATAGCTTTTATGTCCCCGCACACCAATTGCATGTCAAACAGATGGCAAGTGGCATTATCTATGAGCAGTAATGCTCTTTGAGGCAGTTCGTTTTCTTCATTAAACTTTTTCACAGAAGGAACAAATTTCTTGTCAAACCACTCCTTAAAAAGAGGACCTGACATCCAGGAGTTGCTCTGGTTTCTGTAAAATACAGGAAGCGAATTCATATTTAAATTCTTCAGGGCT
Source organism: Flexamia atlantica (assembly GCA_035578135.1). Lineage (NCBI taxonomy): Eukaryota > Metazoa > Arthropoda > Insecta > Hemiptera > Cicadellidae > Flexamia > Flexamia atlantica. Next base: position 4,124,402 of record JAQJVK010000033.1, read on the forward strand.
CATGGTTTGGCAGCGTTTCCAATCACCATCAATAGCAGCTTGTTCGTTCCCGTGACATTTCTACAGGCTAGGACTGTAAGCCACTGTTTGTTCTTTTGTGACCCGGCGCCGACGAAGCGAGCGAGACTTTTCGTAGTTCTCGCCATGAAGGCATATGTCCCCGATGAATATTGAGGAACTGATATGTCAGATGAGGAAGTGGTCAAAGCGGCGGAGAAAATGGACTTTGCTGTAAATTTGTTCTACACGTGGCTTACGCCTAGCCCGTGGGGAACGAAGATTTCCGACGGCGAACTGATGGCGGCTTCGGCGGAGGCGGAGGAGCTGCTCAAGGTCGACCGGGAGGAGTTGCAGCTGCTGCGGACGAGAGAAGTCGGCGATTTGGTCGACATCGACGAGACCCAGGTGACGACAGTGGCTGGGAGGGCAGCACTGGAGGCGTGCAGGCTGCGAGTGCAGCAAGTAGAAACGGCGATGGAGGGATGGAGGTGGATTATGCTAATCCAGTGCCATCAACCAGCACTGGTATCACACGGCCAACGAGACGTCGCACTCCTCCACCAACTTCACCGAAGGAAGACATCGAGATCATTATAATAGATTAAATATTACGATCCCTAACCTTCCTTGTTTTATAAATAAAGTAAAGTTTAAAAAAATCCAAAAAAAACAATCACAAAATAATGTTAGAATAACCCGAGTGTTTTAAAATAATCACTCGGTTGTTCAAACAAAGGGAACGGGTTAGTGGGCACAGTATGCAATTAAGGGGGGGGGTTGAGGAACTCGTCTCCATTTAAAATCAATTAATTATGCAAATTAGGGGGGGAGGCTAATGTTATGCACCCTTCCCTTGATTACTGATGAATAGCTCCAATTGCTCCAATTGAATACTGTCTGCGCCGAGGGGAGAAGTCATTCGAATCAGCCTCTCGATCATGCCTGTCGTATATCGCAGCCTCTTCGCTATCTTCAACATCGGCATGATCGAGAACCTCCTGGGCCTCGATCAGTACTACGATGAGGTCACTAGCAACACCATCTTCAGGGCCAAGTTCAGGAGGAGCGGATGGAATCCCACGTGGAGGTGTTCAGAACCTCCTGGGCCTCGATCAGTACTACGATGAGGTCACTGACAACACCATCTTCAGGGCCAAGTTCAGGAGGAGCGGATGGAATCCCACGTGGAGGCGTTCAGAACCTCCTGAGCCTCGATCAGTACTACGATCAGGTCACTGACAACACCATCTTCAGGGCCAAGTTCAGGAGGAGCGGATGGAATCCCACGTGGTGGCGTTCAGAACCTCCTGGGCCTCGATCAGTACTACGATCAGGTCACTGACAACACCATCTTCAGGGCCAAGTTCAGGAGGAGCGGATGGAATCCCACGTGGAGGCGTTCAGAACCTCCTGAGCCTCGATCAGTACTACGATCAGGTCACTGACAACACCATCTTCAGGGCCAAGTTCAGGAGGAGCGGATGAAATCCCACGTGGAGGCGTTCAGAACCTCCTGGGCCTCAATCAGTACTACGATCAGGTCACTGACAACACCATCTTCAGGGCCAAGTTCAGGAGGAGCGGATGGAATCCCACGTGGTGGCGTTCAGAACCTCCTGGGCCTCGATCAGTACTACGATCAGGTCACTGACAACACCATCTTCAGGGCCAAGTTCAGGAGGAGCGGATGGAATCCCACGTGGTGGCGTTCAGAACCTCCTGGGCCTCGATCAGTACTACGATCAGGTCACTGACAACACCATCTTCAGGGCCAAGTTCAGGAGGAGCGGATGAAATCCCACGTGGAGGCGTTCAGAAACTCCTGAGCCTCGATCAGTACTACGATCAGGTCACTGACAACACCATCTTCAGGGCCAAGTTCAGGAGGAGCGGATGGAATCCCACGTGGAGGCGTTCAGAACCTCCTGAGCCTCGATCAGTACTACGATCAGGTCACTGACAACACCATCTTCAGGGCCAAGTTCAGGAGGAGCGGATGAAATCCCACGTGGAGGCGTTCAGAACCTCCTGGGCCTCAATCAGTACTACGATCAGGTCACTGACAACACCATCTTCAGGGCCAAGTTCAGGAGGAGCGGATGGAATCCCACGTGGTGGCGTTCAGAACCTCCTGGGCCTCGATCAGTACTACGATCAGGTCACTGACAACACCATCTTCAGGGCCGAGTTCAGGAGGAGCGGATGGAATCCCACGTGGTGGCGTTCAGAACCTCCTGGGCCTCGATCAGTACTACGATCAGGTCACTGACAACACCATCTTCAGGGCCAAGTTCAGGAGGAGCGGATGAAATCCCACGTGGAGGCGTTCAGAAACTCCTGAGCCTCGATCAGTACTACGATCAGGTCACTGACAACACCATCTTCAGGGCCAAGTTCAGGAGGAGCGGATGGAATCCCACGTGGTGGCGTTCAGAACCTCCTGGGCCTCGATCAGTACTACGATCAGGTCACTGACAACACCATCTTCAGGGCCAAGTTCAGGAGGAGCGGATGAAATCCCACGTGGAGGCGTTCAGAACCTCCTGGGCCTCGATCAGTACTACGATCAGGTCACTGACAACACCATCTTCAGGGCCAAGTTCAGGAGGAGCGGATGGAATCCCACGTGGTGGCGTTCAGAACCTCCTGGGCCTCGATCAGTACTACGATCAGGTCACTGACAACACCATCTTCAGGGCCAAGTTCAGGAGGAGTGGATGGAATCCCACGTGGAGGCGTTCAGAACCTCCTGGGCCTCGATCAGTACTACGATCAGGTCACTGACAACACCATCTTCAGGGCCAAGTTCAGGAGGAGTGGATGGAATCCCACGTGGAGGCGTTCAGAACCTCCTGAGCCTCGATCAGTACTACGATCAGGTCACTGACAACACCATCTTCAGGGCCAAGTTCAGGAGGAGCGGATGAAATCCCACGTGGAGGCGTTCAGAAACTCCTGAGCCTCGATCAGTACTACGATGAGGTCACTGACAACACCATCTTCAGGGCCAGGTTCAGGAGGAGCGGATGGAATCCCACGTGGAGGCGTTCAACATCGAGCGGCAGCTGGAGTATGCATATGCCAGTGACGGAACATTTCCGCATACTGACTATGCATGCTGCGGAAGACCATCTCCAGTCACCGAGCCGTCTCTTTGAGGTCAAGGTGACTGGAGTAGAAAGAAGGCACCGCCCACGTGGAATGTAAATAAATTGTATAAAAACTTAGATTTAAGTTATATTGTATATATTAGATTAGAAATTATATTGTATATTAGATTAGGAAATATATTGTAAATAAACGGGAACAACCAGTACCAAAAAAACAAAACCAATCACAAAATAATGTTAGAACTGACCCGAGTGTTGTAAAATAAACACTCGGTTGTTCAAACAAAGGGAACGGGGTAGTGGACATAGTATGCTAATGAGGGGGGGAACCAAATCGTCTCCGTTTTAAAAGTTGAGCAATTATGCAAATTAGGGGGGGTCCATTAATTATACAAATGAAGGGGGGCTCATAATTATGCAAATGAAGGGGGGGTGTTAATTAAATATGCAAATGAAGGGGGCCCATTAATTATGCAAATGAAGGGGGGGGGACTATCTATGCAAATGAGCACCCACCACATCCCACCACTCGCAGAAACGGCTAAGTCATACTACTGGGGGGATGGGCGCCCCTGCATTTATCATATATTATCTCAATCTTGTCCGGATGATCCGAAATCCAGATAGTTCGAGTCCGGATAATCCGACTACTACTAACTGTTATTGAAGTAAAAATTAGGTTTACAAGTGTTTTTACAATAATTAATACTTATTTTAAAACATTTGTTGAGCAGTGAAATGGTGTTGGCTATAAAGAATCGATTTTATTTTAAGTAATGAAAATATTCAGTGAATTCGAATGCGTTCAAAAGAACTGACAAAACAAGTTTCAAGAGAAAATACGGTCGCACAGAACCATAATGGGTGTAAATAAACGGTTAAACGACTAACAGCGCAATCAGCATTGCTGCGACAACTTGAGTCTTTAGAGAGGTATAAAAATATACATTCTTCAACGAAGAAAAATGTAGGTAGCAGGCCATTCAGAATTATTTGCCTCGTAGGAAATTGTGAAGACAAATTCTCCAGACATGATATTCAGAGACTATCTCGACAATGATCTATGATTTTTACTTTGATGGGAAATGTTGGGCCAGTTAATGAATAATACCCATAACGTATCTTATTATATGCATAATGCTTATTAAAGGTATGTGGCATATGAGATAAATAATTTTACCCTCAAGCAGGCTTAGACATTGTATTTTTGTCAATATTATTATTAGTAAAGTGAACTGTAAATTCAAGTGATTATGTTCAAGGACTGTGTATACATTTTTCCTGTGGCTTTTAAAGACGTGTTTTAGGAGAAATTCTTGTTTTAAAAGCATTTACTTCAATCTTTTCTTATTACAGAATCAAGCCTACTAGATTTCAAACCTGATATAAAATTTCCTACACCTCTGAAGATAATAAACCAATACATAAAGCAGAATGCAATAACAGATTGGAATAAAATCGTAACGTACGGTTTTCGTTATGTAAACTACATATTATTTGTCGTTTGTGCCGTATTTATGTGAACTGCGTGTGTTGGATTTTAAATCAAATGTATACAAGCGGATTTTGTGTCCATGCTTTTCTCCTGAAAAAGCCGAAAACAAGCAGAGACAGTTAAATACATTTTGGAATTGTTGACACAGGTAATTTTGTTACCATTTAATGTCAGTATACATGGTTTATTGTTTAGTGTAAAATGAAAGGCCTTCCATCTGAAACCAAATTCCATATTTTTTTGGTGGGATTTTTGAAAAAAATACATCCCCTTCATTACGAGTAATCTTAAGTCTTGTGTGGGTTTCGTGCAGGAAAGCGATAAAATCAGGCACTACTTTGTGGACATCTGGTATGATCAGCAATGTTGGTCAGTTAGTGCTTTAAAATACTTAATATTATGATGTTGGCTGTACATTACATGGCTGATCATGTACATCAGATGGCTGAGGATATACTTTAATGCAGGTAATGCCTGTTAGCTCGAAGCGTTTTTCTTTAAGAAAGTGTAAGTCATATAGAGTCGATCATGAAATCGCACGTAAAGTAGGTCTCAAGCTGATTAACCACAACACAAAAAGTCATGCTCGTCCGGCCCGTAACGAGGAATACGAAGAGCAAGTAACAGCAGAAGATGTAAATAAATAACTAAATTGTTGCCATTGACAGCCCTAGTAGACTACAAAGAGATGAACAACAAAATGTTTGATGGAAATTGTAGACAAAATGTAATATATGAAATTAATAAACTCTACTGAATGGTAAGCGTTCAACGTTGCCGCTGCCGTATGATTGAACGAACACGTGTGTGTCTAAGTGTCGGATTTTTTGTATGGCTGATACTATTGAACGACGCTTATGTTTTTTTCTGGATAGTATCATTAATTATAAACAAAACAATATCAAGTCAATGAAGTATTAATTGACGAATTTCTATAACCAGGATGGATTTTTATTTTAATTTATTATCTATATTACTAATTCTGTAAGCGATTTTTTAAAATAAAAATTGTGAGAGTTTGATAGCTCGCGGGATGATGGGAGAGGGCTCAAATTAAAGGTCTTGGTCCCAGGGGGTCGGGAAAAATATCAGATTATGTCCAAATCTACCAGAAAATGAGAAATAACGAAAAATATCGTCCATTTAAAATGCATTGGGATTGAAAAACGTCTGCTTTGTTTACATTAAACATGTGGTGCTAATGCTTGATTCAAAGCCATATGGTAGATGTTGACATGTAGGATTTTTTCAAAAAGCAGCTAACTATGCACGTTCAATGTACTATAACAAAAAATATTTTAAATTTAAGATTTTCGGATTTTATAATAATCAAGGGTTTGAGTTTTTTTCATAATTTAAAATCATAAAAAGTTAAGTACGTTTGATTAGATTATGTTATAACGATGCAGATTTAATACCAAATGATCTATACAGTGTGTAAATTAAGTATGGAAACAAATAAATATTTTTTAAACCAAAATAGAGAAAAATATTTTGTTTGTGGCATCGATTGTTGACAAAGGTTCCGCAACTTCTGACATCAACAATTTTGTTTCACCCTCCCAACTGGGCGGGGGGTAGGGGGTAACTTATTTTTTTCAAATAGCAACGCATAGTGTGTTACCCCTCATTTTGAAGGGTTTGTCAAAAGAAATAGAATGGCGCAAACCCAAGGTTAATATCTTACCCCAAACAAGAATGACAGCCATTTTAAATTTTGCAATGGTCCCACGAGATGAAGTATGGATACCCCAACTTACCTTTTAAACGGGTTTCACTGTATGACCTAAATTCTGAATACCATGATTAGACGGAAAAGTGGACATTTTTGTCATATTCCCAATTTAGCCCTGGCCCCCAAATTAGGTGTTTTGGGGGCAGCCCCAAAATTCCAAATGCAAACTCCTATTGATATTAAAGTGTTTGTCAAAACAAAAGTAATGATGCAAACCTGAAGTCGATATGTTACCTTAAACCAAAATGGCAGGAATTCAAAAATTTGGATGAAAAAGCCCCCACTTCACCGATTAAAAACCTTGAATGCCTGTCATTGCAACTCATATTATTAAGTGATCCCTCATTTTATAGGTCTTGTAACACTGAAAACAATGAATTAAATTGAAATCCGTCAATCCTATAAAGCCATTACAAATTGTGAATTTTTTAAATGGGTGCTTTTTTACCCAGTCAAATCTTTGAACACCTGCCATTTTGGCTAGAGGTAACATATCAACTTCAAGTTTGCACCATTGCTTTTGTATTGACAAACCCTTCAATATGAGGGGTCACTCAATAGGAGTTTGCATTTGCAATTTTGGGGCTGCCCCCAAAACACCTGTTTTGGGGGCCGGGTCTAGATTGGAAATATGACAAAAATGTCCATTTTTCCATCTCGTAATGGAATACAGAGTTTAGCTTACCCACTGAAACCCATTTAAGAGGTAAGTTGGGGTGTCCATACTTAATCTCCATTGTTAATTTCAAAATTTAAAATGGCTGCCATTCTTATTTGGGGTAAGATATCGACCTCGGGTTTGCGCCATTGTATTTCTTTTGACAAACCTTCAAAATGAGGGGTCACACAATATGGGTTGCTATTTGAAAAAATTAAGTTACCCCTTACCACCCACCCTGTTAGGGGGGTGGAAACTAAATTTTTGATGTAAAAAGTTCCGGAACCTTTGTCAACTAATAATGGCAAAAACAAAATATTTCTATCTTTTTCGGTTTAAAGAATAAAGATTTGTTTCCATACTTAATTTACACACTGTATATAATTGCGTAAGGGAAATTTTTGGGCCGAAATTATGGGCGTATGGAAGGTCGCAGGATGATGGGAGGGGGCTGAAATTGAAGGTCTTCATCCCAGGGGCTCGGGGAAAATACAGAAATTGCTTTAAGCTTACTATAAAATGAGAAATAACATAAAATAGCTGTCATTTAAAAACCATTGGGATGTAAAAAGGCAGGCTTTGTTTACTTAAAACCAAATGCTAGATATAATCATAATTTTGTGGATCCAAAAACCTACTTTCTAAGAAGGTATTTTGTACTATAGTAAAGAAGGATTATGCTTAGGGGCTATTAGCCCCTTCAAGCCTCTAGTTGTACATTAAAACCAAGGACATTTTTTTAGATTGCTTGCTCTAATTACTTGTGTCGTGTGTTGATGAGAGCTGCACCGGGAGTGAGGAGAAGCACCATTTTACGCCCGACGGTTTTCTGTTATAAAATCATAAACAAGGAAACTTGCAGAACGATTATAAATGTTATAAAAGTAACTGCAATGGTCGTGTGTTCGTGCTTGCGTCTGATGAGGAAGTCGCATATCGGAATAAAAACCTTTCCAGGAACAACCACGAGCCGAAGCCAATTTGGACTCCGTGATTTCCACTCGACAGAAGATAACTGATAACTAGAAAGAGAGAACCGGCCACCGGAAAAGATATTTGATGACGAGTGCATCAAGTAAGTTAAAAACAATTAATAATTGAAATTCAATCTGATTATATGTCTCCATAACATCCAAAAGTCTGAACATCCTTAAGTTTACTTATTGTACGATTGAAAATTTAGCTCCCAACAGATTGTATTGTAAGAGGTTTAGAAAAATTATTATGTGATATGCCAAACCAAAAAACTAACAATTTCAACGGTCTAACACATTGCTCTAACATATTGTTGTCTATTTAGAGATCTTCCGAATAAACTCTTATTTTGTTTATGAAATGTGGTCTTCCTGTATAATATAATGAATAAAATGTAAATTGGGATTTGGATCCTTTCTGTTCATGTCATGAAAGTCTCCTAATACACATTCCAATTAAGAAAAGTAAGGCCTCAAAACTGCTTCCAGAAAATTCTGCAACTGAAAAAGTTCTGCGCTTTGAAAAGTTCCCTCACAAATGAAAAAATGTGTTAAACAAAATACAATTAAATCCTTAGAGTAAGACAAAATACATAGGCCACAAAAATACTTCATACACTGAGGCCTCCAAGGCCCGAGTTAGGGGCCTGATGTTATATATGTTTCATTATTATTTGGTAATGTCACGGTTTATTGACAGGATTCGGAACATCGCATTTGCTCAGACTAACTTTAATGTTTATTAATGTCACAATAATGGAAACCTAGATGTGACAAAGACTCAGAAGAATGTTTAAGGACAACGCCGTGGTGTGTCAAGTCCACAGTCCGAAGAATCTACACGGAGCCCCATTGGAAAATGGAAGACTGCGTAGGTAATACGCAAAGTCGAAGCGGGCTAACATTCAGAGAAACAACGGATTCATAGACCATTCAAAATTTTACTTAACGTTTACATAAAATTTTAGCTCTTGATTACCTATTATATTTTACATAAAATTGTAGGTCTTGAGTTATCGATTTTTTCTTTTCTTTTACAAGAAAATTATGATCATGTCATGTCTTTAAAGAACACGAGCGGTGTACAAAGTACTTTTATAAAGGGAGGAAACAGAACGAAAGCAAATTTTATTTTCTTCGGGATCATGACCCGAAGAAATTCGGGATTTACCAGGAACTTATGAAAGCTGTAAAAAAGACAAAAGTAGATATTTGATCCATGACGATGCCAGCAACATAGCGGAACACTATTACGCAGCTACATCCCGGCTTTTTGGGGGCCTTCTGACTCGACCGCCCGGTCAAGCCGGTGGTTGGTCACCCTCACCAGCACCAGGGACGACGAACGAGACGACGACCTACCCGCCGGCGCCGGGACCATCTGGCAGCTGCGGGACCTGTTTCATGTTCAGGTCTCCGTTGCCGCCTACAAGAAGCCGGTCGGACCGCCGCAGAGCTACTCTGCCAGGCGTTCGGCCACGGATCGGCGACCTGCGGGCGGTGTGGCGAGGGCCACCGGACGCGGACAAATACCCTTCCTAAATTCTTTCATTTAATTAACAAAGGATATTTCAACATTTCAGTTATGTACATTTTTAATATACTTTCATAAGGTATTTTTGTCAAAAGTTACAACAAGATATTTAAAAGAGTTTTCTTTCAAGGTTTTCACAATTAATAAATACCTACGCAAGGACAATCTTGATAAAAATCAGAGGATAATTCGAAACCGTGGAAATCAAAATAATTATTGATGTAATAAGTTTTATTAACAATTAACAATTTCTTAAACAATTTGCAGCTTCTTTTAACATCGACCATTCGTTAACCAACATATGCGGTCTTATCTTTAACATTCAAACCGATTCTTTCAAACTTTAGTCCCAATAAGCAATGATACACGAGGTTTTGTCTCAGATACGAAGAATGGGAAATGCAGAATTCAACAAGGAACTTGAAACCAAAGGTCTACCAGCCAAAGCAGTGCGGACAGAGAGAAGTGTTAAAGAACCTCTGTTGAGGCCTTGCCCAAACTGTGGGGCTATTACAACAAAAAGACTTTGTATAGGCGTTACAAAAATTGCTCTGGAAAGAAACCTGGGAAGACATTTAGTGCCACGGCAGAGGCGCATGAAAAATAAAAATAAGTCATTATCCAGCAGTCATGCTCCCTGAGCTGAGGGGAAAAATTGTCCCCGGCATGAGAGTGGGCCATGACGATCAAGTGGTGGAGACAATAATTAATCAAACTCAACAATAATTAATGACGAAGACTTAATTCAGTTAGGGAATAATTCTCACCATAAACTTTGGGCCCTAACTAAATAGCCAAAAGAAGCTAATCAGAAGAAAATTAAGAGCCATAGCCTCATTAAAAATAGCCATGGCAATAAGCTACGTAAGGGACATTTTTGACACAGATCGGTGGGATCTTTACATAAAAACTGTCCAGGATCCAGCAAGACTAGAGGGAGATGAAAGCAGAATGACACCGAATATAGGAAACAGAAATGGGCCTCCTAGCTACGTTCGCTGCAAGAAACATTTAAGTCTCTCTACCTTAAACTCCTGCAGGTGAGGAATGGAGAAGAAACAGGAGATTGGCTAACAAGACATGGAGTGCAGTTCAGCTCCGCCCTTGGGTATCAGGCCCGAAAACTTGCCGAACGCAAGAAATGGAAACAGAGAAAGTATGAACCATTGGCTCAAGACATAGTCCTGTTGAATCAATACAACAAGGAAAAAGTTAGCATGGCGATAAGTGCCTTGGAACTCGATTTTGATTTAAATCAATGGGCGAGTTAAATAAGGCAGTGACGCTGCAACTGATGATTTTCAATAGAAAACGGAGTGGGGAGGCCCACAATGTAACAGTGTTCGACATAAAAAGGATGAGGAAAGTGAAAAAAAACACAGACATATACAAAACCCTTTCCGAGTCAGAAAAGGGTATTGGCGGAGTCTTTTTACCATGTCGAGGTTAGGGGCAAACTGGCCCGACCAGTATCATTAATGGTCAGGGTGGAGCTGGCAAAAGCAATAGACATGCTTTTGAAGTACAGAGTGGAGGCTGGGATCCCAGAAAACAATGAATTTTTGTTTTCCAACGGGGAAAATCGACTAGATGCAACCATCACTCTGTCAGAACCTGCGAGGTTATGTGGAGCAGAAGAGCCGAAGAGCCTCACAAGTGTTTGGCTTCTAAAGCACATAGCCACGGTGTCTCAGGCTTTAAATCTAAGTGAGGCAGATTTGAAGATTCTCACCGGCTTCCCAGGCCACACTACGAAGATACATCTTGAAAACTACAGGCGGCCGAGCGACGCTGTCCATGCGGCAAAACTGTCAAAGCTGCTGTTGGCACTGGATAGTGGAACAATTTTTCCATACCAAGGAAATCAATAGAAGATATTGATGTGCCTTCAACCGTGGAAGAATTTGAAGAAGATGTCGGTATGGTAACCTTTGAAGGTGAACTGGGTATAACGCCAACGACCACTGCTGGAACCATATCTACTAAACCAAAAACACATCTGAAAAGTCCACTGAAAAGTCCCTTAAAGAGGAGTCCTCAAAAAAGTCCACTGAGGATGTCTCCTCAGAAAAAGTGTCAGGAGGTGGACACAAAGAGAAATCACTGCCATGGAGGAAGGATTTTCGGACTTCCTCAAAGAAGAGCGACTCTTTGGAACTGCGTTCTGCAACGAAGGCCGGATGCGATGTCCTGTGCTGCAGACAAGGAAAGCCGTTTTGGTCAGAGCGTGGATAAACAATAAAATCGTAAAAAATAAGAAGCTAGGAAGAAAACATCTTTTTGACTGAAAGTATAGGTTTTCTAGTCGAACCTTGCTAATTTGAGCTTGATTGGTCATAGACTTATACAGGGTGCTCATAAAAGTTGGTCATAAACTCCTTAAATTGATTCCTCTGAAAAAATTAAAGGAAACTACTTTGATAAAAAGGGTCCTAAAATGCTCATTATCCCGTCTGTCAGTCTGTAAGGATTTCATTAATAATCCTATACTCTTATATGAGTAATGTTATTGTGCTTGTACGCTTGCACAATTATCTCAAAAACGGCTCCGAGGATTTTCTTCAAAGTCTGTAAATTAGTAATTTATGACTCAAAAACGTCTTTTATGCAGATAACTTGGCCAGATAAAATATAATAACGAAATAAATCGAATTTTAAGTTGTAAAATTTTAACATTGGCCTTATGGGTTGCCGTAATAGCAACGAAAATAAATAAGGAAAGTGTAAAGAAATGAAGTAATCATAACAGCTGTTTGAAATCTATGGCCATCACGGGAAAATACAGCAAGTGGGATGAAGAGTCCTTGGAGCATTAAAAAAGATTTCTATTTTTCAATTTTATGACACTGAAATATTTGATAGTAACTGGATGAACATGAAACATCGTAAACATGAAATAACACCGAGCAAGGCTCGGTCCACCAGGTACTTTATCATAACTCGCTTGAGATATCAACTATTTATTAGGTAAGTAAATAATTATTAGTAGGACCTATTTCTTATGGAATATTAAAACACTACTTTGTGCCATTTCAAAATGAGGCCCTTTCGGTGTTGAAGATTTAATGTTTATTACATACCAAGTTCGAATTTAATATCATGAGCAGTTTAGAATATAAACATCTATAAAATCTTTTTACACCGACTGTCAGAAAGCCGATCATTTCAGGACCTTTGATTACAGGAATTTTTTCTTTAATTTAACTAGAGAGATTAATACCCGATGTTTATGACCAACTTTCATAAATAAGGACACTCAGTAAAATTAATTACACGTCGACAAGAGAGAACATGCGCGTTTTAAAGTTTAAAATACTATCATGTTATACATTCAAGTAATAAATTATATCCATTCATTCCAGTTATCTTGCTGTTGTGAATTTCATGGACATTAAGGTTTGAATTAGTGGGGTTCAAGTGTTTTTTGTAATAAGATTTGAAATCAGTTGCGGGGATCTAAGATATTACATGTGGAATAATGTACATATTGTTGTAGCCCTAGTTATGGATTTGTTTATTAATTAAATTCAATTGATTTACTTTATTTGTTTAATTCTTCCATTTTCAAATTTATTGACGCATCTTGTAACGTCAATAAGTGTTTCAATTCTGACTTATTGAAATGAAAGCACAGGCCCCGTCCGCCTGTGCCCGCAGCCCTACGACAAGAGGACCTGCTGCAACTGCCCTCGCCGCAGAGAAGTTCTCCGTGCAGCAGGTCGCCCCCGGAGGGACCGGCCCGGTCAAGTCGATGGCTGGTCACGCTCACCAGGGACGACGAGCGTGATGACGACGACCTCCCCGCCGGGAGAATCTGGCAGTTACGAGAGCTGTTTCACGTCCAGGTGGCTGTTCCCGCCTACAAGAAGCCGGCCGGACCGCCGCAGTGCTACACTTGCCAGGCGTTCGGCCACGGGTCTGCGAACTGCGGGCGCCACCAACGCTGCGTCCGGTGTGGTGAAGGCCACCCCGTCCGCCTGTGCCAGCGCCCCTATGAGAAGAGGATCAGCTGCAAATGTGGGGACCCGCACCAAGCGACTGGCGGGGTTGCGTGGCCTTCCACATTGCGAGATCAGCGGACAGCCCCGGCCATCCCAGCGACTCTCGGCGAAGACATTGAGACCAGGACCTCGCCCCAAGGACGACGCGGCCGCCGCCGAGCCCGAGGACTGCGGGGCTTCGTCACCTGCGGACGAGGAGGCTACACCGAGAGCAAGCGGCGGAGGAGGCGACCCCGAAACCCGACCAACCGGGAGAAGGGAGCAGTTACTCCCCGCCGTTCACCCCCCGGAGCGACGCAAGAAGAAGCGGCCAGAGGATGTAGTTACTCCCGCCGTTCACCCCCCGAAGATGACGGAGAGACGCCAGCAACGGACTGCCGAGCCACCGCCCCCGGAGAAGCCCGCCCGAGCGCCACGTCCTGCGATAGACCGGCCAGCCAAAGCGGCCGAGCAGCCCACCACCGCTGCCTACGCCACCGAGGAGCGAGGCGAAGTGCTGACCGCCATCACTCAGCTGACCCGCGAGGTTGGAAACATATGACTACTGTTGACATCAGGACCTGTTGACGATCCAGGCACGGCCGGAATAGCGGCACTGCCGCAATAGGGCTGACACCGCCTACAGCGACTGGGCTGTAGAGCGCGTCAAGTGCGCTAGCAGCCAGGAGACGGGGGCGTGGGAAAGCTCCTCAGCAGGAGAGGGGGGCGTAGGGCTTCGGCCTGAACCCCCAGACAAAAAAATGAAATGTCCCAAGTTTTTTAATAATTTGAAGAAAACGCCAGAAGAAATAGGAGCGATCGAAAGGGCTACCAGAGCGACTGCGGAGAATAGCGGGAAACAAGAAGAAATACAGTTACAGCATCAAATTTCGAACGTATCTGCAAACTGAAGCCATGGACCCGCTGCGATTCAATTATCAAGCAGATGCTATACACGGCTTTTGACTGTCAGGCTTCGGCTTGGGGCAGGAATAATGAATAGGTAGCTCGTGCTAAGTAGCCAGTTTAATTGGTGAAAATATTGAACCATGTGGCCTCTTTACTGACGAAGATAATATTTTCCTTTAGAGCAACTCTAGAAGGCCTTGGAGATGATGGCATTGCAGAGATTAAGTGTACATCATCTGCAAAACAATGACTCGAGAAGAGGCAATCTTGACCGGAAAAGTCACCTTCTAGAGTAAAGAAAAAAATTGCACAATCAGTTTGATAAACAAAATCCATTTTTTCAGGTGTAATGCAAGCTTTATGCCTCCAAAAGAAAATGCTAACAGTTTACCTTGTTGGTAAACTGTTGGCCCTACAATTGGGTATACCACGACAAGAAGCGCGAGCCACTTGCGCCCCTTTCGGGGAGGCTACTTGGCGGTTCATTGCTCTGGGTGCATGTCTTTTACTGATAATTGCACATCGGGGCTTTGTCCGTCTGGGTTCGCTGCAGGCTTGAGCGGTGACTCCCCCTGGAGCCTCAACCGGGCGGGAGGAACAACGGTATACCAAGCGGCGATTCCGGGGTTCCCCGTACCAGAGCCGGGCAACGGATGCAGGGGAGAGGCACTCTTGGGGGTCACCCTCTCCGCCCCCCATAGAGATCCCCTGTAGACGGCCGATCGGACACCGCGTACCCGGAAGAGCACAGTGAGGCTGCGGCCACAGACCTGTGAGGCTCCCCGGGTATAAGCCGGATCACAGATCCAAAGTGGGTAGAGGTGGCCCACTATAAAATAAAAGGTACACGCGGGATGCTCTGGCTGCGGCCAACACCGATGACCTCAGCACTAAGAGTGCGAAAAACGATGGTGACTTGTCAGGTGCCCATACTGGCGGGGACCAAGGGTTTCCCAGTGCCAATATTCTGGGGTCGGCGTACCGCTGGCTCTTGGCTGGACTGTTGGCTCGAGGATAGCGGGGTTGTGTCCCTTGTTTCGTGCTATATGCCAAACTTTGGGGCCGGCGTACCGTGAGGCCTCGGTCGGCGGTTCAGCTTACCCACCGGGGTTGTGCCCCTTGTTGCGGCCCGTGGTGCCTGAGGGCTCTGTTGGTGTGGGTGACGGCAGCACCAGAAATAAAGGTACACGCGGGATGCTCTGGCTACGGCCAACACCGGTGACCTAAATGTGGTGGTGGTAGTTGCAAATACTAATTATATCCCCCTGCCGGGATTCCTTATCCGCTTCTTGCGGCCTGTTGGGATGGCTGGGGGCACCCGTGCCGATCCCGCTAGCGGTGACATGCGGAACGGGGAGGCACGACCGAAAGCGCAAGCAGGTGCCAAAGCTATCTCGGTAGGTGACTTGCAATGTGACGGAGGGCGGCTTGCCGCCCGCGGTAAGGTAACACGGCAGGCCCTACCGACAACGCTCGGGTTTTGCCCAACGGTGGCGTATCATGGTCGGGGACGTGTGTCATGGACACCGTCGACTTGGACGCCCACAAACTTGACGGTATAATTAGTGGTATACCCACGGCTTATGGATCTGTCCTCTGGCAAATTTGCCTCACTACACGATTACTGGTTCGGCACAACCAGTACCTTGGGTCACGCCGATGAGGTTGTGGAACCCAGGCAGCCAAGTCTGCGAGCCCCAAGAGGGCACCCCTTGCAGGACGGGGGTTATAACATACGAGTCGTTGAGTCGGTGGCGACTCGGCCTCCAAATTAGATTGAAACCGACATAGGGCTGAATGAATGCTCACGCCAGAGCGGCGGTACATGTTGAACGAAAGTAACGATTGGCTGGTAGGAGCCGAAGGGGCAACCCCCCAAGACTGCCTTTGGGGCGGCGGGTCAGCAGCCCGTCGCCCCGAGATTCATGCAAAAAGCTACAAGTACAGCACAAAGCCTCGGACGACCGGCCCCAACGGGCGCAGGGTCCGGCCGAATCGGTAGTGCGCCCACCGGCACGGTTGACAAAGCTCCGCCAGGAGTAGATGGCAACCATCCAGGTGAAGGCTCAGGACGAGACCCATGTATATGGCGTCAATTATCTCCCGATGTGGCTCAGGACGCGTATGCATATCCATGGCAAAGCCAGGATTGTCGTGCATGTTACAACATGCAAGGAAATAATGTACATTTCACCCAAGCGATGAATATTATCAGACACTACTCACAAGCGCATAAAGACCGTTTAATCCAATTCTACTGCGATAAGTGTGGCAAGTCTGGCAATTACCACCCTATCGCATGTCACTATCCTAAGTGCCCTAGTGCTAAGCAAGCCCTGCCACCCGTGGGTGACAAAGCATGTCCGTATTGTGGCATGACCTTTGAAACCACACGTGGAAGATCGGCGCACGTCAGGCAGAAGCACCCGAATTTTCGGGATGTGCCTATTAATGACGTTAAGGGGCCTCTGAAACTCAAGCACGATGGAGTGACAGATCTTTGGCCTGCGGAAGACATCAAGCTGCTGAAGCAGCTGGAAGTGAGATATAAGGGTGAAACACACATTAATGTTAAGATTGCGGCCCATTTTCCGGGTAAAACCTGTAAACAGGTAAGCAATAAACGGCAATTGCCTGCGTGGCCTGCGTGGCCTGAATATTTTCCAAACCTAAATTTTAATATTATTTCATTATGGCACTGATTAAAGAGTCATATTGTACAAATACAATTTTGTATAATGTCACTGCATTTTTTCAGGTAAATATTATTGCTATTATCTTAAAACCTAAATTTTATAGTTTATGGTGATTTTTTATGGTTCCTTTATCGTAATACTTGACAATGAAAAGTGAAAAAAGGGAGGTTTTTCTTCAACAGAAGTATTGCCATGGTACCTCCAGTATACACGAACTGGCGTATCGCGGAGGTTTGGCGCGGGCGCGGCACGGTTTCCTCATTGCTCCCAAGGTGTGGCGGTAGTGGGAGCTGCGCAAGCCCGCGCCACATCACCTCTTTGTGCATTGGGCGATTAGTCCGTATGGGAGCAATGGGGAAACGTGCCGCGCCCGCGCCACGCCTTCGTGAAACGCCAGATCAGTGTGAATTGGGCCTAATCTGTTTGGTTTTAATTGACACTTAGTACAACTAAAAGATGTCAGGTTAGAGTCTGGAAAAATATTCCAAACTAAGACAAATTTTGTTTATTATCAGTACTTTGTGTTCTGCAGCTCAATGTAGTGTTATTAATTCTAATACGTAACTTTTTTTTAATTGTCGGGAATTTAGGGTATTTTAAGTTGTTCAGGTATATTTCTTTTTTCACTTTGCCAGCCTGTATGGAAGTTTAAACATTCAACATTTTACAAAACTAACCTTAACTGCCACTGAAATAAAGATTTGCGAATATATTATGTAGTTAAATTAATACTGTTAAACAAAATACACAACTCATTTTTATAGAAAAATCCGAGCATTATAAATTAGTAAATAAAAAGTAAAATGTAGGGAGTGTTGTGTTAGTGTTTTGAGTGGTCCAAGTTTGTTAAAAAATACCTATCTTTTTATTTTCTCTCTTGTAGCCTATCATATTATTTTGGTAGTCATTATCGCTGCAGGTTGGTTTTTGCACTTTATTAATTAAGGCCTAAACCACTAAATTTGATTGTTTAGGCTTTGAGGTGGAAATCAATTCTACGAATAAGTTAATAATTTGTTGGGCTAGCCTAGCTAATAATTTGTCTTTAACTAACTAATTGAACATTGGAACATGTATGGTGTGTACAATTACCATAATGTTACTAGAGCAAAGTGTATCCGTACTTAGCAACATTATTTTGACGTAAGGAAGAACAGATAATTAAGTCAACGCCTTTGTTGTTGTCATCCGATGACAACAGGGGCCCTATTTTTGAAACGGTTGAGAGTTGAGTAGTGAGTCATCGTCAAGTCGCCTAACAGCTGATGGTAGCATTGTTTAAACCACCACGTGGGATGTCAACGTTTCAAACTATACATTTGTCAATCTAGAAAGCCAAATATAAACATTGACCAATTTAAGGAATTACCTCATTTTTTATGGCTTTAACTAGACTATCTTGGTATAGTTATAGGTAAATTTAGTTGTAAGGCATTTTATAAATAGTTTCAAGGCTATCCGAACGCTTTTAAATATTTAGTATGAAAAAGTAAACATAACCTAATTGGAAAAGCTTTCCATGATCTTTATATTATGTAATAGACAAGCATTTTTCCATAAGGTTTTTGTACTCCTTTTTTCTTAGCCTGTGTGCAACGTAGCAAAAATCTAAGCACACCGATAGAATTGTATTTTCCTGTAGATGTGCAGAATCCCATTGAAATTTATATTAGTCTTTTAGAAATGTAGAAAATTCAATTTAAAATTTCAAAAAAATTAACATTAGCCTTATGAGTTGCTGTTTTGGTGATATTATAACAACCAAATGTAAACAAAGTTAGCATCATATGTAGCTGTTATCACATGCTATTTTTCGTAGAATAAAGATTTGATGTACCAGTAGAAACATGAAACCACAGTTAATTGAGGCATGGAGTGAAAATATAGAATTTGATTGTAATCAGGACTACTTAGAGAAGATTAGGGGTACTGTATCATACTCAAATGTGTTCCATTTTACATATATATGGAAAAATAAGGTTCACTTGCTTAAATAAGATTAAGAGATAACAATTTTCTGATAAAAGGGAAGAAAAAGTACATTAAGTTTTTACCATCCAATTTACTAACTGACATGCAACCGGCAGGGCCGGCGACGGGGGGGGGGAGGGCGCTAAGAAGAACCAATCCTTTCAAACCGTCCTGACCTTGCTCGACTTCACATAACTGACCCCACCAACTTATTAGCCATTAAGACTAAGTCAACGATTTTACCTACCCGTGTTTCGATCTCTCTTCGCGGCCTACTTGTGTTCCTCTGGACGTTTTGGGCCCGTATGATTGCTATTGGAACCAGACCCTTTTCTATCCTGCCTACTGAACTCAATTTCGGAATACAAACGTTCCCGGGCACAACCATGAACCGGAGCCATTGTTGGACTCAGTGTTTGCCGCACGACAGAAAATAATAGAAAGGGTTGAAAGAGAATGCCTGCCTCCCAAAATGATTTTTGATGACGAGTGCAACAAGTAAGTTTATTAATTAGTCATTGAAAGTCAGCTAAAATTTCTTATGGTTCTTTAAGAACTGTTTCAAGAGGAATACCATGGTGCATGTAAACTACAATGATTCAAATTTCAGCCGTGCCCTGCCTTTTTCAACAATATGGACGTAAAGTTGAATCTTCAAAGTTTATTACATACATTAAACAATACTACATGGACAGGAAAGAGAAGTTGACCACATGTATCAGACATTTCGACCAAGGTGGGATGAGGTGGAGTTGATACAACAGGTCATACCGAATCGTTTCATAACAAACTAACGACACTTCATTTACAAGAAAAGTGAACAAACGACAAGACGACCACGTTTTAATTTTATCTGAAATCGAGTGTGACGATTACTGTCCTTTAATTAATTAAAACTAAACTATACATTTCTGTCATTATTTAAATATTTTTCATATCAAATTCTCATTAATAAATGCCAGAGCTTCCTGAGAAACCAGGTTTTATTTTCTTCGCATAGTAAAATGTTAGTAGTAGTAATATTAGTAGTATAGTAGTAGTTTTTTTTGTACATGTCAAAAAATCCCTGTTACAGGCCCCGTGAATCCCCCACAAAAAGATTTTGTGTGCGAGCAGTGCGGGAAGTCGTTCGACCGTAAATCTAGTTTGCACAACCATGTGGCTGAATGTGGTCAAAGCCCAAAATTCCAATGTCCCTTTTGCTTATATAAATGTCACAGAAATGGCAACCTGTGGCTTTTCCATATACACGAAATGTCAGCAGCTAATTAATTCATACATAAACTCGAACCATTTTACTGATGACTCCTAGACATATAAACGTGCTGGTGAGTTTCTATTGATGAGATTACAGTTTTTTCCGTAAGTCTTTAGAAATTATAAATATTAATTAAGAGAATTTCCAATGCTTTGGCCCTAAATATTTCACTCAATAATAGCTGTTTTTTAACAGTTGTATAGCTTATAAAAATATGGGAAATGAGCAAGTAGGTTAACTTGACAGAGTGTATTATTTTCATGGACAGAAAAAAATATTTATTTCTTTTGAGATAACTCCCTAGTACCACCCTGCTACCTTAATAAAACTGTAATACCAACAATTCCTTAAATTCACTAACACAAATGAATTTTCAATAATTTGACTCACTGCCAATCTTTATTCATTTGTCTATACAATAATTTTGGCATCCGAAGACCCAAAACAAAAGGATATGTTGTGTTATTATTCTAGAGAAAATAAGCGTACAAGTATCTAGTGTCTTTACCATCCTTGATTCGTACTGTTTCAGAAAAGGGTGGGTGAATGCGTGTATCACCGAGGAAACCAATGTCGAAGTTGTACCCCAATCATGGATGAATAAAGAAGAATTTTATTGGCCGACTGTTTCCCAAAACCGATTGAAAAATTGAATCAAAAATGGAACCAAATAAAGAAGACAGGAGTATGTGGAAAACCTACAAGGCCATGAGGAATGGTTAATGTATAGTAAACATTTGTGTGTTATAAAGTTATATATTTTTCATTACCGTATTAAAACATTTTATCAAAGAATTAAAAACAAGAATACTTCAACTTGCATGGTAACAGTCCGAGCCACAGATATGAAAATATATTCTTAACCTGAATTTTAGTCAGCCAGGAAAGTAGGCAAGATCTACGATCAAATTGTAAAAAAGATTTCTACTGGAGCAATATTGCGATCAGTGAACTAGGGACGGCCATCAAAGGCCTCAAAGCCCTCTCTAAATGATGAGAGACATCAGTACCTTTCCATCCACGACAAACGATGGGAATGAAAATTCTTTTCTCCTAAACGTTCGCCGTATTTGTTTAACTTCCCTTTAAATGTCAAATAAAGAAGAACACATAAAACCGAAATTTAATAATAATACTCAAGGAAACGATCGCTTTGGTTTTTATTTGAGAAGAAAATTTTCTATCCATTGTAAAACATGCTTGGAAAACTAATCATTATCTAAAAAATCACCCTCCAAACGTAATAAAGTCATTAAGGAATATGGTGTAGTTTTAAAAGGAAAAATTGGTTAAAATATAAAACTTAAAGAACAAATCCTTTACCCAATGACAATGAATGATAATGGAATAGCCTGTCAAGGGCAGTAAGAGGTGGCCCCTTGATACTAAAGATGGGTGAAGAATTCCACAAATTAAGACGCCTTTATTCAGAAAGGTATGATTTCTGTAACGAAATGTGGGACTTCGGAACTGCGCATTGAATTAAGAAACAAAGTATTTAAATCCTTTGAAGACAGTTTCAACACAGTGAATTTTGAGGATATCGTCAGGGATGTGGAGGTTTTGAATGGTTGAGAACTGGAAAAGTAGACATTGTTGGTTAGGTTCATATACCTTTAAAACCTCTGCAGCAATGTTTATTGATATTGCAAAAGCATAAAATGGAAGAACTCCAAAACCATGGGAATGGCAGATCGAAATTATGTACGCTTAACGATTTCATCAAATTAATAAAAGATCAACGTAGGTCAAAGCAATTGGGAAGACTAATCCTATCAATGTTGAGTAAACACTATAAGTGTTAACTGCACGGTGACTTGCCAGGTGCCCATGTTTGCGGGGGCCGAATGGTTTCCTGTGCCAATACTTGTTGTGCTCCTTGTTGTGGCTTGTGCCAAAACTCAGGGGTCGGCGTACCGCGAGCTCTTAGTTGGCGGTCGGCTTACCCACCGGGGCTGTGCCCCTTGTTGCGGCCCGTGGTACCTGAGGGTCCTGCTGGCTTGGGTGGTGGCATAGTACCGATGTAGAGGTGCACGCGGGATGCTCTGGCTACGGCCAACACCGGTGACCTAATTGGTGGTATGCACGTAGCAAATACAATCAGAACCCTTCGGGATAAACCTTATTCCACTCTATTGCGGAGTGCGGCCTATTGGGGCACTCGTGCCGATCCCGCTAGCGGTGAAATGCGGAACGGGGAGGCAAGACCTAAAGCGCAAGCAGGTGCCAAGTGCCAAGGCTATCTTGGTAGGTGACATACCATGAGACGGAGGGCGGCTTGCTGCCCGCGGTAAGGTAACACGGCAGTCCCGAAGGACAACCGAGGGTTCTGTTCAACGGTGGTGCATCATGGTCAATGAACGCGTGTCCTAGACATCGTTGACTTTGGCACCCACAAATTTGACGGCTTAAGCGGTTCTATACCCACGGCTTAAGGATCTGTGAGATCCAGCACATCTCGCCTAACTACACTATCTTGCTGGTACAACACTACCAGCACCTCGGGTCCCGCCGACAAGGCTGTGGAACCCAGGCAGCTAAGTCTGCGAGCCCCGAGAGGGCACCCCTTGCAGGTCGGAGTATTAGTAGTATTCGTGGCTGGTTGGTTTAGTGGTTATAGTGCCCGCCTACAAACTTGTAGGTAGCCGGATCTATCCCGAGAAAAGTTAGTAGCTTTTTGAAGGGTTGTTTCTGGAGCCAGCTGCCATTGTTTGTTGGGCTATTAATTAACAATCCTGTCTAAGAAACATGCCAACCTTAGTCAGAAACAAGGCTACAAGATCAGTAACAAGATATTTTATTAAGATCGAAACCAACGAGGGGAATGAATGCCCACGCCAGAGCGGCGGTACATGTCGATCCCGAAAGATGGTGATTGGCTGGCAGTAGCCGGTGGGGCAACCCCCCTAGATTTTCTTTAGGGCGACGGGTCAGCAGCCCGCCGCCCCGAGATGATTTGCAAAGCTCAGAGATCGATAAGAAGCCTAGGACGACCGGTCCCAATGGGTTCAGGGTTGGCTGAACCGGAAGTGAACCCGCCGGTCCGATTGACAACGCTCCAACTGGAGCTGATGGCGATCATCCAGGCGATGGTAAAGGTTCTGGCTGTGACAAGCCATGTATTTGGCGTCAAAAATCCCCCGACATTGCGGAGGACACGTATGCATACCCATGGCCAAGCCAGAATTGTCGTGCATGTTCAAACATGAATTTCACCCAACAAGAATTCTTTTTTTATCCAAGCTACATGATCAAACTAGTAAGAAACGCATTTGGTGATCTGAAAACATTGGTCGATGGTGATAACAACGTTGAATGGCGATAAATTGAATCATTATACAACCTTCAAAATGAAATTCAACTACATTTTCAGGAAATAAGTTAAGAAAGTTCCAAATAGAATATTGGAAACAAAAATAAAGGTCAAATTAGCGGCTTAGTTATTTAGTACTTCAATTGCCGACTCTGAAATTTCTGATGGAAAGTAAACATGGCACATTGTTTGTGGTTAACCAAGCTCCGTGCCATTAAGTACTGGACTTGGAAACTGAAAGTCCTACGATATCTTCGTTGAAAAAAGACATCGTAGAGTGCATACAAAAGAGAAAAAATGTTTTCGCTTAACAGGAAACTGATTATACTCGAGTTACAAAGGCAGCATTAAGTCAACATGCCAAACTGATTTTGACTAAGGTTCCCACACGCTGCTAACCGTTTATCCTTCTTCAGTGTAAAACATTCACTATACTGTATGAGCAGGATTGCCTCCAATACCTCAAAACTTTTAGGAATCTGTAAACTTGAGATGGATGTGGTGGGGAAAATGGTGGAAATATTCAATGATCATAATCCATTGTGGAAGCAAACAAAGAAAATTACGAGAGACAAAGATTTTGAAGAGAGAGGAGCCTTTAAGGAACAATTTCCCAAAGGTCAAATGCTGATCTGCCTCTTTCACACATTGAGAGCTTTTCGAAGAGCAGTGACCACAGATAAGGTGAAAATTTCATTGGGTCAACGGACCACTTGCTTGGAGTATTTCCAATAAATGGCCTATGCCAAGAAACTCTTTAACGAGTTTAAGGACTTTAATATCCCAATTTTTTTGGAATATTTAAAAAAAATTGGCTTTCGATCAAAGAAAGTGGGTACCATGACTCAACAAGTCACTGAGTTTGGGAAGTAGGACAAATAATAGATTGGAACCAATTAACCAGAAGTTTCATAGATGCGGCCACTAAGAATATCGATTCTTAGCTAAGAACTACTATCCAGCGATCTGGAAACAAATAACACCTCAATGATTCCCAAAGCAGAGGAGGCCAATCACGGTTGGTAATCTCCTGGCTAGTATCTTCAGAGGAGTACTCGAGTCAAAGAGGCATGATCAGGCTGTTAGAGTAACTATAAGTTACGTCAGGACAATGGATGAGGTGAGAAGGCGGGGGAAGGAGGGGGAAGGAGTCTTCGTTGTGGGCCGCAGTTTTGGACATCAGTAAGACACGTCCCCCTCACCGCAGTAAAAATGGTCAGGTTTTGAGTCATTAAGAAGAACGAACGAATCCGTTCTTCTGATTAAGATCTTTAATCATGAACGGCTTTCCAAGCGTGTCGTTCTTACCGGCCGCCATATTGGTTAAACAATTCTTTTTTGGTTGAAAGTGAATAGTGAAAGTAAGAAATAAATGGTGTAAAATGGACTAGAAACAGAATGTATGTTCTATTTGTAACAAAACATTAAGCAACCAGAGCCATTTAAAGAGATATACATTCCTTGACGAAGAAAAGTGTGGGTAACAGGACATTCCGAAATGGATAATGTGTTTCCGCATTATTTGCCCCGTAGGAACTTGTGAATACAAATTCTCAAGACATGACTTTCTTAGAGACCTTTAAAACCGTTTTAAGAATTTGCTGTCTGATTGTTGTCTCGTGTGAAATGTTTGCAGTATGGCAGTCGTGTAAAATATTGTGTTATGGTTCAGTGTTCATTGGCAAACAATAATAGGAGCAATAGGACCTCGAAAGATAATAATTCGAGATAAGCGAGAACTGAGAGCCCAGTCTTTGTCGTTAACAGTTCTTGAATCATTACTCTCGCGTGGAACACTCACTAGAAGGGAGTCGTTCGTTCTTCATAACGAATCAAAATCCAAACATTTTTACTGCGGCGAAGGGGACGCAGTAAGCCATTAGTTAAATACATCAGTAAGTCTCTCGCCTGTTGCCTAGACTCGGGCCAGGGAAAGATTGCGTTTCTGGGGAGGCGCTTGAAGACGATGATTAACAACCCGACCAATGAAAAGAGGGCGACGTTGTCAAATCTCCCCTGCGCGGTACACGCCGCTTGGGAATTAAATTACTAAATCGTTCCGCTAGAAAAACTAAAAAATCTGCAATATATACGTGTGCATCATTTCCGGAGAAATGCGAGGAAAAATTAACTTTAAAGGTTCTTTGTCATCAACAAAGGTTTTGCTTAAAAGAATTGGTTTCAGATTGAAAAAAGCTAATGATGGAAGAAAGTTTTTTATGAAGAAACAAGAAATCGTGGCCGCAAGATGTGCTTTTCTAAGAAAAATGCACGGAATGCTGCGATCCCAAGATGATCACCCGATAAACTATCTTGATGAGACGTGGCTAAACGAAAATAACACAAAGAAGTATATTTGGCAAGATACCACAAGGGCTGGAGGGTTCAAAGTTCCTGTGGGAAAGGAAAAAGGTAAATAGTATGCCACGTCGGGTCTGCTAGAGATGGTTTTTTTAAAGAATGAAAAGGGGTGTTTCATTCAAAATCGTCTTCAGATGATTACCACAGTGAAATGAACGCTGCAACATTCAAGGAATGGTTTATAAACTTTTTGAATTTATTAGAAGAGGGCTCAATAATTGTTATGAACAATCCTTATTATTCTTTCTTGGCCGAAAAAAGTTCCGGCATCGTCATGGAAGAAAGGTGACATACAATGGCTTTTGAAGAAGAATGTCAATTTCTGTCCTTTAGAAACAAAGGCAGAATTGTTATTGAAGATCCTTCCCTTCAAGAAAAGAACAATAGTTTATAAGTTGGATGTTGTTGCCAGTACAATGACACGAAGTCATCCACCTGCCTCCCAACCACAATCCTATAGAATTGATCTGGGCAAAAGTAAAAGGCGAAGTTGCCCACTTAAAAAAAGATGTAGAGAAACTGCTACATAGTGCCCTGGATAGTGTTACGACGGAGGATTGGGTGTCACGAGTCAAGCACGCCGAAAAGCTTCAAGATGACGAATTCGAAAAAGATTACGTAAGGGCCAACTAAATCGACCCTATAATTATAAATTTGGCTGATGACTCGGACAGCTGTGACGGGAGCAACAGTGAGATTGATAGTGAAGAAGAGGCGGACAGGGAAGAAGATACTTTGGCGGTTGCATTGCGGGAAGAGAATGAAGAGGACATTGCCAGGCTGGAACTTCTGTACAGAGAATCAATTTTAAAAGTGGTGGCAATCATCACACACTGTCTCACCTTTGCCGTAAATTACTGTAAGTTATAAAGATTAATTTTTAATTATAAGCAATTTTATGTAATCCTTTTTATGCACTAGTTTGTGAGTTATTTCCCGTTATAATATGTTATTGATTTTAACAGGAGGAGGCGGCAGGAAAATTTAGTAGGTACAAATCCCACAGTACCCGTGAGTTGGCTTACAGTTATCTCCGGGTGCCCTTTCTCTCCTGTCCTAGCAAAAAAGTCCCTCTAAGTCTCTCTATCTACCTTGGGGTGTGTGATGTATCGAAGGAATTCAGGGATTACATCGGCCTAACACACGAGAGTGTAACAACCCTTTCAAGAATTGTGGGAATTTTGAAATTAAGGTTAAACAGGAGTCAAATAGGGGGGTCAATTTATCCCCCCTGTTTGGAAGTTAGGATTGCATTTTTTGCCGTAAGGATTTTCAAATCTTTTTCAGCAATTAATGGATAAACATTTAGATGAAATAGGGTTCAGAGATTCAAAGATTTGCCTGCACGAAATGAAACTAGACTTGTAATTTTAAAGCAGTTGAGGTTAGAAGGCTATAAAATTTCCTCAGAAGAGAAATTTGCAGCGAGGAAAGGAAAAACGCTCAACTGTTCTATGACTAACTGGTGGTTAATCGTATAGCAGGTTAAGGGCTCTACAAACACCACACCACATGTTGAGGGCAGCAAACCCCAAAACATGTCGGACAACGTTTTCAGAGCCAGCAAGTGGACAATTTAACAACAATCGAAATACCGAAAATCGTGAAACAACATATTCTGCCCAAATTAAAGGAATAAAAATTATTAGATTCAATTATAAGTTATCAAATAATACTAGACTTTGCAAATGATTTGTGCATTAGATTCGGCGACGAAGTACAAAAAAAGGGAATCTAATAAGGCAAAAAATAAGAACTCTAGCCCAGATAAAAATGAAAATGGCTGAGGAAGATAATGGACATAAAAGGAATAGAGGATGTATTCCATCTAAGTGAATGGACTAATTTCATAAACACCGTCATTAAGTTTGCCAAACTTGATGACCCAGATGTAAAGGAAAAAGCGACTACGCAAGTAAGACGTGTATGGTTGCTTTTTACTGGTATCGCCAGGGACATCCAGACAACTTACTCACCAAAGGATGTCTTTGGAAGACTAAGAAGAGGCCGAATTCAAGGATGGCTAGACCTGTGTCAAAGAAAATATGCGAGCATCATTGGATGGCAGGCTAACAAGTTAACCTTAAGAGAAAATGTTGAAAAAAGAAACGTGTACCACTTGCAATACCAACAATTTCAATAGCGGCAATCGTAACACAACATGTTGTATCCAAAATAAAGGCAGAAAAATTATTTTGAGCCATTATAAATGATCGAAGGATTAAGGACTTTGCAAGAGTAATATGAGCGTTTTTAATGATATGAACGTTAGATTCGGCGACTAAGTTGAGAAACAAGGAATATCAATTAGACAGAAAATAATAACTCTAGCCCAAAAAACATAATTGCTGAGGAAGATCATGACTTAAAGGGAATAGAGGAAGCAGTCCATTGAAGACAATCGAAAAAGGAATCCTTCCAAGCGTTTGGTGCTACGACACTCTGTTATGGGAGATGCATCGAGGCCTACGAGATTTGGCCTTTCAAGGGAGTAGCTTAATAGACCCATTCCAAATGGACCTTTTTTTGTTTCCACGAAACGTTGTGTTAGGGGATATCCAACCAACCACTGGATTCTTGTAGCCTTTTGAAAGGAACCTGTGGGTTACCACCCCAACACTGCTCAACGGCCCTCACCAGGAAGAATGGGAGCGTGGGATTTTGGTATGTTTCAAGGCGGAGGTGTTAGCCCGCCGTGCCGACCTAACAGATATCAGCAAGACGGCCACAGAAAACCGTCAAACCACGATTACACACCTGCATGGGACATGGGAAAATCGCCCAAGAGGACTTTAACCAATACGAAACTCCGTTGATCAGTAGGCTCTGTCCCGGGAAGCGCGAGGAGGCGAACGGCCACCCCCTGTGGAAACGCTCACGAAGTTTGCGTTTGTGGATGTGGCCCAAGATTCCCGCCAGGACCCTACCATTTCGGAATTGGACGACTTCTGGGAGACGTCATTAACAGGAGACCAGCTATCGACAGAGGACACGAGGACTGTATGTCAGTACAGAGCGATGAAAACAGTTCCAGCTCACACCACTACGAGCCAGGAAGGACAGCCTCGACGCAAGAAAAATCGGAAATCCAAAAGAAGGCGAGTGTTTATGGAAGATAAGAATGGGAAACTCTCCTTACAAATGATCAATGTCAAACTTCTACTGTTTGGATAGAACTTGACCCTAGACCTGAGAGTCAAGCACGAGTGTAGGTAATTTGTTTTAGTTCACCAAACAAGAGGTCCCGTTTTGGCGAATTTCCCCTAAAGGGAAGAAGCTGTTACCGTAGGTCTCATGGTAAGACCTAAGCCTAAAACCATCATAACTTTTCTTTTTGAGGTCCTCAGATGCCAAAAACACCATTCGTTCACTTTCATAAATATATATATATATATATATCTATATATCTATATATCTATATATCTATATATATATATATATATGTGTGTCTTTAAGCACGATAACTTGCGCAAAAATGGTCCAATCGGAATGAAATTTGGCATAGACGTGTAAAGTAGTAATTATTCGGACGAGTTCGTAAACCAGCCCGATCGGACCACCGGAAGGGGGGATAAAGGGGGGTAAACCCCCCCAAAAA
Source organism: Flexamia atlantica (assembly GCA_035578135.1). NCBI lineage: Eukaryota > Metazoa > Arthropoda > Insecta > Hemiptera > Cicadellidae > Flexamia > Flexamia atlantica. The sequence goes on from JAQJVK010000033.1 coordinate 4,153,994, forward strand.
TGGGTTTTTTGAGATTTTTACATAGAAAAATACAATTTTTCAAATTTTTATTGGCACCATTGAATTCAGCCCAAAAAAACAAACAATTTAGTATTTTGAATCATAGCTCTATGTCCATTGGTTACCGAGATATTGAAAGTGGTAAACACAGTACGTTGTCCCAATGTTAACCTTATGGGAAATAAGTAAAATTCTATATCTCGCTTATTTCTCGACATATCTTGATAAAACTTGGTAAATGGCTTCTTCTAGTTCAGATCTACTAAAAAATGAATTAAAACCACCTAGTTTTAATATACCTGTAGCAGCAAACCTGCATACTCATTCCCCATGTTATTCTTATGGAGCTTACAAAAACATGTCAAATCTCGCTATGTTTGATCGAAATATGTTGTTTTGCACTTGAAATTCGCTGAGTATGCAGGTCTGCTGCAACGGGGGTATTTTATTATTTTTGTTGTTTACGACATGAACACAGTCTCAGAGAGACCATGGTTTAGTTTCTATATTCAATAGCTTTTTGGGCGTTAAATTGGAAAGAGAGGAAGATGCTATAGAAAACTCAAACAGATATAAATATTACACTGAGAGCTCGCGATAGAAAACATGAAAACAGATCAAGACAGTCTTATTCATATAAATTCCATTTGTATGTAAAAAAAAGCAAAGTCAGGGTTTAAAAAAAACATTGGCAACATTGGGATTAAGTGAGTGGATGGTGAACAATTGGCTGGAAGATAATAAAGAAGAAGTCTTCTTGGTGTTTCAGAAGATTTAGACGCTGTAGAAAATGCAGAAATAAATGAGAATACTAAAAGTAAACAACTAATGAAGATAACATCAAGACTACAAGATCTGGTCAATAGGTTAATTTTGTTAAAAGAATTTTTATTTATTTTGCCCAAAGTAGAATCTCAATATTGTCGAAAAAGTTCATCTAAACTGTATTTAGAATCGAACTGTACATCTAAAGCCCAATTGTTTCAGCTCTATTCAGAAACCTAGTGTATGGAAAAAAACTGCAAACCCCTCTCTTCAGGCGCATTTCAAAAGGCATTTGGAGACTTGAATATATCTTTACAATGACCCAAAAAGGACTAATGGACAACCATCCAACTAAAAAGGATAAGGACGACAAAAACGAAGAGCATGTCTATACAGTGTACTTGCAATCTTTTTTACTTTGCCCTAAGTCTAACACGTCTGCACTTTACTATAGAAGAAAACTTTCAGTCCATAGCCTGTGTTTAAATGATTTGAAGACCAAAGACGGATGTTGTTTTATTTGGAACGAGTCTGAGGGGGAGTTGTCAGCCAATGAATTTGCCAGCTCATAAGCCATTGTACTGAATCTCAATTGCCGTTACGAAATAACACCAATCAAATAACCTATTTTAGCGATGGTCGTAACTATCAAAACAGAAGTGCCATTATGAGCAATGCTATTTATCTGTAAAGCATAACACTATTGTAAGCAAACACCTAGAAAAGGATCACACGCAAATTGAACGCGACTCTATGTATACGACAACTGAAAGGTACTTGAAGCATAGGGAAGTCCACGTACCAGCGGATTATATGGATGTTTGTAAAAACACCAGAAAAATTTGTAGACCTTATAGAGTGACATACTTAGACCAGACTTTCTTCAAAGACCTCACTAAGTAAATGCTGAAGAACCTACTTCCAGTGACAGCAGAGACAAGATAAAAGCCATTGGTGAAGCAAACTTTCCACGTTTGTATGACGAGAGATTAAAAATTGATGAAGTTTCATGCTCTCTTCTACAGTTTATCCCAGGATGTCATCGTGGTTACTTCAAAAACCTTCCTCTTGACGTTGCTACACGATCCAAACGACCTGCAGACATCAATGACGAAGAGGACGATAATGGTTAAGTTATGTTTGAATGAATTTACTGAGTTCAATTTTCTAATTCAGTTTTAATGCAATAAAATGTCTTTTTCTTACTCAAATGTAGGGTATACTTGTTTTTTAATAATTAAAAAGGCCAGTTTAATTTTTTTGTATTTGTAAGTGTATTTTTTTTATAATAATAAAAATAACCTTCAGAAAATTTCATGTTTTTTATTTATAAACATTTATAAACAATACAGCCATAACTACCAAAGAGATCCTCATCAACTCTCAAAGCTACAAAAATCAAACTCCAGGTATTAAAATCTGTTCAGAGCAATAACGAACCAAGTCCTGCATTCCAAGATTATAATATTTTGCCAAATGTTATAAATATTTGGTTTTTGTATTTATTTAGTGAAAAACTAATTTAAGGTTTGATCAATATTTCCTTTTTTTAATAATTTCATTATCTGTGGTCAATAATTTGATTATCTGTTGTCTGGTGATCAATATTTCCTTTTTTTAATAATTTCATTATCTGTTGTTTTAACTTTGAAGTAATTTTTCTCAAAACATGCTTAGGTGGACTTGGTCTGTTTGTTGCTATGAACCCTTCATGTAGCCATGGGTACCAGAATGGCTCCATCCTACGCTAACTTGTATATGGGTAAATTTGAAGAAGACTTCCTCAAAAGGCAATCCCCTCACCATCATTGCTGGTTCCGCTACATAGACGACATTTTCTTAATCTGGACCCATGGACAGGACAGCCTTGAACTCTTTCTGGACAAACTAAACTCCTTTTCTCCTCTAAATTTCACTTGGCACACTTCAACTGGTAACCTTTCTTGATGTGACCGTTACAATAACCAATGGCTTAGTTTCCACCTCAGTCTATATGAAACCTACCAACCACCAACAGTATCTGCACTACAACAGCTGCCACCCAAATAACACCAAAAGATCACTCCCCTACAGCTTGGCTCTCAGAGGTAAACGAATCGACTCAGAAGAGGAAAACTTGAAAACATATAACAATCAGTAACAAAAAGCCTTCGAAAACAGAGGATATCCGGCCCACCTTGTAAAATCTCAAATCGCAGCCGCCCAACGAGCCCCAGAACAAACACAGATCAAAGACAAGAACAACTCAGTCACTTAATAACCAATTATCATCCTGGCCTACAGAAACTCAGCACCCTTTTAAAAACTGGCTATAACATGTTAAAGACCTGTAAGTCAAACAAAAACCCTTATTGAAAAGCCTCCGACCATAGTCTACCGACAACCACCAAACCTGAAAATCATTCTTGTCCACCCAAAATTTCTGATCCTTCAGTAGAACCACCTCGGAGATCACCCAATAGATCCTACCCTTGCAACGAGAAAAATGTAAACTTGCTGTATTCATATTCCTTCAAAAACCTTCACCAGCACCGCCCACAACAAAGACTACAATATCTGCGACCATCTAACTTACAATAGTGAAAACCTCATCTACCAAATACAGTGCTACCTTTGTCAAGCCCAGTATAGGCCTCACTACCCAAACCTTAAGAAAAAGAATGAACGGGCACAGGCAGGATGTAAAAACCAACAAAGACAAACCCGTAGCCATCCAGGCCAAAAATCACAATCTAGAATTTGATAACTGTTTCTCAACCAAATCCTTAAAATCCTTTCCCAAAAGCCAATGCAATAGCTCTTTTCTTAGGAGATGGGACCAAGTATATCAGTATGTTACAAATTTTAGAAACCCCCAACCTAAACCTTAAATAACCCTATCCCAACCCCTACCCTTCAGCTAGCTTAATTATTAGACAGTATAATCGACATAACACAGTGCAAAAACTCTGATACTTAATTTCGGACAGTATATAAATGCAGCGAATATGACATTAATTCTGTAAGTTCAAAACTAGTACAGATGACAACACTGACGATGGACATTTAAAATTTATAACTTAACAGCCATTCCAGTATCTCTGCAAATCTGAAGAAGTCCCCAATATGGATGAAATATTAGTGTTTTTATGTGACTATTTTTTTCTATATACTGCTGCCATGAAATTTATTTCTCAGGTAAGCTAGCAGCAAACCTATCCCTTTATCTTCTTAAAGACCTATTAAGCCCTTTTCTTTTCCTCAACAAACCTCCTCAGTAATGTAAAGGACTTGGTTGCATCCATTTCAACGTTTGTCTCCGCTTCACCTAACAGGGTAAGTTTGCTAATAAATGCAATTGACCACAGCAACAACTTAAAGCCAAAAAGAAAATACTCAAAACAGTGTGTCCCAAAAGATTGGTGGAACTTTAAGCAAATTTAAAATTCATTTACATATTTAAAAGTTTTAAAAAGTTAAAAGTGTTATAGGAGGTCAATTGATACTCAAAGAGGTATCAACTTTAACCAAATTTAAAAAAACTTCATGTATTTAAAAAGTTTAAAATGTTATAGGAGGTCAATCGATACTCAAGAGGTATCAACTTTACAAAATTGAAAATTCCCAGCACACCTAGGGCTTGGGGTGAATCGAATGAATTAAGGGATTACATCGGCCTAACACCCAAGGGTGCGACAACCCTTTTCAAAAATTGTGGGAATCTCGAAACTGATGTCAATCAAGAAATCAAGCAGGAGGACTCACTGTCTCCTCTGCTCTACACTTTGGTACTGAATCCATTACTGGAGTCCCTGGAATTTTATGCTTAAGGAGTGTATCTTCTGGTTCTGGCTATGGTCCTGTTATTCATAACTTAGAATACCCCTCAGACAGCAATGGATTATACAGATGAAAATGGCTCAAAAATTTGATATATTCAGAATCAAAAAGTAGGGCAAGAGTTGGGTGAGAAGAGCTTTGACATCACAGTTGGTGACCGAAAACTCAGATATTACCTTAAATGGATTGTTGATCTACTCAAGAATTCGATGAAGATCTTGGTTTAGTCAAGTCAGAAGATTGTCAGGACTTTGAACATGCTGGTAGAAACGAGAAAAGAGCCAGGAGACATGAGTTGATTACTATGGGATGTAACACATCATATTTTATTCATTGGTATAAATAGAATTTAGTTTTCTTTCATTTATTTCAAAACAGTGTTTGTGGCAACAGATAGTTTTATGTATTCAATCAAATGGTGTTCCTTCTGGGGGTCTCAGAACAAAATATAACATGGTCTTAGGCTTAGGCATTGATTTTATCATACGGTAATACTTTCTTCCTTATCAGGGAAAATTTTTATCGTTTTCTGTAACCGCAGTCCGCAACTGTCCAACCAAAGCTGGAATGTTTTTTGGACCGGTATGGCGTAACGAGGAGTCAATTGATACTCAAAGAGGTATCAACTTTTAACAAAATTTAAAATTACTTTGAGTAATTAAAGTTTTTAAATAAGTAAACTTTATTTGGCGATTCTGAATTTAAATAAAAATTCAAAGGGTTTTGAAAAATTTGCCATTCACCTCAGTTTTTCAATTATAAGCCATTTAATTATTTATTTATGTATTGGAAATGAGTAACAATAACACGAACTATACATTAAACCAACATTTTCAAAATTAAATGTGTAATATGAGGTCAATTGATACTCAAAGAGGTATCAACTTTATCCAAATTCAAAAATACTTTGAGTAATAAGTTTTTAAATGAGTAAACTTTATTTGGCAATTCTGAAATTTAATCAAAATTCTAAGGATTTTGAAAAATTTGTCATCCATTTCAGTTTTTTAATTACAAGCCATTCAGTTATTTATTTATTGGAAATGAATAACAATAACACAAACTATACATTAAACCAACATTTTCAGAGTTAAATGTGTAATATGAGGGCAATTGATACTCAAAGAGGTATCAACTTTAATCAAAATTTAAAAATACCTCATATATTAAAAATAATAAATTGTTTTAGGAGGTCAATTGATACTCAAATAGGTATCAACTCTTAACAAGATATAAAATTACTTTGAGTAATTAAAGTTTTTAAACAAGTAAACTTTTATTTGGCAATTCTGAATTTAAATCTAAAATTCTAAGGATTTTGAAAAATTTACCATCCACTTCAGTTTTTTTTTTATTATAAGCCATTCAGTTATTTATTTATTGGAAATGAATAACAATAACAAGAACTATACATTAAACAAACGTTTTCAAAGTTAAATGTGTAATATAAGGTCAATTGATACTCAAAGAGGTACCAACTTTAACCAATTTAAAAAATACCTTGTATTTAAAAAAATAAATTGTTATAGGAGGTCAAAAGATACTCAAATAGGTATCAACTTTTAACAAAATTTAAAATTACTTTGAGTAATTAAAGTTTTTAAACAAGTAAACTTTATTTGGCAATTCAGAATTTAAATCAAAATTCTAAGGATTTTGAAAAATTTGTCATACACTTTAGTTTTTTAATCATAAGCCATTTAGTTATTTATTTATTGGAAATGAATAACAATAATACGAACTGTACATCAAACCAACGTTTTCAAAGTTAAATGTGTAATATGAGGTCAATTGATACTCTAAGAGGTATCAACTTTAACGAAATTTAAAAATACTTCAAGTATTTAAAATAATAAATTGTTATAGAAGGTCAAATGATACTCAAATAGGTATCAACTCTTAACAAAATTTAAAATTACTTTATTAATTTAAGTTTTTAAACAAGTAAACTTTATTTGGCAATTCTGAATTTTAATTAAAAATCTAAAGATTTTGAAAAATTTGTCATCCACTCCAGTTTTTCAATTACAAGTCATTAAGTTATTTAATTATTGGAAATGAATAACAATAACACAAACTACACATTAAACCAATGTTTTCATAGTTAAATGTGTATTGAGGTCAATTGATACTCAAATAGGTATCAACTCTTAACAAAATATAAAATTACTTTGAGTAATTTAAAGTTTTTAAACAAGTAAACTTTATTTGGCAATTCTGAATTTAAATCAAAATTCAAAGGATTTTGAAAAATTTGTCATCCACTTCAGTTTTTTAAGTTATTTATTTATTGGAAATGAATAACAACAACACGAACTATCTATTAAACCAACGTTTTCAAAGATATATGTGTAATATGAGGTCAATTGATACTCAAAGAGGTATCAACTTTAACCTAAATTTTAAAATAGTTCATGTATTAAAAAAGTTAAGTGTTATAGAAGGTCGATTGATACTCATAGAGGTATCAACCCTTAACAAAATTGAAAATTACTTTGAGAAAAAGTTTTAAATAAGTTAACTTTATTTGGCAATTCTGAATTTAAATCAAAATTCAAAGGATTTTAAAAAAATTGTCATCCACTTCAGTTTTTTTATTATAAGCCATTATAATATTTATTTATTGGAAATGAATAACAATAACATGAACTATATATTAAACCAACGGTTTCAAAGTTAAATGTGTCAATTGTCAATTGAGGCGGTAGCTGGAATAAGGGCTTTCGGCTATGAAAGCCCTTTTTCAGGAGAATGCATTTTCTTATTCCTTATGCATCAATGGTAATAGCCTGTGAATATCTTTTTTTTCCAGTGTGATGCGACATAGTTACAGCTGTTGAAATTAGCTGATGTCGAAAGCCCTTTGACAGAGGACAGTCTCCTAGTAGCTGTTCTTTGTTGTTTATTGTTTGTTGTCATGAGGTTATGTTGTCTTCAAAGTTAATGTTTTAATCATGAGTGAATGTAATGAAATAACTAACACATCTCTGAATAATAGCGGAGAATATGTTTTAAAGGCTAGTGTACAGAAAGGAGCGAAGAGAAAAGTCGTACAGACCGAGAAGTGGAAAAGAAATGGTTCTAAGGCGAAGCGTTTCAGAGGAGAACCGTATGTATCCAAGCAAACTAAGAAGACTGTTGAAGGTAAAACATTTAAGGTAGTCAAAGGGTTACAATGAAAAATGCTTTGAACAGTTTGAAAACAGTGAACAAAGAAATATTTTTCATGACTTTTATGACTTAAGCAGTAAGGAGTTGCAAGATACTTTCATTTCTGAGTGTATGGAAAAAAGAGAACAAAAAACAAAAACGCTAAATGCAAAGCTGGTCAAAGAATCCTTTTGGAACTTCTCCATATCCAAACAGGGTTTTTCCTGTGAAAGTATGTCGTAAATTTTTAATGCATTTACTTCATATCTCGGAAAAAAGGGTTCGTATTAATCAGAAAAAGATTTTTTCTGAAGAAACGTTTAAAGAGCGAAGGGGAAAGGCACCAAATCCCAAAAAACTTCCAGTTGAAGTTTGGGAGTTAGCTATGGAACACTTGAAAAGCATGCCAAACAGGCCCTCTCACTATTGTCAAAATAAAACAAATAGGCTATATTTTGACAACCCTGATTTTAATATCAAGGACATTTTTCCTGGAGTTCTGCAAGTTTTTCCAGGAAAGGGTTGGAACCCCCCTCAGCATGAAATACAAAACATATCACAAGTTTTTCCGGGAAACAAATTAACTGATACTCAAAGAGGTATCAACTAAACCAAATTTAAAAATACTTCACGTATTTAGAAAGTTTAAAGTGTTATAGGAGGTCAATTGATACTCAAAGAGGTATTAACTTTACAAAATTTAATATCCCCAGCAAACTTAGGGCTTAGGGTGAATCGAACGAATTTAGGGATTACCCGAGGGTAACATTTTCAAAGTTAAATGTGTAATATGAAGCCAATTGATACTCAAAGAGGTATCAACTTTAACCAAATTAAAAATACTTCAAGTATTCTAAAAAATAAATTTTTATAGGAGGTCAATTGATACTCAAATAGGTATCAACTCTTAGCAAAAGTTAAAATTTCTTTGAGTAATTAAAGATTTTAAACAAGTAAACTTTACTAGGCAATTCTGAATTTAAATCAAAATTATAAGGATTTTGAAAAATTTGTCATCCACTTCAGTTTTTTAATTATAAGCCATTAAATAATTTATTGGAAATGAAATTATAACACAAACTATACATTAGACCAACGTTTTCAAAGTAAAATGTGTTATATGAGGTCAATTTGATACTCAAAGAGGTATCAACTTTAACCAAATTTAAAACCACTTCACGTATTTCAAAAATTTTAAATGTTATAGGAGGTCAATTGATACTCAGAGGTATCAACTTTACAAAATATAAAATCCCCAGCATACTTAGGGCTTGGGGTGAATCTGAATGAATTTAGGGATTACATCGGCCTATCATCCGAGGGTGCAACAACCCTTTTTCAAAAATTGTGGGAATCTCGAAACTGATGTCAATCAAGAAATCAAGCAGGACTCACTGTCTCTTCTGCTCTTCACTTGGGTTCTAAATCCATCATTGGAGTCCCTGGAAACCCTTAATGGAGGATTTTATGCTTATGGAGTGTATCTTCTGGTTCTGGCTATGGTCCTGTTATTCAGAACTTAGAATGCCCTTCAGATAGCAATGGATTATGTTGTTGAATATCGCTAAAATTTGGTAAATTCATATTCAAAAAGTAGGGCAAGAGTTGGGTGAGAAGAGCTTTGAATTCACAGTTGGTGACCGACAACTCAGATATTATGAGGTGAACGAAGAAATCAGTTATATCGAGTCATATTTCAGTATTGTAAATGGTGTGGCCAGCAAAAGGGCAATAAGAAATTGTATATTCTACTGAGCAGTGTTCGAGGCTTGCCTGAAAGCCGCGCCAGAAGCATGAGCTGTTGAGTGATTACATCTTGCCAGGATACTTCCACCTCTTGGCAACCAACACACCAGTGAAGAACAGGCTAAAGTATATCGATCAACAGGTTAGGATGATTGTACAAAACTTCTACCACTTCCAGAACTTCTCCACCTTAACTGGATTGTTGATCTACTAAAGTAGTCGATAGAGATCTTGGTTTAGTCAAGTTAGAAGATTGTCAGGATCTTGTACTTTAAGGCATCCACACTATTTAACAGATCAGAATTATCCAGCCTTTCAGAAAATCTATGCTGGTAGAAACGAGGAAAGATACCAGGAGACATTTGTTGATTACTATGGGCTGCAACAAATCATATTTTATTCATTGGTATAAGTAGAGTTTAGTTTTCTTTATTTCAAGAGGGATTGTGGTAACAGATATTTTTATGTATTCAATCAAATGGTGTTCCTTCTGGGGGTCTCAGAACAAAAAGTTAACATGGTCTAAGACTTAGGTCTTGATTTTAACCTACGGTAATACTTTCATCCTTATCAGGGAAAATCTTTATCGTTTCTGTAACCGCAGTCCACAACTGTCCAGCCGAAGCCGGAATGTTTTTTGGACCGGTATGGCGTAATGAGGGGTCAATTGATACTCAAGAAGGTATCAACTTTTAACAAAATTTAAAATTACTTTGAGTAATTAATGTTTTTTAGCAAGTAAACTTTATTTGGCAATTCTGAATTAAAGTCAAAATTCCAAGGATTTTGAAAAAATTGTCATCCACTTCAGTTTTTTAATTATAAGCCATTAAGTTATTTATTTATTGGAAATGAATAACAATAACATGAACTGTACATTAAACCAACTTTTTCAAAGTTAAATGTGTAATATGAGGTCAATTGATACTCAAAGAGGTATCAACTTTAACCAAATATAAAAATACTTCATGTATTTAAAAAAATAAATTGTTGTAGAAGGACAAATGATACTCAAATAGGTATCAATTCTTAACAAAATTTAAAATTACTTTGAGTAATAAAAGTTTTTAAATAAGTAAACTTTATTTGGCAATTCTGAATTTTAATTCAACTAAATAAAGATTAAACTAATTCTAACATATTCGTATTCGTAACTAATTTAAAAAGTCAACAACAACGAATATTGACCCGATATGTTTCCATGATCAGTCAAACTGCATTTGATTTGAGCACAGGGGTACAAATCCGGAGTAACACTTAAGGATATGGCCACGGGGGGTACAAATCCGGGGTAGGACTTGAGGATTTGACCACGGGGGGGGGTACAAATCCGGGGGGTACAATTCCGGCGACCCCGATTGATCAACAGATTAGGATGATTGTATAAAACTTCTACCACTTCCAGAAGAACTTCTCCACCTTAAACGGATTGTTGATCTACTCAAAAAGTCGATGGAGATCTTGGTGTAGTGAAGTTAGAAGATTGTCAGGATTTTGTACTTTAAGGCATCCACCTTATTTACAGATCAGAATTATCCAGCCTTTCAGAAAATCTATGCTGGTAGAAACGAGGAAAGATGCCAGGAGACATTAGTTGATTACTATGGGATGTAACACATCATATTTTATTCATTGGTGTAAGTAGAATTTAGTTTTCTTTTAAATTCCAAGACTATGATTGTGGTAACAGATAGTTTTATGTATTCAATCAAATGGTGTTCCTTCTGGAGGTCTCAGAACAAAACGTTAACATGGTCTTAGGCTTAGGTCTTGATTTTATTCTACGGTAATACTATCATCCTTATAAGGGAAAATCTTTATCGTTTTCTGCAACCGAAGCCCGCAACTGTCCAGCCAAAGCCGGAATGTTTTGTGGACCGGTATGGCGTAATGAGGGGTCATCAATTGATACTCAAAGAGGTATCAACTTTTAACAAAATTTAAAATTACTTAAGTAATTAAAGTTTTTAAATAAGTAAACTTTATTTGGCAATTCAGAATTTAGATCAAAATTCAAAGGAATTTAAAAAATTTGACATCCATTTCAGTTTTTTAATTATAAGCCATTCAGTTATTTATTTATTGAAAATGAAATTAACAACACAAAAAATACATTAAACCAACGTTTTCAAAGTTAAATGTGTAATATGAGGTCAATTGATACTCAAAGAGGTATCAACTCTTAACATAATTTAAAATTACTTTGAGTAATAAAAGGTTTTAAACAAGTAAACATTTATTTGGCAATTCTGAATAAAAATCAAAATTCTAAGGATTTTGAAAAATTTGTGATCATTCAGTTTTTTTAAATTTTAAGCCATTTAGTTATTTATTTATTGGAAATGAATAGCAATAACACGAACTATACATTAAACCAACGTTTTCGAAGTTAAATGTGTAATATGAGGTCAATTAATTGATACTCAAAGAGGTATCAACTTTAACCAGATTTTAAAATACTTCATGTATTTAAAACATTAATTGTTATAGGAGGTCAAATGATACTCAATTACGTATCAACTCTAAACAAAATTTAAAATTACTTTGTGTAATGAGAGTTTTTAAATAAATAAATTTTATTTGGTAATTCTGAATCTATATATTAATACGCAAGCGGTTTTCTTTTCACAGTCCAACCGCAATAACGGCTGGACCGATTTTAATGTTTGAGGTATCAAATTAAAGGGATTTTTATGTAGATTTGTCAACAAGTCTCAGAATTTTAAAAAAGGGTGTCACTAAAGTACAGTAAAGGGCTGAAGTTTAGGAACAGTGGCGCTATTCATCGACATTTAAACAAGCTCAGTTCACATCGTTTACAAACTGAACACATGGTCAAGTTCTGAAATAGTTCTACAGGTAAACCACAGAATGCAGCACTTATAATTAATTTTTCGAAAAGAGCAGTTTTTAATATTTTTACAGCTCCTTTGGCTTTGTTTTCAAGTATTATTTTTTTAAAGATTTATTATGTAATTTAGGTTATGTTATGAAGTTTTTAAATGTCGTAAACATTGCAGTTACCTGTTTTACAATGTGGTTTATTATATCTCAGAGTGGTTTTTGAAGTTATATTAACCTGAGCCAATCTATTTTTTGATTTGGTGCATATTTATAATGCCATAAATAAGAAGACGAGCATTGACCGGTCGGAGGAGTCGGCAAGAACACGATCGCAACCGCTGACATCACCCTCCCGATTGAACATTTAATGCTACTTCCAACCTCAGACTAATGAACTAAAAATTTACATTGCGGTGGGTTACATTTCAAGAATGAAAAGACTGGTAGATAATGCATCATTTATGCGTTTTTGCCACAAAGGAAAGGTTCCCCATAAAGACAGCCGTTCCCTACAATATCTGTTTTGGTGATAATTATCAATAAGGTGCAGCAGCAATCCCTAAACAAAGGAAGCCATTGCTCACGGCGCCAGTGTTTGCTCTCGGTCAGCTACATGTTGCTGTAAGCAGTGCATAAGATCTTTCGCCGGTATTTAAATATACATCACAGAAAGAAGAGGACATGGGGAAATTAAGGTGTTCCCTAAAAATTGTTTACGTTTACTGGAAAATCCTGCGGTAGATTAAATTAAATTTTAAAGTTTCAGTAGTTAAGCCTTAATTTTGCTAAAAAATTCAGCTCTTTGATTAAACTTTAAAAGTATATAAGTAGGCTGATTATTCTTCATTCTTTTACTATATGATTTTTTGCTCGATTTCGAGCTACGTGTTATCTAGTTTTAATTAATATTCTAAGGATTTTGAAAAAATTGTCCTCTTCAGTTTTTTAATTATATGCCATTAAGTTATTTATTTATTAAAAATGAATAACAATAACACGAACTATACATTAAACCAGCATTTTCAAAGATAAATGTGTAATATGTGGTCAATTGATACTCAAAGAGGTATCAACTTAACCAAATTTAAAAAATTTTCACGTATTTAAAAAGTTAAAAGTGTTATTAGAGGTCAATTGATTCTCAGACGTCTAAACTCTTAACGAAATTTAAAATTACTTTGTGTAATTAAAGTTTTTAAATAAATAAACTTTATTTGGCAATTCTGAATTTTAATTAAAATTCCATGGATTTTGAAAAAATTACCTTCCACTTCAGTTTTATAAATATATGCCATTAAGTTATATATTTATTGGAAATGAATAATAATAACACGAACTATACATTAAACCAACGTTTTCAAAATTAAATGTGTAATATGAGGTCAATTGATACTCAAAGAGGTATCAACTGTAACCAATTTTTAAAATACTTCACGTATTTAAAAAGTTTAAAGTGTTATAGGAGGTCAATTGATACTCAAAGAGGCATTAACTTTACAAAATTTAATATCCCCAGCACACTTAGGGCTTAGGGTGAATCGAATGAATTTAGGGATTACATCTGCATAACACCCGAGGATGCAACAGCCCTTTTCAAAAATTGTGGAAATTTCGAAACTGATGTGAATTAAGAAATCAAGCAGGAGGACTCACTGTCTCCTCTGCTCTTCACTTTGGTTCTGAATCCATTACTGGAGTCCCTGGAAACCCTTTATGGAGAATTTTATGCTTAAGGAGTGTATCTTCTGGTTCTGGCTATGGTCCTGTTATTCAGAACTTAGAATACCCTTCAGACAGCAATGGATTGTACAGATGAAAATGACTCAAAAATTTGATATATTCAGAATCAAAGAGTAGGGCAAGAGTTGGGTGAGAAGAGCTTTGACATCACAGTTGGTGACCGACCATTCAGATATTACCTTAAATGGATTGTTGATCTACTCAAGAAGTCGATGGAAATCTTGGTTTAGTCAAGTCAGAAGATTGTCAGGACTTTTGACTTAAGGCATCCACACCATTTACAGATCAGAATTATCCAGCCTTTCAGAAAATCTATGCTGGTAGAAACGAGGAAAGATACCAGGAGACATTAGTTGATTACTATGGGCTGTAACACATTATATTTTATTCATTGGTATAAGCAGAATTTAGTTTTCTTTCATTTATTTCGAGACAGTGATTGTGGTAACAGATAAATTTATGTACTAAATCAAATGGTGTTCCTTCTGGGGGTCTCAGAACAAAAAGTTAACGTGGTCTTAAGCTTAGGTCTTGATTTTAACCTACGGTAATACTTTCATCCTTATCAGGGAAAAGCTTTATCGTTTTCTGTAACTGCAGTCCACAACTGTCCAGCCAAAGCCGGAATGTTTTTTGGACCGGTATAGCATAATGAGGGGTCAACTGATACTCAAGAAGGTTTCAACTTTTAACCAAATTTAAAATTACTTTGAGTAATTAATGTTTTTAAATAAATAAACTTTATTTGGAAATTCTGAAGTAAATCAAAACTCAAACTTATTTTAAAAATTTGTCATCCACTTCAGTTTTTAATTATAAGCCATTTAGCTATTTATTTATGGGAAATGAATAACAACAACACAAACTAAACATTGAACCAACTTTTTCAAAGTTAAATGTGTAATATGAGGTCAATTGATACTCAAAGAGGTATCAACTTCAACCAAATTTAAAAATACTTCATGTATATAAAAAGTTAAGAGTGTTATAGGAGGTCAATTGAAACTCAAAGAGGTATTAACTCTTAACAAAATTTAAAACTACTTTGAGTTATAAAAGTTTTTAAATAAGTAAACTTTATTTGGTATTTCAGAATTTTAATTAAAATTCTAAGGATTTTGAGAAATTTGTCATCCACTTCAGTTTTTGAATTATAAGCCATTAAGTTATTTATTTATTGAAAATGAATAACAATAAATCGAACCATACATTAAACCAAAGTTTTCAAAGTTGAATATGTAATATGAGGTAAATTGATACTCAAAGAGGTATCAACTTTAACCAAATTTAAAAACACTTCAAGGGTTAAAAAAAAATTATTTGTTAAAGGAGGTCAAATGATATAGGGGTACTTTGGTATTATACGGAGGCCACTAGTTTTAGAGTTTTTTTTAACTGAATACCAAAAATAACTGCATAATTGGAGAGAACATACTTTGAACACTTTGATTGACTCACTGTCCAAATTTGATATAATTATTATGAGCGGTCTTTATGTTCTGTCTCCTAGAAGGCAGTGATGTCGGCGAGGTAAAGCGTCACCGCCGCTAGCGGCAACACCCGATGACCACCCTTATACAGCGTGCTGCGGCGGTTATGTTAGGTTAGGTTATCATATATATGTTAGTAGGACTTTCCTCGTTTCGTTGGCAGATCTAACGATACCTGATGAGTCATACTTTCGCTCGCCACAACCTGACCTAGGCCTTCTAGGAGGGGATTTGGCGGGTGAAGTAAACTTTATTTGGCAATTCTGAATTTAAATCAAAATTCAAAGGATTTTGAAACATTTGTCATCCACCTCAGTTTTTTTTAATTATAAGCTATTTAGTTATTTATTAATTGGAAATGAATAACAATAACACGAACTATACATTAAACCAACGTTTTCAAAGTTAAATGTGTAATATGAGGTCAACTGATACTCAAAGAGGTATCAACTTAAACCAAATTTAAAAATACTTCATGTACCGGTATTTAAAAATTAAACTGTTATAGGAGGTCAATTGATACTCAAATAGGTATCAACTCTAAACAAAATTTAAAATTACGTTGAGTAATTTAAGTTTTTAAACAAGTAAACTTTATTTGGCAATTCTGAATTTAAATCAAAATTCTAAGAATTTTGAACGCTTTCAAAGTTAAATGTGTAATATAAGGTCAATTGATACTCAAAAGAGGCATCAACTTGAACCAAATTTTAAAATACTTCATGTATTGAAAACGTTAAAAGTGTTATAGGAGGTCAATTGATACTCAAAGAGGTATCAACTCTTCACAAAATTTAAAATTACTTTGAGTAATTAAAGTTTTTAAATAAGTAATCTTTATTTGGCGATTCTGAATTTAAATAAAAATTCAAAGGGTTTTGAAAAATTTGTTATCCACTTCAGTTTTTCAATTAGGCTATAAGCCATTTAATTATTTATTTATTTATTGGAAATGAATAACAATAACACAAACTATACATTAAACCAACATTTTCAAAGTTAAATGCGTAATATGAGGTCAATTGATACTCAAAGAGGTATCAACTTTTAACCAAATTTAAAAATTCTTTATGAATTTAATGTACGTCTTAGCTACGCAAAACAGCAAAAATAAACTAAATATTGTATTATGAATTTTAATTAGGCTACTGTTATAGTTATTTTTTATATGTTTTGATTATAATAATTTATTCAGTTTTTATTTGGTGTTTAATTCCCCGATATTGTAGACTATATGCAGAAAAATAACAAATTTAAAATAAAATAAAAACTTTACCTCTCTTTATTCTTATACAATATTACTTTAAGTTGCGATCGTGTCTTTGCTGCAAGCTGTTGCACATTAGGTTTAGAAGATGTGTAGAATAAACATGATACAAATAATCTCGCGTTTTTCGTCAACAATCTCAATTTGGATTTGCTTAGGATATTTATTATTTTCTTTAAAAAATCACTTTTTCCCAAATTTAGCCCGAGAATCAAAATATTTTCCGTTTTTTCATGGTTTGAAAAATTCCCGGCTGATTCCCGGTTTTCCCCAATCCTGATGCAGTGGCCACCCTGCAGTTGGAATTTCCACGGCTGTGATGTTTTTGCACTCTTCTGGTTCCCTGTAACAGAATTTCATTTGATGAATTTTTTGTGAATTACAGTTAAGTAACCAGTGGATAGAATCCTCAATGGTTCAGTATTTCTCCTCGTTTTGCTCTGTAAAAGCCTTATCCTTTTTTCAGTTACAAAACATATGACTGGACATCTCTATACTCAATTCCACATTCACCTTTCAGTACAGGACTTATGGGAGATAGCTATTCTATTACCATTGCTGAATGTATTTGTTTACTAAATCTGTGTCATGTGATGACAAAATCATCAGCTGATTATTTTTTTAAATGGGTAGTATAACCTTAATTGTCATTTGAAACACATGGCTTATGAAAATTCCATACCGAAAGGTGAATCTGGAATTGAGTATAGCATTGGTTTTGTTTGCTGACATTTTTCGTTGTCATTTGGTTAACAGTGAGGCAACGCACTTGGCCCAATGTTAAAGTTTAAACTCTCCAATTGACTTTTTTAGGTAATTTGATTTTTATAGGTGAATTACAACTTTATTGAACTCGGTTTTGAACCAAAAATAACTAATTTTTAAAGTTAAGGAAATCCTAATCCTCACATTATTTATAGAGATAGTTGTGCAAGCAAGCCAACATACAATCAGGCCAACATTACTCATGTAAGGCCCATTTCACACGAAGCAGTTTTTATACGGCTTCTGCCATGCTACAAGGTGTTGTCAGATTCAAATTTGTTTGTTTAGAGCTTTCACACCATGCGTTAGTGTGCTGCAAGTTAATTTTTGCCGGGGGGGGGGTTCACTCCAAGACTGGTCGGTTGCACGACTCCTTTTTTTTAAGCTAAATACAACGGTGCATGTCCTGAACAGACTGGGACGGTGGCGTGTCCTGTAATCTAGCTACTTGGAGGTCATGAATTGTGTGTAGTTATGTTTGTTGGCTTGTGGACGCGGTGCTCTCTAGCGGGGACTGCACTATTGAATACTACCTTCATAAGACCGTCCTCAACACTAGACCAGTTAGTAAATTGTAAACCAGGCAAAATTGTGGTTCGGACCCCACATTAAAATGTAGGTCCCTTAGCTGTCTTTGGCTGTTTGGCTATTAATTAACAGTCCTCTCTAAGGAACATGTCGGCCTTAGTCAGTAACATGACTAAAAGATCGCGCCACAATCATCCTTCACTCATCTGTCATTCATACTTAGCTTAAAATACAACTGAGTAGGGCCCCATTATAAGTTATGTATGTAATGTAATGTATGTATGTATGTACAAGCGGCGAGAAGTCGTGTGGCAGATAGCAGCTTAAACAAGAGCAAAAGAAGAGCTCTAAATTTTATTACAACAAACAACCGGACAACAGTGGGTCATACAACACCCTGTAGTGCGTCACGACACATAAAAACCGGCTCATGTGAAAGAGGCCTAAGAGTTTATAATGACTGAATCGTGCTACTAAAACATCAAGAGCCCAATGATATGTAGTTTTCTTAATTTTTGTCCTCAAAACAAATTACTGATTCGTATTACTTGGGCCTAACTTATACACCTGGTGAATGGTATAAGTGAGATAATACCGTCTGGATGGTAGAAGCAGAATACCTCAGACTGAAAGCTACAGTATGCAGTAGTAGGTGGGGACTAGGTTAGGTTTTACGAGCCATGAGCTCTAACAGCCGTTGGAGTTGGTTAGGCCTAGTTGTACATGTTCAGCCAGCCCGGAGCCATCACACAAAGCAGAGGACCAGGAGTCCATAATGGAGGTACTGACATTGCATTAGTTGGTGGAAAAACGGCCCTTTAATTACGCCAGGTTGGCAATATGAGGGGGGAGAAATTAGTGAGGTAGTAATGAAATACAATTCTTAGAAAGATAATTTTCAATCCATTCAAATCTTTAAAGGATGACTAAAGATTGTAAAAGTACTTTAAAATATAGGTACCTATCGTAAACTGCTATCAGATTAATTAATCTCATTTGCTCATCTATTTTCTTAAATTGACGTACGGAAATGCAATTAAAAAACCAAATTAATATCTTTGAATCTTTGAAAATCTATTTTTTTTGTTCTATCAATCAATTGGTTTGACATCCATTAGGGTATTCAGGTGATTGATTTTGCAGTACAGTAATCATTCACCCAAAATTTTACAGCACACCACCCAAAATTGACATTTATTTTTTTCCGGAGGGTAATTTTGTGCTGATCCTGGAAATGAGTTTTTTTCCAGAAGTGACAAAAAATGGAATATATGCAATTTTTTTTGCTTTTTAGGCAGGTCAAGTGGGTACCTAGGTAATGACCGGGCTGTCATGTGCGCGCTACGGTCAACGACCTGACCTTGGCCTACTTTGAAGGGATTTGGCAGGCAAAAGTATATCTCATCTGGTGTTGTTAAATTTTTAACGAAACGAGGAAAGTCCTATTAACACATTTATGATAACCTAACCTAACATAACCGCTGCAGCGCGCTGTACATGGGTGGCCTCTGTATGATACCAAAGTACCATCGCTGGCAATGACAAAAAAGAAAAAATCCACTGTACACACTTTTGAATCAACAACAGTGACCGTTGGATGACCCACACAAGGGCCTTTGTTTGGCGTGTCACGTGTCAGTCAGTAACGTTTAAACAGACGATGAGTCTTCATTGGAATTTTTAGAAAAGGAAGAAATGTGCAATATTTGGAAAAGGAACAATTCTTCTTTTCTTTATCGATATATCGATTTATATCGTTCGATATATCGGCTGTAGAGTCAAAAGATAGTCCCCCGCCCGAAAACACCCGATTCCCGTCGATCCCCCAAGCTGGAAGATGTGGTACACCGCAAAGGAAACTGCAGCCACATTTTTTTAATGTTAGAAATAACGCCCTGATTTAGAAAATTAGTTTTTTCTGTGCGAATGTCAGAAATGCCGGCAAATCGGAAAAACTAAAAAAGATTTCAGAAAAAAAATGTTATTAGAAAAATGTAGGCCTAACGTTTGGCCATTATTGTTTAAAGGCACTCCAAATTATTTTTTTATTATTAACTTTATTTAATTAATTAACTTAATGATAATAACTAATTAAATAGTTAAGATCACTTTTTTCAAGGAAATTCAGAATTTTCACTGAATCCTGTGCATAACGATCATAATTTTAGTAGGCTAATAACTGATTTACTAGATAACACGTAGCTCGAAATCGAGCAAAAAATCATATAGTAAAAGAAAGAAGAATTAACAGCCTACTTGTATACTTTTGAAATTTAATCAAAGGGCTAAATTCAACAGCAAAATTATGGCTAAACCATTGAAACTCTCAAAGTTAATTTGATTTACTGCAGCAGTTTCTGGTTAACGGCTTTTTGGGAAACACCTTCATTTTCCATGTTCTCTTTATTCTGAAATGTATATTTTAATACCGGCAAAAGATCGAGTTCTGCTTTACAGCAACATGTAGCTGACCGAGAGCAAACACTGGCGCCGTGAGCTAAGACCTCATTTGTTTAGGGACTGCCCCTGCACCTTAGGCCCCTTTCACACGAGGCCACTAGTGGCCGCCACCGGTTGCCCGCCACAGCTTAAACATTGTTTTAAATGGAGGCCTTCAGACGCGGCCACTGCAGTTGCCCGACGGGACACAGTGGCCGAGCAGTGGCCGCCTCGCGCAACTGCGAGTCGGCCACCGCGGTGGCGGCAACTCGTCGCGGGGCATTGAATGAAATGGGAGCTTTCAGACATAGCCACCGGTGGCCGCCACTCCCGACTACGCAAGCGCGCGCATTACCTGTTGTTTTTGGGTAAACTCAGGCAGTTCACGTGCGGAGGTAGGTACAGTTGTGAAATGATTTTTCTAAACGAGTTTTAACTGTTTATTTGATTTTTTTATGAGTGAACAGAAGAAAAATAAATAAATAAATGGTATCAGAAAACACACATACTTTCTCCCTTAAATACAACAAAAATGTACAATTACTCCGCAAATATATTAAAAATATCATCGAAATCGGTTACCAGTCAACGGAGATATCGTTTTGAATATTTGCCATAAGCATAACATTAGACAACGTACTGCGTTTACCGCCAAACAAGAATATCAATTATCCCCGCAACCAGTTGAAGTAGAGTAATAATTCAAAATCCTGGATTATTTACTTTTTGAAGCCAAATCTAATGGTTGCAAGTATATTTTCTTTAGTAGTTATATATTTTGTGAAATTTGAAAAATATGAATTTTTTAACACTTAAACTCCCATATCTTCTAAATCTGAATTTTTACAAAAATGCGAGTGGTGTCATTTTATTTGTCATCTTAAACTCTAAAAACCATGAAATTTTTATCAAAATCGTTAGAGCTATTTTTGAGAAATTTTGATTCGCCTGGATCATGGCTGTATACCTACATGCCAAATTTCATGAAAATCGGACCACTGGTGTGGTCTCAAGCTTTGTTTACATACATCCACACATCCACACACACGGAAAGATAGACACCACTCCAAAAACCGCTTTTTTGGATACAGGGAGCACTAAAACGAATATTTCCACTAACAAATCAAATTCGAAAATTTTGACGAAAACAATACTTTCTCCAAATACTATGTATTAGGAGGAGAAAGTAAAAGTGGAAAAAAGGAAGAGGAATATTCGGAAATAGTTAAAAAAAACCTTTTTTTGTCGTCACATAGCTCGTCAAACAACTTGTAATAAAGGTCATTGTCCTTCCTTTTCGTTAGTATTGGATTAACATGGAACATAGGCAATACACCTGCGTCTCCGCCTTCTTTTCTTGATTGATGATGCGAGAAGAATTTGTTGTTTATTACTCCTCAGAATTTTCTCGGCTAAATCGGAGGTGGCTATTAGTGGAGTGGCCTGCTAGTTGCCTGTACCGTCAACTGCAGTTACCCGGGCTGATAACCGGTGGCGGCCACCGGTGGCGGCCACTAGTGGCCTCGTGTGAAAGAGCCCTTATTGATAGTTATTGCCAAAGCGGACTCATAGAGGACGGCTGTCTTTGTAGGGACCAATGCTTAAATGACGCACTATCTCTACCAGTCTTTTCATTATTGAAATGCAACCTACCGCGATGAAAACATTGTAGGTTCATTGGTCTGAGGTTGAAGGAGCATCAAATGTTACATGATTGTAGGCGGTTGCGATCATGTTCCTTCCAATCGGTCAATATTCGCCTTCTTCTTATTGGCATATTTACTGCACCATATCAAAAAGTAAATTGGCTCAAGTTAATAAAACTTCAAAAAACACTTTGCTGAAATGTATTGGGATATCGTAAACTACATTGTAAAACTGGGAACTACAATGTTCCCAGCCCTTTAAAAACACTTCATAACATAACCTAAATTACATAATAAATCTTTTTGTTGAAAGCCAAAGCAGGTGGAAAAACAAAAAACTTTTCTTTTCAAAAAATAAAGTGCTGCAATCTGTGGTTTACCTGTAAAACTATTTCAGAGCTTGACAGGCTTGACCATATGTTCAGTTTATAAACAAAGTGAACTACGAAATAGCGCCACTGTTCCGAAACTTCAGCCCATTACTGTACTTTAGTGACGCCCTTTTTTAAAATTCTGAGACTTGTTGACAAATCTACAGAAAATTCCCTTTAATTTGACACCTCAAACGTTAAAATCCGCCCAGCCGTTACTGCGGTTGGACTGTGAAAAGAAAACCGCTTGCGTATTAATATAAAGATATTACAGAAAAATTAATTTTGTTTCAAATTAAGTAGCCTACCTGGTGAACCGAGCCTTGCTTGGTGTTATTTCATGTTTACCAGTTCATCTAGTAACTAAAAATATTTCACTGTCATAAAATTGATAAATAGGCTAGAAACCTTTTTTATTTGTCCATGGAATCTTCATCCTACTTGCTGTATTTTCCCTTGATGGCTGTAGATTCCAAACAGCTGTTATGATTACTTCATTTGGTTACACGTTCCTTGTTTATTTTCGTTGCTATCACGGCAACCCATAAGGCCAATGTTAAAATTTTACAACTTTAAAATTCAATTTATTATGTTATTAGATTTTCTTTGGCCAAGTAATCTGCATTAAAGACGTTTTTGAGTCATAAATTACTTATTTACAGACTTTGAAGGAAATCCTCGGAGCCTTTTTTGAAATAATTGTGCAAACAACCAAGCAAGCAAGCACGATAACATTACTCATATAAGAGTATAGGATAGAATCTGCACTATGAAATAAACTTCACCTGCTGGAAGATGATAGTAATCTTATTTATTATTTTTGTAATGTTTATAAGCCTACAAAGTGTCTGGGTGTCCCGTGCATCACATAAAGATTCGCCCATCATTTATTTCTTTAATTTACTTGTGACACTCTTTTATAAAACATTCTGACGTTTTTATTTTAATATGTATGTTTTTCTAAGTCTAGATCAATACTGAATATTAATTTAAATAAATGGCAAAACAAGGAACCATAAACTTAAGACCCATGCATCATGTCCCGTGCATCACGATGTATTAAAATTTAAAAGTATTTATTAACATATCAAAATAGGAATGTTTTTAGGCAAAAATATATTTTGTAATCAAATACATCTTAAGTAAAAAATTGAAAAATTTTAAATCAAAGATTTATTACATAAATCACAGAAAAAAAATTGCAATTGCCTTAGGCCTACTTAGGAAACTTAGCACTTTGCATGAGTCCCGGTCACACTTCTAGTGATAACTTATGTGTATTACAAAAAATTAATCTAATATTTAAATGGATGGAATCTGCAGGACGAAATACACTACACTTGCATGAGGGAAAAATATTAATTCATAGTTTTTTCTATTTACAAGTGTGTAAATTGTCTGAATGTCCTGTGCATCACATAGAGAACAATAATTGTGTGTATCACGCAAAAAATAATTTTTGTTTAAAAGGGGGCAAAACCCCCTATTAGGTAAAAGGGGACGTCGTAGGGGGATGGCGATGGTTCCATTGAAATTCTCGCCCCAAAAATAGGGTATATATATACCGAGTTTCAGTCACACGGCACAGTTCTGGAACATACTAACTCCCAAGACCCCTATACGTGTGGTTCAAGGTGGTTTTTTGCCCCTAGTTCGAAAAGGGGGGGAGATAAATGGTACAAACCCGGTATATTTGTAGTCAGGAAAATAAAAGAGAACGATATAGGGCAAAGAATAATTTCTGACTTCTGGGTAGGAAAACGACCGTGGAAGCCTACATTCTTCTTTAAAGAATTTTTTTTATTTGGGGGCAAAAAACCCTTTAGGTAAAAAAGGGGGGTCGTTGGGGGACGGTAATGGTTCCATTGAATTTCTCATCCTAAAAATAGGATATATGCTTAAAATGAGGGAAAATTCCCTCCAGAAATACCCAACTCCCAAGAGCCAGAAGCCAACCCCTACCCTAACCTAACCTAGCCAAATCAACCTTCAAATTAGCTAACCTGAACAAAAGGTTTTATTATTTTTTGCAGTTTTAGCGAATTTCCCCTATAGGGAAGAAGCTATTACCGTAGGTCTCATGGTAAGACCTAAGCCCCAGACCATGATAAATTTTCGTTTTGCAACCCCCAGAAGCAAAAAACACCATTCGTTCAAATTTTTAGATATATATATATATATATATATATATATCTATATATCTATATATATATGTGTCTGTTAGCACGATAGCGGCCGTAAAAATGGTCCGATCTTGATGAAATTTGGTACAGACATGTAAAGTGGTAATCGATTGCACGAGTTCGTGAACCACCCCGATCAGACCACCGGAAGGGGGGGTAAAGGGGGATAAACCCACCCAAAAATGGGTTTTTTGATCTTTTTACATAAAAAAATAAAATTTATCAAATTTTTGTTGGCACCATTGAATTCAGCTCAAAAAAACAAACAATTTAGTACTTTGAATCACTGCTCTATGTCCATTGGTTACCGAGATATTGAAAGTGGTAAACACAGTACGTTGTCCCAATGTTAACCTTATGGGAAATAAGTAAAATTCTGTATCTCGTTTATTTCTTAACATATCTTGATAAAACTTGGTAAATGGCTTCTTCTAGTTCAGATCTACTAAATATTGAATTAAAACCAATACGTTTAAACATACCTGTAGCAGCAAACCTGCATACTCATTCCCCATGTTTATCTTATGGAGCTTACAAAAACATGTCAAATCTCGCTATGTTAGATTAAAATATATTGTTTTGCATTTGAAATTCGCTGAGTATGCAGGTCTGCTGCAACGGGGGTATTTTGTCTTAATCTTGGCTATTGTACGTTAGATCCTCAAATTCATGTTGTCCAGCATGAAATTTCCGTTAATTTAAGTACCCACATGATAGGCCTATGTTTTAGACAACATTTTTTCAGCTTTTCCGATGCTTTTTCAACCGAAGGCCCTATCTCGTTTGGATCTTGGATATTTTTGTTCAGCTCATTCTTGTAATTACCTAATTTGAGTACCCATATAATATGATCTATTTCCGTTAACAAAACAGCAGCAAAATTACCCTTGGGCCTATTCATTTCCGGAATCAGCGCAACATTTCCTACATTTATAAGTTATATTTAACGTTATTTTCAGAATCAGGACATTATAATCCTTACAATTTGAAAAAAAAAATTCATTTTGGGTGGAGTAGGCGTGACAAAAAGTAAACATTTAGGCCTACCCCCACACAGCATGCGCGTGGGCACAGCGTGCGCTGTATTGAAATTGCAAAGCAAATACTAGTTGAGTCAGGGTAATCGATATATTGTTTATATTAATCCCTACATCAGTTAGGCCTACTTTCATTCGATTGTTTCACCAGGCGTCTGCAGAGGTGCAACCTAGGTCTATCCTACATAGGTCTAAGGGAAAATGTTCAATTTTATTATTAGGCTACTTTGAAACAATTAAGTAACTTACAGTTTAGAAGGTGCTCAAAACTAAGCTTAGGCATTGTGTGGATTTGTTAAGTAGCTGGAGTTTTTGCAATCTACAGTAAAACGTTTATAAAGGCCTATTATTTGGTAGAAATAAAGTAATAGCTTTAACAAACTTACTCAGAATTAATTGCTGCTGATAATTTATCCCGCTATCTTCTGGGGATTTTCTATTCATGTGGTTTCTGTAATATCATAGGCTGACAACATCTAGTTTATAAACTAAGTGTGTTTAAGCATTTATTTAAACTGTAGGTCAATGTTTGTTTTCATTTGAACAATTTTATGATATACTCAGTTCCACGTTCACCTTTTGGTACAATTCATATAGCCTAGGGGATAATTATTCTATTACCTTTGTTGGGTATATTTGTTTACAAATATCTATATCAAAATGTTATAAAATCATCATTTGATTATAACATAATTTGGTTACTACAGCTTAAAATGCCATATGATATTCACAGCTTATGGAAATACCATACTGAAACGTGAATATGGAACTGATGAGAATAGGCTAGATTGAGTGAACACCAATCCCTACCATAAGTTAGCTGGAAACTGAGTCGAATGAACACCAAGTCGATTTATTGTAAGACAGAGGTAAAAATAATGTTTAACACTGAACTAGGACCCCTTCTGCGGAACTATAGCCATATCAAATTACAAAATAAAGTTTTCCTGCAATAAGCCCAACCAGTAACCACATGAATAGACTAGAAAATGCTCAGAAGATAATGGGATAAATCATCAACCGCGCAAGAATGAGTAGTAAGCTATTACTTTAATTTGAAATAATATTGTAATACGAACATAATAATGAATGTTAAACACTTAACAGATGACATAAGGCCAAATCAAATTACAAATGAATTTTGACTACACTTAGCCTAAATTACTCACGTGTTCAGGGTTCGAGGAACGATCTGAAAATGAACACGAAATGCTCTGCTCCCCGCTAGTCCGCTGTGGCGCGCGGCGAGCAGCGATCAGTGTTGCCACTGTTGCCATAAAGGATCGGAGATTTTACCCGCGATGATTATTAAAAAGTCCCCGCTTTTATCCGGCTTTTTCCGCAATAATCCCCGCAGGTACCAAAACGTGGCTTGTTACCCAAAAAGCCACCACATATTTTAACACTAGGCCTAGGGGGCCATCCATAAAAACATAACGCTAAAATCGGCCTTTTCAAGCCCCCTTCCCCCTTGTAACGGACATTATTACTCTATGTAACGGACTTGTAACGCTGGCCCTAACGGTCGCAATGGGGGGAGGACTCGTAGTAGAATTATGATGTCGTTACTTATTTCATATTTGCTCCGAGCTCCGAGGGCAGCGCTGTAGACAAGACTAACAGCCGATGCTTGTATAACGTCGGTCAATATCATCTCTGGTAAATGGTAATGAAATCAGCGTTGGAAGCTTACTTAAGCGTTACTAATCTCGATAGTTAAAATTCTTCAATATATTACTATACATTGCAAGCAAGAATTGTACGGTTTCAAGTACAACGGTGCTGATTTATTAAAGACAATATTTAAAAAACTCCAAAACATTAAAGATTAGCCTCGCAGACATTAATTTTTTGTTCCAACACTAAAAGGGTTAATGCTACACATGGGCCAAGCTATTTGACTCCGACTCAGGGGCGGCTCCAGGGGGGGGCCATGGGGGCCATGGCCCCCCCCCGAGAGCTCCGATTTTTTTTAATTTCAAACAAGGTTTTACTAAAATTCATTCTTGTGTATATGAAATCATTTTTGGCCCAATATCGGAAAAGCTGTTGTATACAAGATTCTCGAAGACGAAGCTTTTTTTCTACATAATTGTTACTTATGTACACTTAATTCAAGCTTAAATTTTTTGTTCAATATTAATAGTAGGAGACATTTTAAGTTGTTAGGTTGGCAGCGCATCACGATTTGCCGCATGACCATCTCTATTACTAGAGATGGCCATGTTTGCCGCCATAATTTGGGTTTGGAAAATATTATTTATGACGAAAACAAAACAATATACGTTTATTATGAAATTAGCGCTTATTTCCTGTGTGTATGGATTAAAATAATTGTATTATTACGAAGACCATCGAGTAAGTAATTGATCCGTTTGAATACTATCTGGCATTCAATACTTCGGACTATACCATATTACAGTATTCTCAACCAAACGTACAATCATAACAAAGTTGGAGTTCATTTAACCTGTCTTAGTCCTATTTAAAAAATGAACAAATTATTTAATCATCAAATTAGGGACCGTCCACAAATACTTAACGCCCTTACGGGAGGAGGGGGGGTTTCGTCAGCATTATGTACCGTTACGAAGGAGAGAGGGGGGCTTCAACGCAACGTTAAGCACCTATTAAACCTTAATAATTAATTCCATAAATTATTCCAACATCTTCAAATTATCTTCAAAGTACAGAGTTTTGACTTTTTGTGGGGGGTGGGGGTGATAGTACAGTGTTACGTAACTTTTGAGGGGGTTTACTGCCAGCAATACTAGTCCGTTAAAAGGGGGGAGGGGTTTCTGATAAGGCAGATTTTAGCGTTACGTAATTTATGGATGGCCCCTTAAGTAAAATTTTTAACAAAGTGTTAATAATCTCATAGACAGAGGTATTAATAAACACGTATTTGGGGGGGGGCAGGGGCGTACCCAAGGGGGGGACATCGGGATATAACCCCCCCACCCCCCCGACATTTTTGGGCTATGGGAAATTTTTGGGAAGATTAATAAAATCTTGTTCACAATTAAGGTGGTGGTATCACTAAACTTGCTATGAAAGAGAGAACACTACTACACTCACACTAAACTTTTATAAAGGGTTTAAATAGTTAAATTATATTATTTTAAAGATAATTGGTTTGGGGATGATATATTGGATTAGGGTATTTTTCAATTGAGGTTTTCATGAGTAATTGGTGGGAGTGGGCCTATAATAACATAAGGCAAGCAAAAACTACTGATGAAAACAGTGGCCATTAATTGTACCCGCGATATTACTACCATACCCATCGTCGTCAGATGTGGCAAAAGTCTCATTATATCACGTGAAATATTCATGGTAAAAAAATCACGATGTTAAAATGCAGCATACGAATATTGTCGTCTTCTCAGGGCCGTGTCCTTTACGCTATTCGTTTGTCGGACGATCTCGTAGCAGCATCGGGGCAGACAAAAATCGTCTGCCTACGTTGCGTGAAAACCAAGTCTCACCGTCAAACCTTCAAAGATTTATGATAAGTCTGTCAAATTTCGGAGATCAAACTTCTTCCGGTGGTCTCCACTATTTGACGTACCACTCTTATGCGATTATTATTAGCCTCCGATGCTTAGGCCTCTACGTGTACAACATAGTTTTGCGGTCCCGTTCTGGGACTTGAGAAACACTACAGAAGTATGACAACCTGCATTTTCTAACTCTATTCATCAACCTCGCTCGGATAGTCTAGGATCCGGATACTTTAGGTCCAGAAGGTCCGAGGCGCCAATAAATGAGAATGTGAAATATAGTTTTTACTTTGAAATAAAATAGAAAAACATTATTTTTTCCCAAGATTAAGAACGTGTAATTTTTTAATTACTTTCTCATCTGTCGTATTTTAATGTAAGGCCTACTAAATAAATATGCTATTCCTATGACTGTGTAAAAACATTTTGCTGAAATTCTAATGTGATCAACAATTTTTAGAATCAAATCTGTGAGCAGTCTCAAATTAGCTCAAATTTCGGGTGTTATTCTGTTTGTTGTTGTGCCTCTAGATTGCCTAAAAATGCGAATTTACAGTTGTAATTTATGAACATTTCCCGTTCCCCCTTTGGGGGTATTCTATACCTCCGGCCCCCCGGTGTATCCCCCCCCGAAAATAAATCCTGCGTACGCCACTGGGGGGGGTGACTAATATGAACCTAAGTTTCTCATACTTGGCCCCCCCCGAGAAACTGTCCTGGAGCCGCCTCTGCTCCGACTAAAATGGCCGCCTGTCTGATTATTGTTGTATTACTTATCTCCAAGATATCAATTCTTTAACAACTACACATTGCAAGCTAGATTTTTACGATCCAAACTACAAAGATCCTAATTTATTAATGACAATAATACTAAAATATAACTCCAAAACATTAAAACAAAATCAGCCTCGGTTGGCTTTGGAACATCAATAACAAAGCTAAACGTAAATAACTCATAAGCTAACCAATCATTAAAAATTTTATATTTCTACCAACAAATATTTTGATTAAGTGCCCTTGGTCTAAATTTGGCAAGATTAATGTTATAGGAAGCTAAATTATTATCTTTCAAATTCTGCACCGAAAAGCGGGTCTAGTTGGTTGTATTTTTAAAATTCATAATAGCGAAGGATTTGTAATTATTATTTAATTTGTTGGACTTTTCCTATCGCTTCTAGTGTTTAAACTACACTACGTTTCGAGAGGTATTGAAACTCCTCTCGTTTTCAAGTGACCCTACTTAAAGTTACATTAACCTACTTATGTTAATTTAACCTACTTTTTTTGGGTTTTTTTTTTGACATACAATTACATTCATCCAACATTCAACAGAAATCTCACTCACACAAAATTTCATACAAAACACATTAAACATACTTAATACAGAAAGAAAATTAAAACTAAAACATATTACATGATAAAGGGCACAGAAAATTAGCCTCATTCGAGTTGCGTATGTGAGTGTGAGTGGACGTGTGTGCGTGTCGTGCCACTGCCAGCTTGGAGGCATTGCCGGCAGTAAGGTATATGTTTTTGTTTTAATTTTCTGTGCCCTTTATCATGTAATATGTTTTAGTTTTAATTTTCTTTCTGTATTAAGTATGTTTAATGTGTTTTGTATGAAATTTTGTGTGAGTGAGATTTCTGTTGAATGTTGGATGAATGTAATTGTATGTCAAAAAAACAAAAAACCCAAAAAAAGTAGGTTAAATAAACATAAGTAGGTTAATGTAACTTTAAGTAGGGTCACTTGAAAACGAGAGGAGTTTCAATACCTCTCGAAACGTAGTGTAGATTAAACACTAGAAGCGATAGGAAAAGTCCAACAAATTAAATAATAATTACAAATCCTTCGCTATTATGAATTTATCAAGATAATAAGCGAGATATAGAATTTTACTTATTTCCCATAAGGTTAACATTGGGACAACGTACTGTGTTTACCACTTTCACTATCTCGGTAACCAATGGACATAGAGCTATTATTCAAAATACTAAATTGTTTTTTTTTGGCTGAATTCAATGGTGCCAATAAAAATTCGAAAAATTTAATTTTTCTATGTAAAAATCTCAAAACCCCATTTTTGAAGGGGTTTACTCCCCTTTACCCCTCCTTCCGGTGGTCCGATCGGGCTGGTTTACGAACTCGTCCGAATAATTACTACCTTACACGTCTATTCCAAATTTCATTCCGATTGGACCATTTTTGCGCAAGTTATCGTGCTTAAAGACACACACACACACACACACACACACACACACACACACACACACACACACACACACACACACACACACACACACACATATATATATATATATTATATGAAAGTGAGCGAATGGTGTTTTTGGCATCTGAGGACCTCAAAAAGAAAAGTTATGATGGTTTTAGGCTTAGGTCTTACCATGAGACCTACGGTAACAGCTTTTTCCCTATAGGGGAAATTCGCTAAAACAGATCACGCAAGAATGATCGACTTGCGAGCTTTATCAGCTGGAAGGTATAGCCCAGGAAGTTTCAACTGGACTGGGATTTGATAGGTCGATTTCCCTGAATTCCTGGACTAGTAGATAAAATGTATGCAGCAATAATAAACAAGAATTCCTTGCTTTATCCAACTAATATTATAAATGTGAAAGTATGGATGTTTGTGTAGGATTTGATAGGTCGATTTCCCTGAATTCCTGGACTAGTAGATAAAATGTATGCAGCAATAATAAAAATGTGAAAGTATCAATACCTTTGTAGGATTTAATTGGTCGATTTCCCTAAATTCCTGGACTAGTAGGCAGTGCCGGACTGGCCAGGTCGGCAGGTCGGCAAATGCCGAGGGCCCACGGCCCTAAGGGGCCCATGGGCCTCAAAAATACAAAATTATTTAAATACCGTTTTTAAATCTTAAAAATTAAATCCACAATATTTTTATTTGAAAATAAGATTTTTGATTTTATTTATCAATAAAATAGCTGATAAATTTCATTAAGGAACATTATAAGATTAGTATACAGCACACATTTGTCTATGTTTAACACAGGCAACACATTTTGTCTTTGTTTATTCGTTATCACCACACCACTGCCATTTAGACGCCACTGCCACCCCTGCCACCAGGATCAGCTGTGAGGCGTTGTCGTCGCGATCGCGAAAAGTGGGCACGTGGTTGTTGTCTGCATGGTTTATTAGAGGTTTACTATTGCCGATGCTCTCTTTACTTCACGATCAAGAGTTTATAGGTTAATATTGCCTAGTGCTTAGTGAAATAGTGACAATACAGTAGTGAAATAGTGTGCTGTGTGTGATTGATTACAATGAATAAACAGTCTAGATTCTAGGCCAAAGTACCAGTAATTTTGATGATCAATTGCTTACTAATGATGACGAGAAAACTCTATTTAAGACCGAAGAGAAGTTACGGTGTGCTCAATGTTTATCGTGTGTCTTTGCTATGTTGTACAATCAGTCATCTCAATCAGGCCTGTTTAACAATTTGTACTCTGTTTACAAATACCTGCTTACAATACCATGCATGCACTCAGGTTTCATGCGAAAGAGCTTTTTCAAAACTTAAAACTGTAAAAAAATAAGTTAAGAAATTCTTTGGACCAAGAACTTCTAAGTAATTTAATTCAGATGAACTGCGAGAGTGACTTGTTTAAGAACGTAAATAGATAGGCTATAATCAACGAAATAGCTTGCTCAAGTGAAGAGCTTAAGAAAATGTTAAAGGCGGTGACACACTATCACACATTTGCCCGAACAAGATATTACACCACACATCAGACCGCGCAGGGAGATAAATTTTTCGCTCCACACATTCCCCCGAACAAGACATCGGATCACACATTCCTCCGAGCGCGGTAACGCGACGGCGTACGGAAAGACGTTCGGGGCAGAGTAGACCCTGACACACTATCACACATCATACAAGACACCGCACCAGACATTTCTTTGATCTTTCGCCAAAAAAACGCCTCCAGAGCGCTCGCGACGATGTGTGGTGTGATGTCTTGTGTGATGCGCGGACCCCTGACACACCATCATCCTTCCTTTTGTCCTGTGCGATGTGTGGTGTGATGTCTTGTTCGGGGAAATGTGTGATAGTGTGTCACCGTCTTAATAGTGTGATTTAGTTATGACCATGGTTTGAGATGTTGCCGTTAGACCGTGAGATAGACTACATTCAACAATCAACATATTGATAACGTAATCATATTGTTATGTTATGCACTTTAAAATAATCGTATACAGGTTTTTTGAAAATATTCATGTTTTTGAAGAAACTTGTACGGTACAATGTACATCATAATTATGGTCTTTAAGATATAATCTCATATGTGTTTCTAAGAAATTTACACACATTAACATTTTGTCTATTAATATATTAACGTAGACTTATTGTTTTTAAATAGCCTTTAATAAATCTATTTCTATGAAATTATACACGTATTACCATATTTATAACCTAATTTTGTAGAGTCAACGGGTACTTATTTTCTTTATTTCGTTGGCCTTATGTTAATATTAATAAATGTATGCTAAATGTTTAGAGAATAATGAGTTTCAAAAAAGTTTTTTATATTACATTGGGTGTAAAACATTCGCAAGTGGGGGGGGGGGCACGACAAATTTTTGCCGAGGGCCCACAGAGCAGCCAGTCCGGCACTGCTAGTAGGTAAAATGTAAGCAGCAATAATAAACAAGGATTCCTTGCTTTATCCTACTAATATTATAAATGTGAATGTATGGATGTTTGTGTGAATATCTGTTTTTCGACCACGTGAAAATACTGGATTTTGAGCTGAAATTTTGCAGAAATAGAACCACTATATCAGAAAAGGACATTTCCTTGCTTTATCTATATATAGGGTGCCCGGAAATAATGGTAAAATATTTAAGTATATGATAGTAGAGGTAAAAAAAGAATAAACGTTTATATAAACATAGGTCCTAAAGTGCTTTGTTTTCAGTCTGTGCGTCTGTTTGTGATTTTTACATATTTAATCATATCTCACGAAGCACTTAACGTAGGCTATAAACTTCAAACTTGGTGTATGGATAACCACTATTAAGGACTATTCTTGTAAGAAGAATCTAATTTCTACTTTGTATCATTTCAAAATGGCGACTGTTTTTTGTTTCCAAAGATAAATATATTAAAACCCGTAAATTTTAGCAAAATTATATAAGAGACAAAAGGACTGCAAAATTTAATCCAATTAAAGCTGATATTAAGATTATGATGATCGGACCTATAATAACGGAGAACTTTTAACTTTTCTGAATGAAAACATTAGTTAGAACATACTGTCTGAAATTTGCATGTTCTTATTCGGAAAATTTAAATTTTCCCATTAGGGGACTATAAGTTATCCGATCGTTATAATCTTAATATCATCATTAATTAGATTAAATTTTGCAAATTTTTAGTCACTTGTATATTTTTTCTAAAATTTACGGTTTTTAATATATTTGGCTTTGAATACAAAAAACAGTCGCCATTTTGAAATGGTTCAGAGAAGAAATGTGATACTTCTTCGAACAATTTTCCTTAATAGTGGTCATCCACATACCGAGTTTAAGGTTTGTAC
The DNA here is from genome assembly GCA_035578135.1 of Flexamia atlantica. NCBI lineage: Eukaryota > Metazoa > Arthropoda > Insecta > Hemiptera > Cicadellidae > Flexamia > Flexamia atlantica. Next base: position 4,188,876 of record JAQJVK010000033.1, read on the forward strand.
GTTAAGAGGTTCGTGAGATATGATTAAAAATTAAGAGGTTCGTGAGATATGATTAAAAATGTAAAAATCACAAACAGACACACAGACGGAAAAAGGAGCGCTTTAGGACCTACGTTTATATCAATTTTTTTCTTATTTTTACCCCTAATATCATATACTAATTTATTTTACCATAATTTCCGGAGACCCTGTATATTTATTAATCGACAAGCATGATTTTGTTATCCTTTATGCTTAACCTGTGTGCAACGCAGGAAAAATCTAAGCACACTTTAGGCCTAGTAAAGTAATTTCTCATAGATGTGCAAAATCACAGAATATACTGTACAGTTTTTAAGATTTGTTGAAAATTGAAATAGATACGTATTATTAAAAAAAAAACGTGAACCCTATGAGATGCCAGGTTGGATACGGAGTAACAACAAATGTAAACAGAATGCAGACTCATGTTAAATTAGAGGAGTGAGTGAAACCTAAACCATAATATTTTCTGGTTGAGTATGTTACCAGAACTGCTCGTCTCGTAGCAGTAGACGAAACGATCGCCCAGTCCAGCCATACAACCAATGTCAGTTTCAGCGTTGGCCTTACGGACTGCCTGGGCGTTAATAAATCTCACTCTACATTCCGCAATTATACCCAATATACAAATTATGGCATTTTTATTTAAATTTATCTATAACTCTTAAATCTTTTCTCAACATTTAGTTCCGGTCACCTGATGCCGGGTATTCACCAGGTTTTCGGGTATTTTGAAGCCCGTTCTGGATTTTGAGAGGATTAAGAAAAATCGGGTGAACCCGGGGATTTTAGATTTGAGTTGCGGGGATTTATACCCTCCATCCTAAATACATAAAAAACGGGTAAATCCGGGGATTCTTTAATCGTGATTCGCTTTGCAACATCCAATGTTAATGTAAGAAGAGAAAAATAATTTGTTTTCATTGTGTTGGGAACAATACTCGAAGTAAATAGACATAATTTAGTATATAGCGAGCAGTTTATTGATGTAACATTTCCCTCCTTACCTAGTAATTTTAGGAAACTACCTTGTGAGTGTTTTGAAAGTCATAAGGTGATTTTTCGGGTAATAACCCGGTACTTGTGGGGATTTTACGGTTATTACTGCCAAAAATACGGGTAAATCGGGGATTTTTAATGAAGTTGGCTGGTAAAATGCCAAATCTTGTCTCGCAACAGTGAACATTAGTCATGGGTGTGGGCCACACCGGTTGCCTCGGTCTGTAACCTAGGGGGTGAGGTCACGTGCCAGGAGCGTGGCAGGGGTGGGGAGGGGGTGAGGTTTTCCCGGGAGAGCACAGCAGCCCGGCCAGCCCCAAGCACTTCGTGGAAGGACTACAACGTGCATGCGAAATTCCGACGTCCACGTCTGAGACGGAAAATCCCTCGGCCCTTGGTTGCCAACATCCTAGAACCCTCTTTGTAGGCCTACAGTAACGTACAGTTGGCGCGTTTTGAAGATTCGCCCCCCCCAAAACAGGTAGACGGACCGTCCTAATCCCCTGTTATCAAACAAGGCCTTCGTTAGGGGTGGTCACCGTTGTGCCGGCGGTCACGCGCCTGTATTCCAAGAAAATTCCGCGTAACTTGCATTTCGAATATTGCGATTTATATTGTTATGCCAGTAACCGGAATTTCAGGCGGATGCAGAGTCCTGGCCGGCCGCCCGTAACAAAGGCACTAAGGCATTGTTTGTCAACAGGGGATTAGGACTGTCCGTCTACCTGTTTTGGGGGGGCGAATCTTCAAAACGCGCCTACTGTACCGTACAGTCGACTCGAACGATTAAGATAAAAACGAGTCCGCATGGAGCACGCTGACTGCTGAAATGAGGGAGCGTATTCAACTTTTTAGACGAAAACCCTCAAGGGCTTTAGACCTCCTAAAAATAGCGAAGTGGCGTCTAAATTTATTACCCGAACTAACTTGCCAGATAGATCATAGAAAATAAAATCAATATCGTTCAAAGGAAATCTGATGATAAATAAATGCGACTGCTACGGTGACTGCAGTGTAAAATCGTCGTAAAACGTGTATTTGCAAGGCCAAACTGTGTATAGTCTATTCACATTTTCACCAGTCTAGGCCTACCTCAAGTAGTTCGAAAGTTGAAAGTAGTAAATTAATATTTGAAAAATACATACATACGGATTGTCGAAAAGCGAGGTGACCCTCAGTCCGCAACAAAATAGTGCGAAATGTTATTTATTTTAGGAATCCAACTCAAATAGCTGACACAATTTTGCTTTTCTAAAGCTTTTACTGTTTTACATGAAAATAAGCAATTGACTCAAATTCAAAGTAGTAGCCAAACTGAAGAAAAATAAAAATGTACCATCTATTTGTGGTGAAATTCTGATAAAACTATGTATTAATCTAAAGTAAGTTATTGAGTTTATGTTTTGCTATGAAGTTTTGAAAAATGGAAATGGCCTTTGCTTTAAAATAGCACTAAGTAAAACATTATGCTTTACACAAAATGGGTCTTGTTAGGTCTTACTATAACATGCCGGGTTTGAAGTTAATACCTCAAGTAGTTTGAAAATAATTAATTAATTAACATTTGAAAAATGCAAGAGTATCCGCCGTTAAAAACTTTTCAGGATTTCAGGAAGTGATTCCTTACATAAAGTAAGAAAAAAGCTGATATTAAGGTATGACTATTCATAATGGTAAATACATGTTTAACCAGATGCCCACCATTTTGTACTTTTTACAAAATACTTTAAATCTCCAAAGTTTTTTAATCGAGTTTTTGAAACTCATTATGTACCTATATCAAGTCAAGGTTTTATTTAAAATATCAGTATGATTGAATGGTAAATTTCAAATTGGCGGCCGTTTAAAATCTTGTAGCATGGTGGGCCGATATTTAATTAATTGTGGAACGGTTCGGTCTCTAACATGATTCCTGCAGACGTAGTCGCGAGGATCTTATTCCACGAATTATATTTTCCCCCCTGGAGAGCCATTTTTAACGTTAATAGATTTAACCAAGAATAGAAAATACCAGCAAAATGAAATACTTGAACCCTTAATTTATTTAGGCTAAAAAGTGCATACGGTAATTATAAGGAACTGTTTCGACAGGCAAAGTTTTGAGTGGTGATCTTAAATAAAGAACAATAATCATACCGGGAATAATAAGTTGTTTAATTTGGAATTTAGAAGGATCGTATCGGGCCTAATTTGACTGCCAATTAGTTACTTACATACCAGCTCCAGCTCCCCCGCTCTCACCCCATGACCGTGCTGAAGAAGTCTTCTCTTGCATCGTGTGGTGGCGGATGATGTGAACTGGACGACGGTCAGCAGGCGAGAGAGCGACGACTTACCTGAGCCGCTGGGTATTCCCTCTGCACTCTGAACTTTGACCTTGGTCTAGACTGGGCAGGGCTGAGGTCGAGTTGCAAACAAAGCTGGTGCGATGGTTATATGAATGATGTCACAATCTGTAAATTAAAATACCGAAAAACTGTGGTTTTTTAAACCTATATGAAGTGAGGGTTTCATGAAAAAATAATCAGCATGATTGAATGGCAAATTTTAAAATGGCGGCCGTTTAAAATCTGTAAATTGAAATACTGAAAAAACTACATATTACAAGAAAACATAAATAATAACAACTTTTAGTGTATATCATTTCCAATCTAATGACTGTGGAAATGGAAATGGGAAACTTTGAACTCATAAAATAGCTACTCTGGTAAACTTCAGATGATATGACCAAATTAAATTTTTTGTTCACAGAACAAAAAAGATTTGTTGGAACAACAAAAACATTTGCAGATATACAACCTGCAAATGGTTTTTGCTCGGTTTACCAATGTTTTTATAGGAAAAAAACAAAACAGATTTATTGGAACAACAAAACAGATTTGTAGGAATAACAAAACATCGGTAAACCGAGCAAAAAACATTTGCAGGTTGTATACCTGCAAATGTTTTTGTTGTTCCAACAAATCTATTTTTTCTGTGTTGAACTGTAAAATCTTTGTTTACGGTTTTGAAATTTGTGTTTACTGTAACATATGATCATATAGTCGATAACTACCCAAACAAATAATAAACAATGATTTCGCCAGCAGCCGCCCTATTTGGTGCCCGCGACTCTAGGCTGTAAATCGACCTCAGTTTGAGAGCGAGGCCCCCGTCACCGGGTCCGTACCCTCCGCCAGATGTGAGGAGCGACCTTCGACTTCATTGTCGCTTTATGGCTTGTTATTGTCCGGAGTCCTGGCACACCCTGTACATGTCATTTCTTGGAGGTCACGAATTGTGGAAAGTTATGAGCGATGGCTTGTGGACGCGGTGTTCCATAGTAGGTCCATAGTAGGTGTTCCATAGTAGTAGGTCTACTTGGAGATTAACATTCGCTCGTCTGCACTACTGAGTACCTTCTCGTTCCTGGGACCATCCTCATAGTTAAACCAGTTCGTAAATTGTAAACCGAGACGAAATTGCGTGGTTCAGATCCCACGTTAAAATGTAGGTCCCTTAGTTGTCATTGGCTGTTGGGCTAATAATTAACAGTCCTGTCCTAGGAATTAACATGTCGGCTGTAGTCAGTAACGAGACTACATGATCGCGCCACAATCATCCTACATACTCATCCTTCACTCATATTCCGGTTAAAATACACAGCCAGGGCTACGTCCCGGTCTTATAATTAGTCGAGTTTATATGAAGTGCTTCATGAAGTGTCGAAGTATAAAGGCAAAAGTCGAAATAGACATGTGAACAAACCATTTTTTGTAATAAAATAAAAAGGAGAGGCTTGCATTAAATAAGCGGAAATAATTAATCGGGCGATTAAATAAATCAAAAATCATACACGGAAAAAACTCTATGATTGTTTTTACAATATTTTTAAGGTTAACCTTGTTTTCAACCTTACTAAGGTTATTTGTACAATAACAATGAAATATCTGTACATGTTACCATAAAGTTACGGTTGATTTACACATTCCTTTAAGTTAATTCAATAAGGTACTAAGTACCGTAATAAGGTAATGACTACTGTAGAATGAAATTCTGGTATTGATAACCAAACACCTAGGTTGTTTTTACAAATTCCATGATATTAATGGAAGGTAATATAGTAATTACTACTTTATTTATACGTTCAAGTATAGACTACTTTAAGCTTGAAAAATTAATTACTAAGACTTTAAATGGTTTATAAATATCATTATTGGTTCATTAGTAGTAATTCAATTCATCACTAGGAGCGAAAGTGACTCTTTTCAGTGTATGCAATCGTGTTTTATGATTCACGTTTTTAGCAACGATTTCGTTCCACACAATGCGACGGAATTATACCAAAATTATTAAATAACCAAATTTATTTTTAATGACATTTTGGAAGTTATGACATTTATAACTTCCAAATAATATGACTTACCTATATGGAAGTTCGAAAATTCGGTTGTTATGAAAGCTGTATCAAGCTGCGATATCGAAATCCAATTCAAACTCGTAGTTCCCTGGATTTTAAGAAGGGACATTGTAAATTCTTTGAATTAGTTTGACCCAAACTCTTTTTGCAATGATTACAATGCAGGATCCGCCACTGGACAGACGGCTGAGGCCTGGTTTGCACGACGACCAGTAGGACAGTAGGAGACAGTAGGGCAGTACAAAAAATTCGTTTGTTCTCTTTTGTTTAAAGGTGTTACTGTCCACTGTACTGGTCGTCGTGCAAACCAGGCCTGAGGGGGGGGGGGTATTGCAGAGGACACTGTTCTGCTATTATGCTTCTACAGGGTGTTTTTTTAACGCAACCTACATATTTTTAAGATCGAATAATGCATAACTAAAGATTAAATGAGTATTGTTTTGTTAATAATTACATTTTATACAGCCCATTATCTAAGTTTGATCACGTTTAGCTTACATTTTGTGTTCAAACAATCCGCCATTGACATTTATTTACAAAGTTGTGCTCTCTCCATAAAATTCCTGAACACGTTTTGCAAAGTACAGGTACCTCTTTGAATTTCTTGTATTAAATTTGTTAAGTTTGTTTTTAGGTGCTGATTATCCTATGAATTGTTTTCTTAGGCTTTACTGTTTTGAATCCCCAAAGAAAATAATATAATGGGGTCAAATTTGGGGATATTTGAGGGAATAATCTTTCCTTGATAAAATAAAGCTTTGGGTTGAATTAAAAAAACACCCTGTTCTTATTAATCCCCAAAGAAAATAATATAATGGGGTCAAATCCGGGGATCTTTGAGGGAATAATCTTTCGCTGAATAAAATAAAAGCTTTGGGTTGCATTAAAAAAACACCCTGTTCTTATTATTGTATGAGGATAAAGCGGGGGGACGTTTTTATTTTGTTCTAAATTTGTTATTTTCCTGCAAATAGTATACAATATCGGGAAATTAAAAACCAAATTAATAAAAACTAAATAACAAATTATAATCAAGAAATACAGGGTGTTTTTTAACTATGCCACCATTGGGATCTTGTAAACTGTACATCTTACAGTAAACTTGAAATGGGGAACATTCCCTTGTTTTAAAAGAGGTTTGAAAATATGTAAATACATTTTTTGTTAATGGCCCTTATTTTCTAATATGGCGGTAAACTTCAGTTTTTCTTACGGAACACCCTATATTTTATGGCATTTTAGGATTCTACCTTTAAATTCAAGAACTTTTTATACTTAAACATTTTTCCTAAACGTAATAGTTTGAGAGATATGAGCAGTTAAAGTTTGATTTTTCCCCATTTGAAATGCATCATGTCCATTTTTCCTGTGCCTACCCATGCATTTCTTATATGGAGTAAATAAATATTCAAAATTATAAATTTCTATGAATAAATCTCGCCTAAAAAAGTATTTCTTTCATTGAATCTCAACTAAAATCACAGTTTTAGGCACTTTTATTTTTTACATGTTTTATTTAACCAACTAATTTACGACATACTGACTACCAACAATTTTCCAATGGGAAAATAGAAAACCCATTTTTCCAAATGGGGTAAAATTAAACTTTAACGGCCCATCTTCCGAACTAAGTACGTTTAGGAAAAATAGCCAAATACAAAAAATTCATAAAATTAAGGTTAAAATTCAAAAACGCCATAAAATACTGGGTGTCCCATAAGAAAAATCAAAATTGTCCGCCATATTGGAAAATGGTAGCCATTTACAAAAGTTGTATTCACTTATTTTTAAACCTCTTTAAAAACAAGGGAATGTTCCCCATTTAAAGTTTACTGTAAGATGTGCAGTTTACAAGATCCCAATAGTGGCATTGGAAAATGGTAGCCATTTACAAAAGTTGTATTCACTTATTTTTAAACCTCTTTAAAAACAAGGGAATGTTCCCCATTTAAAGTTTACTGTAAGATGTGCAGTTTACAAGATCCCAATAGTGGCACAGTTAAAAAAACACCCTGTATATGTGACAGTAACTAAAATTCATAATACATTATTTTGTTTATTTTTGCTGATTCACGTAGCTAAGACTTACAATTTATTGAAAACTAATGGGCATAATAAGTTAAAATGTCTTGAACTTGTTCAGACAGTTAATTTATATTAGCTCAGGTCTCCA